>CM055855.1:8712500-9217500 GCA_029490765.1 Euthynnus affinis | reverse complement strand
AGTGTCAACAAGACAACTATGAAAATGGTAATGGTATCCTGGTTTGTCTGGGATTGTTCTTGTTTTTTGCTAATAATAATTATAATATTATACTCGTTTTCAATGCTTACATAGATGTCTGTCATGCTTTGTCCCACTCAGACTCCTCATCATTGTCATTAGGTTTACTACTAACCCAATATAAAAAACATAAACAATACACCAAGTGGCTCATAATTCCCTAATAATTTCTGAATTTTTTTGTAACTTTAAGGAACATAGAGACAAAAGTTTGGAGACAGGTTTTGTTTAATTAGTTGTTTAAAAGCAGTTGTTGATTGCAAACTTTATTTTTCATGTTGGATTGCTCATCATTAAATTGGAACCTTGCAAACTGAACACAGTCTGTACTTACTTACTTACTTATTACTACTACCAAATTAAATTGATTTTTCAAGGAGCGGTCCTAGGAAATTATTAGGAATTACTGGACTTGTAAATTAAAGAATTACTGATTTCACTTTTTGTTCTTTACTCAAAATAGAAATTTTTCAAATGCATCTTAAAATGTTTGAACCTGATTGCGATCTGAGATATGTGAGTGGACAACATGAACAACCCATTGAACAACTTTAGCAACAACCTTAGCAACAAAAGCTACGGAACAGATGAGAGTTTGTGGTCATGAGCCAACAACCTGACACCATCATGAGAAGTAAGTCAGGCAACATTGCAAACAGAGCATTCAGAGCAGACTGAAGTTCATTATGAAGCCATTATAAAAAATAACAGAAAATCCCCAAAAGCATGATATGTTCCCTTTAAAACCCTTTTGGTGAAAATAAAAGTTTGTCATACACGATGAAGCAAGACTTTTGGTGTCAATGCTGTGCCACATAAAGTAATATGAGGAGAGTTGTGCTATTGTTCTGATCACGTTATATTTCTATTCAGTCTGTTTCATTTCATCAATTTGGCTGATTCTGTAATAACTGTTGGGACTGATGTTTGGTACACATGCTTATTTTGCAGTTTGAGAAATATTGAATGTTCAGCCCTCTGCTTTCAATTGAGCTTGGGTCATACACATTATTTCATTGCATACTGGAATTCACATCTCAGACCTGGATCTCTGGTTTAGGCAGGCAAACACACAACTCTCACATCACAGCACAGACTCTTGAATCACAAATGAAAATAGATTTTGGGGAAAATAAATAATTAGTGAAATATGATAATAAGAGTATTTTATCTGCTCTTGCATCCACTTTCTCTTCAGTCCACAAGCTAATATTTTGCCCAATATTCAAAGCATGAATTCTAATGCAATGTGCAAAAACAAGGCTCAGTCATGATCACATTAGAGACTTTATAAGACATTCAGAACTGTGGAGAAATCACATCCTTGGGTTTTTCCTTAATTATTGGTAGTTATTCAGTGTATAGGTGAAATTCTGGCCAGGGCCAGAGCTGCTGGCTCCCTAGACTGTTGGCAGGGCTTCAGGCAGCTGAGAAATGAATGTTTGAAAATGATCAGGAAAGCAAAACTGGACTTACCTGAATTCTCTTGTCAAGCTGCACCAGAGGCCAGGCCAGTTGTTGAAACACCATAAAGTCTCCTAAATCTCCCAAAATAATCACAGGCAGTCATGTTACAATATCAAACTCATAGGTTGAGAATCAATTTTAATCCTCTAATTTACATATACAAACTATGGCACCAGATCACCAGCAATCGTTGCATTGTTCGGTGTATTTCATTGATATTTGACCGCTTATGTTGCAAAGCATAAGCGGCCTGAATTCTCTTAAAAACTGAACAAGTGCTTTTACTATGTGATGGAAAATGTCATTGTCCTCATGTGGAAGTTAAATTCTTAGATTTCTTCTTATATTTTTGCTTTCTGAATACACCTCCTCAACAACATGACAGCAAACTCTACACAGACTCACTGTTTAATCTGAAATAGTCTTTGTTTTTTACACTCTGTTGGATTTTATAACTCTTGTAGTCTGTGTTTGGAGATTACTGTGAAACGCAAAGACAAGACAGTGCTTGCAGAGGTGGGGGTGGGGGTGGGGGCAGAGTTGTTTCGAGGATTTCGCTCATACAATTACATAAACATACTTGTACATAGAGCTACTCTGGAGGCAGAAATGATCTAATTGGTTGGATGAAAACATCAGTGGGAGAAATGAAAGAAGCACAGACTACAAGAACTCAGTGACAGAAATAAAATCTGATGCTAGCAAGAGCACCTGGCTTTAAAATACCTAAAAGTCACAACGTCCTCTTTTTTCCCGCAGTCTAATCTGTTTGACTTTTAAACAAGCCTGCTGAGTATCAGTGACCTCTATTACCCCATTCCTGGATCAAAGGTTGCTGGTTTAAGTGGCTATTTGGCTGTTTTTGTTTTTTTACTACAAAATGCTGTTACACAAATTTGAAGGAAAAGGTTATATTGGAATTTCTGTGAAAAATCATTTAAATTGGTGGGAGGAAATAAAATGCTAATATTTTTGCCACAACATTGCAGACTGTAGTGTGATGACTCATATATAAACATGTTTAGACAAGAAACACCTGCAAAAATAGAACTGTACGTAGGTCAGCTACAACACTGACAGTTTTTGTCAGGAGATGCCACCAGCACCTCTTACTGTTTTAAACCTGCCTGCCTGTCGTGTAGCATATCCCATTTGAATAAATGACCGTCCACACTCCACTTACCAGTCGATGTAAATAGCAAACAAGCAGGAAGCTGTGTGCCTGTCTGTCAGTGTCTGTGCCTCTGTGAGATTATGTAAGTCGGGAAATTCACATTAACACCTGACCTATTGTGGCAAATCCTGCTGAAGCTGCAGGTTAGAGAGTAAGCGAGAGGGAGACAGAGATTGACAGACAGAGAGTGAGAGAGGAGATGGCCTGATCACAGTAAAGAGAAGCAGAAACAACAACCAGTGACAGAGAGAAAGAGACAAACATAGAGATGCATAAACAGCGAGGCAGCAGTCACACCTATTGCATATGGTTTAAACAAACTGGTGTGTTTCCTCATTGAATTTCTTTCTCACGAGAAAAACAAAAGTATATGTCTAAAATTCAGCTACCAAAAACAACCTGTAGTTATGTTTACACCATCTAGCAGCCATAGTAATTATGATCCAGTGAATAGGAGGAGGCAGGTTGGCTGGATGGCTAGACAGTTAGATGACAAAAAGTGGGTTGGGTGTATGGCATGATCTTTCTCAAATCCTAACTAAGTGGGCTTTGTGCCTAAACCTAACCAGACCTTAACCACAGTGTTTTCACGCCATAAAACATAAGTATTTACCATGATTTGTAATGGTTTTGGAAAGCTACATATTACGCTCCTATGGGTTGTTCTGAAGTGCAGGTACAATCAACCTATGTAGTGCTGTAATTATGAGGATGTGTTGGTTTGTTGGTTTGCCTTCAAATCTGGTCCATACATATGTGCTAATCCAACACTGGCTCATCACAGGATGTTATTATACGGACATGTGGTACTTACATAAAATGACTCAAGTTGTAAAGAGGTTTGGACTATTACCTGCTTTAGAACTGACTGCTTAAACACTTCTGAAAAGCTTCCAGTGGACATTGGACCTGATAGAGTTTGACATATGGGCTAAAACTGTAGTTGCCATTGCAGCCTCACTTCCATTAAAGAAACAAAATATTCCTTGAAGGCAGAAATCATGCTTCATATAAAATATAATTGGATATCATTGGTATTTTTCAAGGGATGTTTTACTTAAATAAAAACACTTTTATGTGTGATAGACAACATTGATAGTCTCCACAAGTATAACTATTTATATCATATTCATGAAAAATAATATGTAAATAGAGCTTTAGTAAAATACATATAAACAGAGTGAATTGACAGCAGTTCATGGACATGGTGATGCCTTTCTTCTTAGTTTTATGAGATAAGTCTCTCATGCCAATTGACCTTGTCCTCATGGGTCATCATCATGGCCTGAAGTGTGTGTATATCTACAGGATGTGGTTTTGTGTACATGTGAATGTGTGCTCTGTTGTTAAGCCTGAGGGGCAGCAGACAGAATGACAGAAAAGATGATAAGCTGCAGTGACCTCCCTCCTCTCCTCTGCCTGTTTAACCTTCCCGTGTGACCCATGGGACGTGTGCTTGCTATGCTGTGCACTCTTTACTGAAAATGCGCTAACACATTTAAGCTGCAGATGCTGCAGGTGGAGCGCAGACTCCCAAGAGGCTGTGCACGTGCATGTGTTGTGTAGTGAAAGAGGGTTTCCCATCAGTGAGAGCATTCACAGAAGATTCTTCAAATAGGTTATTTGACTTTGCTGCTTTTGTGCCACCTTCCTGTTTATATAAATATATATATATAAAAAATTTAAAAAAAAAAACACTTTACAAGGAAACTGGTTTGGTCAAAAATGAACAAATGTACTTTATATGTTATGTGTAAATGTCTTAGAGTATATTTTGGTTGACAATGTATATCTACAGTAATGGAATCAATGTAACAGCATGTTCAAATCGAAAGGATTTGAGGTACAAACTAAGACCCTGAGGTGTTTATCTCACACATTTGTCATAATCTTGGCATGGTGGCATGTTGGCTGAGGCAATATTTGTATTGCAGTCAACCAGACAAAACAATAGAGCAAAAACCAAATATACAATCAGAGGTAAAATGTTTTGCAAATGAGTACAAATCAAAGATTTGGTTTATTATATTACACATACAGTATGTTTCTTTCAGTTTATAATATCAGTGATATTGGTTAAACAATGTTAATATAATACAAAAAAAACATATGCAAGCCTAAACTCAGAATTAAATGTGGAGGTTTGTGGTGCACATATACTGCTGCAGTGAATAAGCTGGAGATGGGAGAGGTGGGGTGGTGGAGCTGTAAATTACTGCTACCTCTTTGTCCTACAATCACAGTATTAGGTGGGATGCACTGGACCATTTGTGCCAACAAGCCAGCCAATCTTCCCTTCACCCACTCTAAAAACCCTGTTGTCATTGCCGTGAGGAGGAAGCAAAGAGTGTGTTCGGTGAGTTGCCTGAAGCTAATTTTTTTGAATTCAGTGAGAGTGTCTGTCTACATAACTGCAGTATCTGGAGTAAGATCCATCTCCATTTTGCTTTTTTTTGTCTTCTGACATTCTTCTCTTGCTCTTAATTGAGCCCCTCCTCCTCCTTTTTGCTCATCCAGTTTTGTGGTGTATTATTTGATGTATCTTCATGTAAGGTGTGTCATGTGACATTTCTGATAAGATCCCCTTTAGTCTCTGGTTGCAAAAAAGATTAGACAGATAAAGAAACAAAATCTGATCACACATACACTTATGCATGTCCACACACCAGTAGACATACTCGGTTAGTGTGACTGGCATGTCAACATTGCTAGAAGATCATGCTTTGCATGTGATTGTTCACCTCTGCTGGCTGTCTTGTTAGAAGAAAGAATTGAAACTCCAACTTCAGTCCCCCAAAGAGTACCTGTTTTTCTTAACTACATCCCATGCTGGGCACCACTTTGTGATATCCCACTGAGTGTGTGTGTGTGTTTGTGTATACAGCTTTGCATGCACATTTCCTTGTCAGGCGCTGTACTGTTTTGAACAGTTGTCTTCTATTTTCCTGTGTGTGTATTTGTGGGTCTACTTTCTGTGTGCGCACGTGCATGTGTGTGTGAGTGATGTCTCAGACCATCAGACGGTTGCAGAGGGAGCAGCACACTCATCAAGCAAGGTACGACACATTGGACACATGGGGTTCACAGCAGGAGAAAAGTAATGGAGTTCACATGCACACAAAATGAGGAAGAGAAATAGTTACAGACCTAAAATGTGGTGGTTTGCTACATGAAACAGCTTTATTGCTGATTAATTAAACAAACCACACAATAATCTAATTATGATATATATAAATGTTTATATTATTAATTACATGTGTAAATTGTGAAACTGAATCACAGCTGTTTCTATCTCTTCATTGATTTGTTAAACTAATTGATTCATCAGGTAGTCACACAGGTTTTAATTTATAAGACTTATGTTTATACTTTTTTTTTTACTTAGTTCTCTCTGCATGCTATGCCAAGTCTTGTGCTAATCATGCACCTTTCCTGCATCATTCTTTCATATGCTGCGAATTTAAAGAAATATTTCAAAATATTATTTACCTATTCTCTTTTTTCCCAAAAGTGAGAAGAAAAGATTGACATCAATCTCTTTTCTGTGTTTAGCCTAGCTTACAAGAAAGACTAGAGGCATGAGGAAACAGCTAGCCTGGTTCTGTCTAAGGTAATAAAAGAAACGCCTACGAACAAAGCTGACAAATTTTACATTCCTGTACACAAACAGAAATGTAAAAATGACAAGACTGAGGTTTAGAGGGTGTTCTTAAATGACAATGAGAGGTAAATGTTTTCTGAACTTGAAAGAATATTTTGACATTTGGGAAAAAAAAAAACATTTATTCACTTTCTTTCTTTACTGAGGTTTTATATATATATATATATATATATATATATATATATATATGTTGTGAAGGCACTTTCATCTAAAGTTACAATTAACCTCTTGTTTGATTTAAATTAGTCACTTACATTTGACTGGATAACTTTTCTAACACAGCTTTTAATCATGCAAACGCAACTAACAGTGCAGAGTGGTACGATGCAAATGATTAATGAGCTTTGATAATTCGACATCTCTCCCATAAACAGGTAGAATACAGCAATATAAGAGACTAGTGTGTAGAGGTGCGTGTGGCTATTTGTAGCAGCTGAATGTCATTTGCATGTGGTTCAGTCAAGGTAACGACCGCACAAAGCCATGTGTAATGGCATCACACTCTGTTGTGGAACTTTAACGTTAGCTTAAACTTCATCAACATTCTGTCCTGCTGCCTTCAGATGGCTGTAGGGATCAAATGAAATGACAGAGAATGTTTTCATATAGTGTAGCATTACTTCAGACAAAACACAAGCAAATGGAGACAACATTCTTATCAATTTGACAATGCGTGCAGCATTTAGAATAAAATATTGAGAAAACACAAACGAATACAGAAACGTGCTGCAAAAACAGAAAATATGAAAATAGGGCCCATTGATAAAGTGAGAAATTACATGAGAGATGAAAGTAGAATTCGGCAGTGCTCTAAGAACATGGGGTTTCTTCAACTACAATTCTACAAAACAAATCTCCACAAACAGTTTTGGTGTCACTCATTGTCCCATTGTCAAGTAAACTATGCACCTATTGGCAGACTACTTAAGAAACACATTTTCACTTGAAGAGCCTGATTTATGCTCTTACAGTAAGTGCTTTATCTGGGATGGTGACTTGTTCAATATGTGAACCGATTCACTTTTAATCTTTGTATTTAATCTCACAAGCCTTAAATATAATAAATGACTGGTAAATCAGCATTTTTGATATATGCGGCCATATTTTAAAGACCAATCTAATTAAAACTTAACAGTGCCAATTTCCTTTATTTACATAATCCTCTGTAGGAGTCCAGTGTATGTACTGTATGAGTCATCAGTTTCAATATAAATAATCAGCTTCTCACCCACATCTTCACGCAGCATGACACCGCTGGCCATGAATAGTGTTCATTGTATTCCCTCACTTTGTTTTTATATCTCTTACCTTAAGGGTTGAGGAGGTATCTAGTCCAAAATTGGATGTTGAATAGTTGGCTTGTTAGAGAAGGCTATATAAAAATTAGAAGAAATAAAAAATGAGCAGCAATATATACAGGAAACAGTGCTAGAGCTTGTACGTATGTGACTATGCATGCATATACATTTTCTACACTTAATCTCCCTTCTGCCATTTCAGCAGGCAGTATTGGTTGTACACTTGGCTTCAATTTAGTCATGCATTGCATTAAATGGTTGACTTGACATCTGCACTCTGAATTTTGTTCTTTTTGTTCTTTTTAGGCACACTTGATTAATGTAATCACTATTACATACTGTTTTACAAGTTCCTGTTTAGCTGAGCCAGCACTGAATTCACAAGTCTTCCCATCATTGTAACTGAAAATAGTTTTACTCTGTGATGATGTTAATGTGCATGCAGCCATGGGGAAATTTGAATGAGAATAATGAGGTTATTGAAGCTACCCTAATAACTTTAAAAGACGATGCAGTGTACATTAGCTGACATATTCAAGCATGTGGTGTACCCTGGGGAAGTTTTCATTCAAAATCTTAGTTCATAAAATATAATTACACAAAAGTGGCACAGTGAAGAAGGGTTTTTGGGCCGTCAGTGAGACCTAACACAGTGTTTACTCTGTGTCTATGTGTGTAAACTTGTGTGCGGCTTGTTCTTATTGTAGAAATACATGTTTGGCTTTCATGGCTGTCTGTCAGTGAATTGAAGTTTTAGTAACACGTGTATATACACACACTTACATATACACTGTCGTATATGTGTCATTCTGTCTATACCTGCATCCGCTGTCAACTCATAAACTACAGTCATAACAGCAGACATATAAAGGTTGATTTATCAGCCCAAGGTAAATGCAGAACGGACACACACACACACACACACACACACAAAGACTACAGATCCTTGCATAACTGGGAATTTCTTGGATTCTTCTGTACAAATTAAAAAAAACAGACATGTTCCATTTAAATATGAATGAGGGAAAATAATCTATACACAACATCTACTGCGTTGGACTTAATTTTATTTTTTGCTGAATACTTTAGAGTAGCCTATGTGGTTTTGCAGTTTAATCATAGCATGGTTAAGACGAAACAGAAAAGAGCTTAGCTTTGAAAAAGTAAACCTTTCGTTTTGTTCCTCTTATCAGTGATGCAGCATTGCAACTCTGATTATGCAATTTCACTGCTGCAGGTGAGTAATGTTTATTTTTGTAACCTATCAGCCCAAGAAATGCACACAAAACCCTTTTTGTCTGCATCTTGCTGAACTACAAGTAAAATACTAAAATGAAATTTTATTTTCATCTGTATAGGGGAGGGAGGGATCCATGTGTAATCTAAAGGTAAGAGAGAACAGGCTGGAATTACTGCGACGTTAGAAGTGCTGAGAGGCTTTGCTATGTGCAGCAAATTGGTAACACATCACTCTAACAGAACATAAAAGGAACACAGATTGTTGGGCTTTGTAGATACAGGAGCTGGTAGGTGGTGCTAGAATAGTCATTAGCTGCAATTTGATCCAACAGAGCAGTGGCAGGGTGATCTTTGGTATTAAAGCAGCAGTGGGATGTCTCGCACAATTGGACAAGGTGTTTTGTGTCACCTTAATTGTTTCTATTTTTGTATATATATCATAATCTGTACCTACAGTTTGTATATATATAGAATTTAAGAGTTTTTTTTCCTATTATAAAATAAATAGTTTTTTGTTTATTGTTTTCATTTCACTACCTCCTCAACTCCCTTGTGTATCTTTTTCATCTAACCTTCTGTCAACATCTTTCTTATTCCTTTTCTTTTCCCCTGATTCCCCTCATCTGTCCCCATCATCCCGTCCTTATTTGCTTTTGTTTGCTCTCCCTATCACCCCTCACCCCACATCTTTCTCTCTCTCTCTCTCTCTCTCTCTCTCTCTCTCTCTCTCTCTCTCTCTCTCTCTTTCTCTCTCTCTCTTAGTTAATCATTTTGATTGGATTGATCAATATCAGGAAATGGGGTTGCGCAACAAAGCAGTGGGTTGCATTCCTTCTCTAAGCTCACTGTCTCAGCACAAATTCAACAAACTCTAGATGAAAAAAAAATGAAGAGGCAGTGTGAGATGGAATCATTCTAGTTCAGCGCACAGGCAGAGGATTAAAGATTGAATGCAAGAATTGGCAGTTGATAATTCATAAAAAATGGTCTGTAACATAATGATTATTTCGGGCTGTTGAAATGAGTGTTTCTATAGCAGCATTTTATCTTTAGAGACAGGTGGATTGTTTTAAAATAAATGTGCAGTAGTTCATCCAGAAGATCAGGCATACATAGTTTATAAAAAATGAAACAAAAAAGAAAAGTTCTCTCAGGAAGCTGCATGAATTATTTAGTGATTTTTTCCCCTTCCACTAAACATTAATTACATGTCCATCCAGATTGACACCTTGTGTTTTAAGATTTTGAATATTTGACGCAAACAGGTCACTTTTCTGTTATTTGATTATCTAGATATTGCTAATTTGATGGATATAAACCCATTTGTACTAACCCTACCTGTAAACCCAACAAAGAAAAAAGCTATAAGGGGAGCAAAACCCTGCAAGCTCATTATACTGTATGTGCTGTGGCAATGTCAGCTAGAGGTATGTTTTCTATCAATACCTGATTTCATGTGCAGTAGGCTACACATAATTAACAAGCCCTCTGGTGATGCAAGTCACCTGGGAATGTAACATCTATTACTGACCACATCTTCTAATTTGGTGGGGCCTTAATACCCTCTGGCAGGATGAGTCTTGTTACTGAGGAACATGGCCCGTATTTTATCACCCACATCCTCTGGGAATATAAAACCAAACAAAATTACCTAACCTACCCTGGCGGAAAAACAATGGTCTGAATGTCTGAAAAGAGTATCATCCTCATTCAGATGGCATTCCTTTCTCTAGAGTGGGTTGGTAAAGGATAATTCTAGTCTATTTCAAACTATGTGTATTTCCCACAGTTGTGACCATAGTGGTTCAATGAATCATGCTTACAGAATCACACACAACTATGTTCATCAGGTTAAGCTGCATGAACCTCCCACAGCTTTCTAAATAAACATGATTTTTACATGAATCATTCCAAATGTTCATCTCTGACACAGAGATTTCACTGCTGTTATACTGTATTCTAAGGAAATTCAAAAGCTACCTTTTCTTCTAGCACCACCAAAAGGTCAAAGTTGTGCTTTTAATCAGTGAAATATCCCACCATCTACTTGATCGATAGATGAATGAATACTAATTAATCTCAACTTTTCTTCTTAACCCCTGACTTTTCTCCCTCTGAATGAATGGTGATCTCTTTGGAGTTCTCCTAACTTTTTATTGAGTGCCATCATCACATTGGTATTTCAATTTGTCCAGCACTTTGGTTTGTTACTTCATATCTGCAAACAGCCATACTTTTTGTTTAGTGTTTGATAGCAGATATTGGCATGCTAACATGCTAAAGTAAAATGATGACCATGGTAGCACTATTCATGCTAAATTTGTCAACATTTTCAGTGAACATGTCAGCTCATGTTAGCATTTAGCTCAAAGTACAGCCTCCTAGAGCCACCAGCACGGCCATATAGAGTATTGTTTGAAAATGAAGCATTCTGGATCTGGTTTATATGAATTTGCGGTGGCTTGTTAGTCACGGCCGGGGCATAATTGTATGAATGACACAGTAATCAAAATTCATTTTCGTTCAAAAATGTAATTTATTCTAGTATTTTATTTGCAGAACAGAACAGTCTCTCCAAACTGAATTGACTTCTCATTTACTGTCTAAACTATCCATCCCATATTTTCTTGTGCATAATTTGAGAGTTTTGATCTCTATAATTTATGTCATTTGGCCGTGTTTTCAAAACCATGTCCCTGATGGGGAGTGCCAGTGTATAGTTGCTCTCAATGATAAACCGATTTTGATGGAATCGTCCCTTTAGATGTGTTGAATTTGTGTGATGGAGACAGGAGAATAAAACAAAGTACTTTTTTCCCCTCCTGTGTTTACACTCTGATTATACCCAGGTAGAATACCTTTCAAAAGGTAAGAGAGAGGTTAAAAGGGGAGAGAGAAAGCAGGAAGAAAGAGAATATAAATGAGAGGGGAAGCGATTGAGCCGCAGAAGGGAGAAAGAGGGATGCAAAGGGGGAAGGAGAAGAGAGAGAGGGAGAGAAGGGGCAGAGAGGAAGAAGCACTAACTGAGGGAGAGAGCAGGTTGTTGGCTGAGCTCCAATGAGCTCATTGAAGAAGACCCTGCTGTCAACTTGTATCAGTGTGACAGACAGCAGACCTGCCACTTGGGGGCCTGCTAACACACACACATACACACAGAAGCTCACACACAAACTTGAAAACAAAAACAGACATATAGACTCATATAGTACATCTGAGCAGAGAGAGACAGATGCAGATATCTACACATATGCACAGGTTGTTGAAGATGAATACGGGCACACCATGGCTGCTCAGTTCCTCTCATTATTACAAATAGGAAGACACACACATACAAATAGAGTTAAACACACAGCATCACATTTAAGTGCATTACTAACCTAAACCTAAACCCAATGCTGACTTTAAACCTTAAGAAAAGTCTTCACAGCTCTTTGTGAGGATCACTCCAAAAACGCTCTCTCAAGGTGTAAAACTCATAATGGTCCTCACAAACATGGAAGTAGAGGAACAGACACGAAGAAAAAAAACAAAACAAAATGACACATGCACACACACACACACACACACACACTCACACACAGACAAACATAATTTGTTTGATCATTCATGGATGTCTCTCCTGCAGCTTGATGACACACATCGCCTCTGCTTGCTCCTCTGTGTAATGTGATCCCATGGGAGCTATCTGTCACCAGTCTGTGTGTGTGTGTGTATGTGTGTGTGTGTGTGTATGTGTGTGTTGCTCTCTCCTCTTCCTCTTTGTTTCTGATAACAATGACACCTCTGACCTCCCACGTTCCAGTCTGCCCTCCGGGACCCTGTGGCCAATCAGGGTAGGAGTTGCTCTGTCAGGGAAATCCTGTTAGAACTCCTATCAAACAATTAGAAAGCCCAATGGGAACTGTGGTGGAACAAGATGGGATCCTGATCACTTCTTCAGACCATCTGAGAGGGGTAGAAAAGGTTTGTTTCTACCTGTGACCATGTCTGTGAGGCAGAATATTTCTGTGTGCACTGCTGTGTGTGTGTGTGTGTGTGTGTGTGTGTGTGTGTGTGTGTTTGTCTATCAAGACACGGACAAGTTAAATAGAGACAGCAAAGCCATTACCGTACAGCATCATGGATCAATAACCAAACCCTTTTCCTGACCTCTGCTTTGCCTGACTAGTTATCTGTCATCATCATCCTGTCTGTCTTTACTCATACACGCACACACACGCACACAAAATTCTAGTCCTCATTTCCTCTAAAATGCTCTCAGCAATTTTTGACTAAGTTAAATTGTTTTTGTGTGTTTCTGTCATATCCTTTGCCTTTCACGTGGCTAGCTTTTTTTTAAAGCTTTTCAGGTATGTAGGTCCAGCGCTGTGCCCAGTGATGGTTGTTTCCTCAATTGGAGATCAACTGAGCAAATCAGAACGGGGACGTCACATTCCTGAGCCAGAACCAGACTTCATTCCAACCTAAAGAAATGTGGATGAGATTGACACAGCTGTACAGATTAAAGATAATTCCTTCCAGCAAATATTACTGCACCCTCTGTGTCAGCTGAAAATAATGTTGAAAGTACATCACTATTGATTGGTTTGGGAAAAAGACTCTAACCAATCAAAAGTGAGAGAGAATATATTGGAATGGACTGATGTTAATGATATTCATCAATGTATCAAGATACAGGTGTGCCGATGTGGACATCTTACATGACACACCAGTGGTGGTGACTCATATTTGTGGATCTTATTGTATTGTTTTGTTATCATAGACAGTATATGGGAAAAACAGAGAAAAGGAAAGAAAAATAATGAAAGTAAGTAAAACACACATACAGGGAGGGTGCAGGGATTTAGAGACATTCACTTTAACTATATATTGTTGTTGCTCCAGAGGCCACATTGCTAATGACTAAACAGTCTCTGGCTGCGTATTGTTTTGCTAGAAAGAACATCTGCTCCAAACAATAATTGGATTGTTTTACCAATAGTTGCATTCCCCTGTGTGCTAATTGGAATTCCAGCCTGTCAGAAAATCAACTTTGGTAGACTGAACAGTAACAGGTGTCTGTGTCCTTTGATAAATCTCTCTCTCATTCTCTCTTTCGCTTTTGCATGTTGTTGTTGCCTCTTTCTTACTTATCCAACCATGCACACACACACACACACACACACACACACACATAGAACATCTTCATCCTCTGGATTCTGCCGGGCTGTGATTACCACAACAGTAGCTTTCTTTAACAGGGTTATAATAATAGCTGTCAGGAGAGGAGGAGATGTTATCTTATCTTGTCTGTTGCGATACTGATTAGCATAACTGAGCTCCACTGAGCTGTAACATGATCCCTCTGTAAAAACTTATCATAAATGACTTTTACTATTTTCATTTCCTTGGCTGATTAGCAAATACGGACAATGAAAGGTCTGGGTCACATAGAGCTGTGGTGGATCACAGGTGCATCACAAGAAACAATATTCTCAGACTGGGTGATAAACATAGGTGGGCAAAATGAATGAGAACCACTTCCTCTTGTTTTCCCACAACATCTACTATTCAGATTTCCTCAAGAAATGTGTTGAATTCCCAAATGCAGCAAGGAAGTTACTAAGTGGCCCACAGAAGACAGACACTGTTGTTTTAAACAGATCCCAGGAGTGAAATGTATATGAATCATGTGTGCTCAAGTTTTTCTCAGGAATTGTTCAGAGTTGGAGACTATTTGGGCACATGTGGATAACTAAAGCAGTGTGAAATACTTTCCCATAATGATGTGTTAGTACAAAATACCTGGCTCATGCTGGACAGAACTTTTCCCTGTGCTTCAAATTTTCCATCACAATGGACATGACAGGATTGGACCTGCATCCAGAAAATCAATCAATGAAAGGTGATTGTACTGACCTGAGATACAGAGTTTAATATCATCAAACATGTGGAAACAAGTCTGTTAAAATTTAGACATTTACTAAGTAATAAATTAATTTAATCAACTGCTTGCCTAATTAGTCACAGAGACTACAGTATATCATGTTGATTATGGTTGGGCACTGGGGAATATGAGCACCACTGAGTATTAATTAGATGCAACCTAATGATTTGTGGAAAATCAAGTGCTGTACACCATAAAGTGTAACAGCCCTTACAGATTGTTCATGCAGAAATCCAGATAATAACAGTTGATTGTAACATATCTGTACTACACGTGTAGCTCTAAAAGTAATATTTTTAGAAATATTTTGCAAATCAGGTTGAGTATTTTAAATAAAATTTCCATAAAAGCCACACTTTATTGCAAATAAGATATAAGCATCCGCTGACCTGCACTGTGCCAGCCTGCCCTTCTCCAATATTCATGCGAATCTCCCTGTCTGCTTTCAACTTGATATAAGCTAAAAGCTTAAATCACCCCAATAGCCCAAAAGCTTTTGACTGATGAGTCTCTGTTTCACTCCTCATCTGCAAAGTAATGCACCAATTCTTGTTTTGCAAGCTTTTTCATAAAAAAACATCTCCTCGTCCATGAGCCCACAGGGTTAAACTTGTGAAATATTTTTGCACACAGCATGTCAACTCTACTTCACACTTAACATCTGCACTATGCAGTTCCCCCACCCCCTCCTCATGTCCCATCCCTTTCTCCAGCTCAGCTGGCATCAAAGACTGAGGGAGAGCAAGCGAGAGAGAGAGCGAGAGAGAGAGAGAGCTACCCTGAGTGCCAAGCCAGTTGGATAGTGATGAGTGATCCACGATGTGTTCAGCATACTAAACACTAAAACTGGGAATTTTAATTCTACATCTGGCCCTTGTTCAGAAGCCATGATTCTTTCTTTCCTTTTTTACTTTTCTTTCTCTTTTAATTTCTATCTCTTCTATCTCAACAGTGTTCCATCTCCCATTTTATTTCATTCTATTTTTTTGCTTCTCCAGATGCATATTTGAAATGAGAGAGATTGAATGGGAGGAAAGACTCATACACAAATACACCACAAGCCCTGAGCATGCAGCTTTGTAAACTAATCAATAGGGCAATGAGCCAAACATAGCACGCACACACACACACACACACACACACACACACACACACACACACACACACACACACAGATGCCTGAACATTGTTTTACTTCGGTATGGTCTATATTTTGTCTCCACGGACTACTGTCTTCTTGTTCTTCCGTTATTATTTTTTTGTTTCACTTTGCTGCTTACACATTGTATGACAGAAGGAAAAGGGGTGTTGTGGGAAAAAATGATCAGCATTACAAATGAAATATATGTTTTTTGCATTTGTTTGCTGAACCATGACTGAGTGTCAAGTGGAACATAATCAATATCATTGACTTAAAGCTGCAATCAATTATTTTTGACCAATAGGGAGCAGACAAAGAGAATCCCAAGCTTGGTATCCTGTAAATTCTTAAGACCTTAAAACCTGGTAAACAATGACCTATTTGAATATTAAAACACACAAAGTCCTCCTTTAAGCCACCTGCCAAAATTAACTCTATTTGGTTAACATATATATTTTTAAAGTATGTTAATGAATCTTTTAAGCTTCTCTTCAAACAGATTAAATATTCCCTTAATTGAGTTATAACCCAATCTCTCCTTAAGTTACGAATATCTGCATTTTCATGTATAAAGCTAATGAAACTTGAATGTAATTTGGTGTATTGCAGTATGTGGCAGGTTGGCATACAGTCATATTAATCAAGGTGCAGGAAATCTCATTTTTGTGGCATGTACTGTATGTACTGTGTGATGTCAGATGTTTTTTTTTTATTGTTATTTTACATGGTTTGTTTGCTTGTACATTCTTGTTTGTGTGTTTTTGTTTGTGTGTATAGTGTCTATATGTGTTTGATCAGCTTTTTGCTGATTGCAATGGTGCTGCATGTGAGCTGGCCCACTAGTAGTAGAAATAACAGATTTATGATGTGGTAATTTAGTACTGCAGTCTTAGCACTAGCAGCTGTTGTATATGTGTGTGTTTGTGTGACTGTGTGAGTGAGAGAGAGAGAGACATAAAGAAAAAGTATACGTATATTGGCATATATATATAGAGAGAGAGAGAGAAAGAGAGAGAGAGGAAGAACGAGAGAGAGAGAGAGAGAGAGGTGAAGTTATTTACAGTTAAATCTAATCCTGTTTTGTTGTGCAGAACTCACCTCATCAGCTCAGGCATCTGTCTCACTCTACTAAGCAGCCTGTTTGTTCAGCTAACAGCACTTGACAGATGTTTAGAGGAAGTGCTCCTTTGCGGAAAAATAAAATAGAAACACATAAACATTTTTTTTAACATGCAGCTAAAAAAAACTCTCAGCACAGTTGGAAGAAATCTAACAGCTTGCCCTTTATCGTGAAAATAATGAGAAAAACAAATATTGCAAAAAGTGGCTCCCTGTGGACTCCTAACTTCACCCATCTAGAGAAGTGCTTCTCATCCACAGCCCAATGAGACTCAATTGTATGCATTTGTTTCTGTGACAATCACTCCAGCAGTTGATCTCCCATGATTCACCACCCCATTTTTGACTGAAGGTGTGCTCTTAATCAGTAAAATCATCTTTAACATCATATTTACACCATTTTAATAATCATGATGTCTGTTAAAGCTAATTTATTTTAATATATGGCTCTATTCTAACTTTTTGTTAAACATAGCTTGTGAATCTACAGCGTAAAGGCTGTCTTTGGTAAATATATTTAATTTTTTAATATTTTCACAGCTCACAACAATGTCACGGATGACATGAGTCTAAACAAGTAGTGTATATTCTGCAGGTAATCATCTAAAAAGTTCACACAGTGACATGTCTTTCACACTTGTCATCATATTGTTATCAGGAAGTCAAAGAGTCACAAAAAACCAAGAGGATAACATTAAGGTCAAGAAATTTTAAAGTCATTGTCATCATCACACACATTCATTTTACATGATAAAACAAAATATGAAACCCCTAGCATGAAAAAAAAACCCTACAAAATGAATATTACTATTTACATTGTGTTCGAGGATTGAGTTGGACCTAGCTCGTGTCTTGTATATACTGTAGCTGTGATTCACTTAGTGCTGCGCTGCATTCTTGATGAGCTGTAGGGTTTTTTTAAGAGGCCAAGCAGAGGCTACTTTCAGTGGCAGTACAAGCTGAGTGGAGCTTAAACAAAGAGATAACCTCAACCTCCTGTGCAATGTTTGCATATTTAATGTTATGTCCACTATACATGTTTTATGTTTTAACAAAAATGACCTAAATAATATATTAAAGATATATTGAATGCATTATTCATGTTTTTCTATGTGTTTTCAGATAGATAGCATTGTGACCTATACTTTTGTTTTAGACTGAATATGTTTCAGATGACTGTGATTGTTGGTATTCAGCTTTTATTGTGTGTTGACATAAATGGACTGATGTATAGTTCTCAATGTTACCATTTTTCAGACTGGATGAGGATGGGAGGTCTGGTGGTTAACAGAAATACATTTGTTTTTATGTTTATTTTGAGGATATTACCAAGAAGAGGTTTGGGGAGGTCTCACAAGACTTTCCTGTTGGATGGACTTCCAAACAAAGCTGGTGAATACAGCCAATAAGGACAAGAAGATACTTTTTCTTGTTTGTTTTGATAACATCTGTGAGTTATGTATTACCTTCTCACAATGTTATCTGGCAGAAATGTATTTGCCCTTCTTTCATCCGGTGATACTATTTTATATTTGATATTTCATACTATTTCATGGCTGTGCCAAAGTTTGAATGAAAGACATTTTTCTTCCTTTACTCCCCTGTGTGGTGAAGTATTAAAAGCATCAAGCTGAACTGCCCTTAACCTAAAGTGAGTTTCAGAACCATGACTAAAGACAGAGGTTTTAAATGTTTCAGCAAATGTCTGGAGCTATGCCTGAAATCCCTCCTTCACCATTTCTTACTTGAAAACACTTAATAGCACACTTATATATGATGTATGTAGTAAGATAGCAAATTTTAGAACAGTTTCACCAACTGGCGTCGACCATTTCAGAAACATGCACAGTTATGCATTTTGAATATTTCAGCACCATGGAGAGACAAGAGACAGGTGTTTTTATTTTCTGCTATTTTGATTTTGTCAGGAAAAGTTAGTGTAAAAAAATCTGTAAAGGGTCATTTGAATGTTTTCCTCATACGCTGCTCTTTCTTTGACCTTGTTGTCGCCCTTCTTCTTTGCACTGTCACCTCATGTCTCCCTTTCCTCTCCACTAAACACTCATTCTGGGTGGTACCACACCTGAAGTCTCCTCTCACTTCGTATTTAAGCTCCATTCTGGCATGCTTTCTCTTCCTATAGACCCCTATAGCCTTTTTTTTACTCTCCCTCTTTTGCTTTCCCCCTTTCCCTTCTCAGATTCCCAGGAGACCCTACATGTCAGGACGCTGACCCACGTCCTCTCCAGTAAGATGTCTATGTCGTTCCCCCCTTTCACCTCCACACTTTTTGTTTTCTTTCTGTCATGTCAGAAATTCAATCTCCGAAGGCATCTTGCCATTCTTTACCTCCTCTCCTCTTCCTCTCTTTACTCTTTCTTTCTGCTATCTGCAAAAGTCTTTTGAGCGCTCACATCCCTCTTGTTCTATCAAGAAATCTCAGACCTAAACAATCATAAATAAGCACACAGCTATGCTCAAATGCATGCAGATATAAAAGAATACACAGAAAAATATATGCACGGCACACACATAATTATTTCCCTAGTTATAGTGATTAAATGTAGGTCATAAAGGAAGTCTCACCAGTAAAAAGTGTTAAAATACTGTTTCCAGGAGAGAGTCCTCTGATACTGCAAACTTCATACCCTGCCTACATATGCAGTCATCAAACTGACATCTCGCATGGTTCAAGAGAGGTGAGCAACGCTCAAGAGGGAATCAGAAAGTCAGTTTTGCCATTTCGAATTTTAGCATTTCCGTTGATGGAGCACACAATGTTTTCCCAAAGCTTTTCCAGTCTGACACATTCATTTTCACACCTTTTGGTCTTCAGTTCCTCATGACAGGGTTCGCTTTTAACTTGAACCAGCAATGCTTATACAGTGTCATAGCATTATTTCAATCACGCATGAACAAACACAATAACAAACTGAATAAAGTAAACGCATCACAATCCTGTGGTGATACAATGCATCTGGCCATAATTATCCAGCTGCATTTGTCGTCCCCTCCTCTGGACCCAAAACAGCAATGATAGCCATTAGATGACAGGCAACACAGAACTTATGTGAGTGTGCTATAATAAAGAGTGGCAATAACAGTTTATTTTGCAGGTGGTGGTTTGAAAACAGAGAGCGGCTAGAATACTCTATTAAATAGGATGCAGCATTTTGTTATGCTTGCCGCAAACTGGGCAATTCGCAGGTTCATTCATGGAATGTGCAATTTTAAAGTCATACAAGAAAAACAACAACATTTGTCATTTGTTCAAATGACTCAAAACATCAGGTGTTTGGTGCCTACCGCATTGTTATATTAGTGATAAAGTCAGGGTGGATGGAAGAGTCAACTAAATATTAAGCTTTAGCACAAGATATCACTGTTTGTTTGAAAATTGTAAAAAAAAAAAAAAAAGTAATTTTTGTGCCTAAACCTACAACATTGTTATATTAGCAACAAAGTCAGCATAGGGAGGAGGTGGGGGTGGGTGAATGAGTCAATAAACCATCAGGCTTCTTCTTTTCCTAAATCTAACAAGACTTCAACCACAGTGTTATCAAATAACAAAACATTCATTTTTCTACAGTGATTTGTTACAGATTGGAAAGCACAGATAAATGTCCTTCCGATAGGGGTGTCATATTAAACACTTGTATGTGTCATTCTGGAGTGCATGGACCAATGACAAATTATATTGTTTAATTGGGAGAACTTGTTGAAACAGGAAGGGGTTCACAAGGCTGTTTTTTTCCTGTTAAGGGATAGAAAATAGCATGGCATTCTGCTGCATAAACACAGGCTGCCTCTATCTGCTGCCCTCTGGCTATCTGTCACAGACACACACATTAGCATCTGTCTATCTTTCCCTCTCACTCTCTTACCTGTGATTTTTCTTATATTATCAGTTCAGCTTTAGTTACCTTTCTCCTCTCCCCTGCAGCAGTCCCTCAGACCCTCAAGCTGCAACTTCACAGAAGCTACTTGAAAAGTCTCTTTTCTTCTTCCACAGTGTATTTGGACTCCTGGATTCATGCAAATATAAAACAGGTTAGAAATTAAATCTGTGTAGTTCTCAATGAAAGCCTGACTGTTGCTCTCCTTACCCACAGTACTACTGGTGCATTAATTTAGAATGGCAAACAGACACCTTCGTCGTAATCAAAAAAGAGAGTTTTCATTGGTCACAGTATCAAGTGGAATATTACAGCTTCAGTTCTTTATGCCAAGTCTAAATGTGTATTTTGCTGCAGTAGAGTGCTGTATTATGACTCCACTTCTTACATTACTGCCTTACATTAACACTGATTCAGTAACATAATTGAACAGAGTGCCCATGCATGAGATGAACTGAACTGCCCAGAGCTTTTTCCAACCAATATTTTGAACAAACCCATGTGCAAGCAAAGCCAGCCCCAAATTCCTCAATGCATACATGAAATAGGCCATGTCTGAACAAGAACAGATCAACCATGTCTGTCACAACCAAATCTACCCTAACCCTAAGCGATTATGTTGTTTGAATTTAAGCTTTAAGACCTCTTTAGTTATTTTTTTTCTTTAATTAATGATGTATCAAATGGAAAAGCATCTCTATCCCATCAAATTGATGCTGGTGCTTGTAGCCTTAGAACCCTAACTGCTTGAAGGAGGACTGCACGCAGAGTTGTTCATCTTCTTAAGCAAATTCACATCAGTGGTTACTAATAAATCATTCTCATCAACATTAATTCAACTACACTTTTGAAACATGTCAGTGGTGTCTTGTATGTAGGAGGGCAAGGCTTTCACAAAGTTTTTAATGTATGAATCCACTGAGATTGTCAGATAGATTTTCTATCTAGGGAACCATTACTGGACACAATGGGCCTATGAGATGGATTTACCAATGACTGGATTTACATTCCTGTGTTATCCATTTAACACAGGAATGTTTGGATGTTCAAAAAAGCCACTCAGACTGTTGACTGTTATAAAGCCACAAAGTCTGCAGAGGAAGGAGGTTGTGGTGGTTGGATGGGTCACCAAATTGTTGGATTTTGACATGGCAGATCTCTGTCCATGTTCTGTTTCCTACCAACAGTCATTGGTCACTTCTGCTCATAACAGTACATTTTCCCTTACACTAACCATTCAAACCAGTCAAAAAATTAAAAGTAATTTGATCTATCCACTTATTTTCCAGGCCCACAGACAAAACACTCTTGATGTCATTATTGATGTGTAAATGTTGGATCATAACAAAGTGGGCGATAGTACAGTAAATCTCCTAACTGGCGTTTCATTTCCATTTTGTAATCCTATCCTATTGCACCACCCTTATCCGCTGACTTAATGATAATCGTCTCATCACTCGTTAAATCTTTTAGAGCCTTCAATTCCAGCTGAGATAGATATGGTTTATGTTTTTCAGGGGTTCTACATCCTGCTCATCTTTTCTGCAAAAAGTGTCAAGAGAAGAATTTAATCCACTGTATGGAGAGAAAGTAGTTTTACCTCTGAAGACATCAGATTTATTTGACTCATCCTGCTTGTCAATGAAAAAGTGTTTTAATCCTAAATTCCTAAAGAATCAAATTAATTCAATCTGTATCTCATTACAAGAATACACTGGAGCAAATGAAAAGCCTTTAGACAACACTTGAGTTTCAGACTCATTTAACTCACCTTTAGACAAATTGATTACCAAGCCCTGCTGAATCAATGGACAGGTCTATGATCATTATTCATTAAAGACGTACACAGATGTCTCTACAGATGTCAAGTAAGTTTTAAAAATTCACACACCCTGAGAACATCCATTAGGTTTTCACCATGGAGAACTGAAGAGGATGAAACATTGCAGTCTCTGCCTCTCTGCATGTGGCTTGTTTCACAAAAAATCTGTTGTATTTGCTTATATTAAAAGTATTATCCTCAGTTATACACACCCCCTACTTACCATCCCTATCAGTTGTAAGAATTACTGTTGGATATATTAGAAAGCCTGTGGTCTCACATTGTTATTAGAGGTATTCTGGTTTGTCAGTCTGTACAATCCTTAAATTTCAAGTAATTTTCTGTAATATGTATTTAAAAAAATAAAATGCTCTAATTGTTGAACAAACCTTTTTCTTTCTAATAGTTTGGGGAGGCAATTTGTTCTGGGCCAAGATGTGACCACTATGACAATGTTACTTGAAATATTTGCTAGGGCATGCAGGATAATTGCTCTAAGAAAACATTTAACATTTAGATTGCGTGCAGCCTTAAAGGGCAGCTCTGCGTCTGATTGCATTGAATTTATTGTTTACGGTTAGCAGGGGAATATCTCCTTTGTGCACTCTTCAGCATGCAACCAATCAAATCATTAATGTCAGGAGGTTTTTCTTGAACAGGAGAAACTAAACAAAATGGAACTTGAACTCAGTAAATTGACTCTTTAATTCAAATGTCTGATAAGATCACTGGCACACTGTGACAACACAAAATGGGGGTCAAAAAAGATTTATCCTGTGTGATATATATTTGTAAGGACTGGCATGGTTATAGACTGTTCTGCTGTTATTTTGTCTTGATCAAAAACAACTAGGTAAGTTTTTAAGGGTGGGTCATTTAAATTGCTAAGGTTGAAACCTGTTTTTACCCTCTTATTTTCAGAACAGGGCCTGCACAATAAGGAGTGAACCTTTCATCAAAACGACCACGCACACATACACAGCGCAATAGTCAATCCTGTTCTCCTCAAAACTAAGTGTTAGACAGGCACCTGGATGATGGCTGTCATCATCTGTTTTGGCAGACTCTTGCAATAGTTTGTCCACAACCAGGCCCTTGCCCTCTGGCATGAAAACTCCCACAGACAGCAGTTTGCGTCCTCAGCTGAGCCCATCATATTAGGGCTTAACACAGGTTCATAAGGTGTCTAAAGAGGAGGAAGAAATACTCAGCCAAACAGCTGAGTCAGCGGATTCATGACGTGACCAGATCTGTCATATTTTTTGGTACTTCTTAGTGTTTTATGTAATAGACCTCTGCCAAATCCAATGAAATTCCTACAATTCCTGCACAATGCCTATAAATGTTTAGTGTCTACCAATTAAGATGTTTGTGAATATTCTCAGTCATCCAGGCCATGGTTATCCAAGGAGAGTTAAATCGAGGGCAACTGGACTTCTTGGTTGTAGATACTTGAAGATGTTTCACCTCTCATCCAAGGAGCTTCTACAGTTCTAACTGACTGGCAGGGAGTCCCAGGTATTTAATCTCTGTGGGGTTGTTATCAATATCATTGATACCACTTGGTTTGTTTGTGCTCCTGACTGTTGCAATGACCAACAATGGTTGTTAAATACCTGGGACTCCACACCAGTCAGTTAGAACTTAAGAAGCTCCTTGGATGAGAGGTGAAACGTCTTCAAGTATCTCCCACCAAGAAGTCCAGTTGTCCTCAATCAACCCCTCCTTGGACTAATGTTCCCCCTTTTTCCTGTTTTGGAATGACTAGTGCCCTGTACACAGCAGTAGTTCTTGTCACTTCTAACTCTTGCTCCGTGGAGGGTTTGGACAGCCATGTGTCTCCTCTGATTCTCATTGATTTGACAGCTACTTCTTTTCACCTGACAAAAGTGGAAGGATGTGACAAACACAGAAGCTCATGCTATCCCCCAGATCCTAACACATTCCCCCTGAGCCCAGACCAAACAGTTGGAGTCTCTATCGCAGTAACAGGGATATGATCCCTCACCAGTTTCCCACCCTTCAACACTGTCAGTTACATTTAAAAGGGTGCTGACTTGATGAGCCAAGACTTTATCTTTTAAATAGTAACTTTTTTTTCCTTTTTTCCCCTGTTGAAACTTTGTTTGAGAAGTCAGTTTGTGGTTTTGAATATGACATTTCTAATTGTATTCATCTTGCAAATGTTGGAGTAATTGGTTAATAAGTGATCTTAACTAAACTACAACTACAAGATCTATAACTCATGAAGGTCTTTAAATGATCTGAAATCCTATAATATGGCTTTAATATTTTCACTCAGCCCTTAACAGTGGTCATAATCAAGAGTGGGGGCAGTAATGTGGCATGTTTTTGATATCAGATTTTCCATTTAGGTTTCTTGTAAGTGGGGCTCAACTTCTTCTAAATAGGGCTTTTTCAAAGAAGACATTTTGGACATGCCATGGTAGGAAAAGCACAAGTATAAAAAGTAAAATTTAACAACTGTATTCCACTCAGCTGTTTCAGTTTCAGGGTCCTAGTATTGTGCCTGCTGGCTCACTGTCACCCTGTCATCGATTGCTGGGGCACTTGAAAAGAACAGAGTCAGGGTTAATGTTATTTGTAACACTTTATACTATAACAAGTCAAAATGACTGCTATAAAAATACTTATTGGCCAGCTTCAACGGGAATAGAACAGATATGGAAACATTTCAAGCTGACAATCTTCCTTGTTAATTTGACAGTAAGCCATACCAGTAAACAGGCGTTCACCATGTCAAGGGTCTGGACCTAAATGGAATGCTGGAACGATGTTTGAGAGTCATCATTGTAACAATGACCCTATAGGTGGAATAAAACAGTGAAATTAAGTTACCAATAGCTCTGAAGATTGCTAATTATAGAGTTACAAAGTCATCAAAAGTGTGTTTATTCTTGGTGTACAGTAATGTTAGATTTAAAGGTGTGTTGCTGTGGGGCAACCAACACACCAGTGATAATTAATGCCTCAAAAGCAGCTCTGCCTCTAATGTTTTCTACTAGCTCAACTAAATGAGTGTTGGAGTGTCTGTGTGATTTGTGGAACTGCTATATATCTGTCTATGTACATTTCTACCTGTCTGTCTACCTGCCCGCAAGACTGTCTGTAACACTGTCCAGGAATTGCAATAGACATCTTCCAATCAAAAAAGTCTGAACCTTGAGAAATGATGACTTTAGTAGAATGATATTTGAAGAGCAAAGAGCTTGATGGACTTGGTGTCTATGTTTATGTGTG
Source organism: Euthynnus affinis (assembly GCA_029490765.1). Taxonomy (NCBI): domain Eukaryota; kingdom Metazoa; phylum Chordata; class Actinopteri; order Scombriformes; family Scombridae; genus Euthynnus; species Euthynnus affinis. Next base: position 9,191,436 of record CM055855.1, on the reverse strand, counting down.
TATTTGGGAGCAGGGGGAGGTTGGAAGGGGTCACTATTGGTGATAACTGTAATCACAAAGAGTCTTTGATGAGTGAAATCTCATTAGTGCTAATACCTGATAACATGAATCAGGCTTACTTCACACCCTTCATGGTGTCTCCTTCATTACGAGTATACACACATACAAACACGCACACACAGACATCACTTTTAATGAGCTCCTAATGATAGAGTTTGCTAATATGATTTACGTTTTGGATTAAAGGAACCTATTGCATAATGTGCATTCATTAACCACACCAAAGATGATTCTATAAGATCCTGGCCTCTTTGGAATCAAGATATTAGGCTTATATAGGCGTATAATGATATATTAAATTGTATCCCAGTATTATATCTTAATTGTATTTGTTGGCATAATAAGAAGCACAATACAAACATTTTCTGATTTTCATTTCTCCTTTTTATAAATCACCATTGCAAGTTAAAACTTTCTGATCTGACACTTCCATTGTAAAAGTTTGGTTCATTTCACATTACACACACAAACAAGTGTAAGGGAGTTAGTGTAAGGGAAAATGTACTGTTATGAGCAAAAGTGACCAATGACTGTTGGTAGGAAACAGAACATGGACAGAGATCTCCCATGTCAAAATCCAACAATTTGGTGACCCAGCCAACCACCACAACCTCCTTCCTCTGCAGACTTTGTGGCTTTATAACAGTCAACAGTCTGAGAACTCAACTTTAATTGGCAGCTAAAGCTAACTACTATGTTAGCAGTTGCTCCAGCATATCAGTTCTTGATTGTCTTCAACCCCTATAATATGGCTATTTGGGAGCCTGAACTGTACACAGAATTTGCTTTTATTAGATTAGATGGATACTTTTCCATTTGAATTCATGAATACATCTGACTCTGCAGTTCTGAAAATGCAAGCAACTTTCCCCTGCTCATCAGCACAACTGTCTCACAAACCTGGCTTTCTGTAGAAGATCTAAGCTTGTTGGACAGGTATTATATATGAAGAAATGTGGAAAACATTGACAAGTACAAAACGGAGTGACTGTGGTATATTCTTTTTCTACTGTCAACTGCACTTCCAAAAGGCTGATTTATATCCTTGTCACATCTTGTTTATTCTGCTTTGGTTGCTTATTGTGAAATATCTTGTGCCGTTTCCATTTGTTTCTTTTGATCTATTTGCTATACACTACACACAGAAGTCCCAGTGAAGCATATAATGGGTCCTGTTTTAATGATCTAAAGTGCAGGGTCTGAAGCTCATAGCACAATTACATTTAGGGTGTGTCCAAATCCACTTTTGCTATTTTAACGGCAGAAAAATGGTCGATGCGCCAGGTGCATGGCTAAAAGGAGTTATCCTTAGTCTCCTAATTAATCATGGATGTGTTTTCAGCATAACATGCAATAAACCAATTATAATGTTATCTCCCATTCCCTTTAAGAGCCAGGTGCGCTTGCACCTTGGTGTATTACTATTATGACGGCGCATTTGCGAAGTAGTAAGAAGGAACGCTTCTTCTAAAGGGGCAATGGATCACAACGAGCACACTGGCCCCTGCTGCCCCTAGACCCTACTGTGGTCAGTCACAGATCACCAGTTTAAGATCCTGTTCATTAATTAGCTGCAATTTTATCCTCGTTTGGTTTTTGAAAAGGTTTATTTTTTTGATTGCTGAAAGTATGGAAACTTGATCACTGTAATCTCAAAAATGTTAAAGAATATATATAAGAATATAGAAGCTGTGAGCACTAATGGGAGCAAATGCCATTGCTATTTCAACAACGTGGGTGCTGGACAGGAAAATGATTGAAATTATTATGATTATGATTATGATTATGATTATGATTATGATTATGATTATGATTATGATTATGATTATTATTATTGTTGTTGTTATTATTATTATTATTATTATTACTACATGGGAGATTTCTGATTGTTTCTCGTTTCTTTAGTAATGTGGTTATTATTGTAACCATGATGCGGATAACTGCTGTAGGGTCGTTAGATCAAAACACTTCCTTGAGCTGTGTTGTTCTGTTCTGTAACAGTTTAGGCTGATCAGACCAGAGTTTATATAGAAATAAGTTTTACATAGAAATCTCTTGACTTCTACTAAAGTACATAGCTTCAAGGGAACCTGAGGCTACAACAACATCAGTTTGAAGGAGTAATAATCTGTGGAAACCAAAGAACATGGATGGAGGGAGCCAAGTAGAGCACTGCAGGGACTTGTGTCGAGTGCAGTACATGCTGAGATTCAAATAATACTGGGAGAAAAGTATGAAACAGCGTTTCCTGAGTTCACCTTTAAAAGTACAAAAAAGGCAAAACTTATTCAATTTCAATTTTGAAAATAAATATTCCACTTACTATTTAAATTAACAATGTTACTGCTTACAAAATTGATTTGTTAAGGCACAGCAGCTATCAGCCAGCTAATGCACCCACTGGTTGTTCTTGGCTTTTGGTCAGATTCCCAGTGGATCAATTGAAACTCCCCCCTGTCTCCCTCCAAACTGTTCCATGGCAATGGATTAAAGGAGGAGAAAAACAAGTTTGAACTCTAGACAGTCCCAAAACTGCTTCAAACATGGCAAACATTTTCTTTATTTTTCCCCGTCTGCTTTTAATATAGCTTTTTTCTTTTCTCTCACTTCTCCCTGAGATTTCAATCCATGAAACAGCAGGTGGCACCATAGCACAGTAGGAGTTTGTATTTTTAATACCTTGTCTTTTGAAATAAGGAATTTTGAGGAAAGTTCAAGTCTGGTGCATCCATGACTTGTCCTGAAATCCTGAATGTTACAGTCAGCTGTAAGACACAGGAAAATGTGTGCGAAGGAGGCAGTGGAGTATTTAAAGCGAGTATTTGCATCATGTCAGTGTCATCATGGAGCTCAGTGAGCAAGCAGCATAAATATATAAACACAGACATATAAAGACATTCAAACACAGCTCTACTTTAAGAGAAAATGTAAGTATAGGGAGGAGACGGAGTGTGTTTGATGGAATCTGAAAGCTGCAACAACTCCAGATTTAAAGATGTGCACTCCAGAACAAAACATGGCGCCCCTATTGAAAGTTATTGGTAGGATAACATCACTTAAACCACCTCAGGGAAAGAGCATGGTTTGGGTTAAAATGACCAGTTTCTTAAAGTTAGAGAAGCAGGTGTGGATTAAAATGACTACTTCCTTAAAGTTGGTTAGAAGTAGCGGAGCAAGTAGACCCAAATGCAGGAGACATCAGGCAGTAGGAACTGAAGAATCAATATTTATTTACTAAACTCTCAATCTAAACTCAGGAGTGCAGGCAAAGTGAAACTGAATTGAACAATACTGAGAAACACAGAACAGAGCCATCAACACTGAACTGAAACCAGATATACAATGATATACTGATATACAAACCAAACTGACAAGGGGATGAGGTACAGGTGGAATAAAAGAACAGGAAAGGAGCTGACAGGCTGGAGAAGACACAGGCATCGTAGTTGCATTAAAAAACAAAAAAGAAAACTGTCTAGACTCACGGTTGGAAATGGGAACCTCACACAGTGGTCTCTTGTGGGAAAGTTGTTGGGTTAATACCATGGATATATTAAGGAGAACTGTATACCACATTCAAAGATGGCACCCATTCATTCCTATAGAAGTTGCTCAGTGGTGCATGAAGCCAAAAAAAGTTAGCCATGTCTCTACCACTTTTCCACAGGGCTTCTAATGCTTCTGTGCATTTGGGCCCATAGAGCATGCGCACTACATTGTAATTACACGATTCGGCAACTATGTCAAATTGGCTTCACAGCACGGCACTGTTCCTGGGGTCTTGGTTAATGCCTCGACCGGGCCCTCCTGCGCTGAGATAGATGGAACAAGTGATAATGTAACTGTGTGAGAGAAGGAGAAAGAGATATTTTTAAAAGATGCTTATTTTTCTCAGACACTGCTCTGAGCAAATGGTTTCATAAAATGTATAATTCAGTTGGTCAGTTTGAACACATATGAGTAATTGGGTGCACAGTAACAACACTTAACTGGATCAGAGCATGGCTATTTGGTGTACCTAAAGTGGCAGTGCACTGTAGATTTGCACAGCAGCCTTTAAAACACAAGTTGTTAATCTATCCATATTGTTTGTATGGATGTTAGGTGTGCTGGAAGTCTGTACAAGTATATTTTAACTCATATCAGTATACTGGCACTATATTATTTGGTTCATTTCACTTTGCTCTGCTTTCATATAATACTAAAATAAAAACTGACTGCAATACTGTTTCAATTTAGCCTCCATGATGCTGAAGGTCTAGTCAGAGTACATTTATAGAATTAGACATAGATGGCTGATGTGTTTGTTTGCTAGTCATGGCTCTAATAATTACAGTGTGATGATCTTTTCAGAGTTCTTCTGCACTGTGCACAGATTAATTAATACTCATTTCCATGACAATGCTATCAAAAAAGCCATTTATCATTTAGTAAAATGAAACTCCTAATATTTGTAAATCTTATCCGAGGAATGTAGTTCTTCCGAAAGAAAAGAAGACTTGGAAGAGTGATTTAGAATGATTGAAAATGAAACATGATAATGGGAAATGAAATACAGTTAGTGAAGTGTCTCAATTCAGTTAGGAGATAACCATAGTTTGTCTAAAAACATAAATAGAAATGAGCAGTCTGAGGCGTTACACTGCCTGCTGCGAAGTACATGCTTTTACATCCCATCTTGAAACAAACAGTAGTCCAAAAAACAGTCTGTTTAAAGTGATTTGATTAATAAAACTCTCAGAGCAAATACAAAATAACAAGCATAGCCTGTATGACTAGAGTCACAATAATAGCTCAAAGATTGAGGCCTTGGCTAGTACAATAAAGTGGGCATCATATCTATAAGTAAAAATGATTAGCATCATAACGAGGCACAGCAGTATATGTATATCATATGTAATTTACCCTTTGACCATTCCTTCGCTAGCATGTGAGATCAAAATGAATATCCTTTAATCTTCTAAACTCTTCTCATTTCCTGTCTGATTACTTTTCAACCTGACTCAACCATCCATCTGCAATTCTGAGCCTTGTTACCAATTTATAGCCCATAAGTCTGTCTTTCTACCTGCCTGTTTATCTTCCTTTCAGCTATCTTGTCTGCTCTCCTGCCTCCTTACCTTCTGGTGGCTGGTTGTCTTATTTTTTGGGTGCTCTGCCTGACTGGTTGCCCATGTACAGTGATTTTAAGTATCCTAGCTGAATGTTGGAGGTGGCTGATATATGAGGAGCAGTTAGCGCTGCTCTCTGCCTTCTGGGGCTGTTAATCAAAGATACTGGCTCTTTTTTTATTTCCTCACTTTACAGTGTAAGGCTTCCACACTCATCCTGTTATGAGAGTTCCGTCAAGTAATCATTAATATTTGAGTAAGTGAGCGCGAGGAAAAGAGGTTTAGTTTTGTCGCCCTTTTTTCTCCTTGTAGAAACAATATTCAGTGACGCCACACATCAGTTTTATCTAAATTTGAATTTTGCTTGTTCTTTTTGTTATGATATTAACATTCCACCAGTAGTACTAATAAAAATTATATAATTGGATTAAATTGGTAGTTACACAGTGATCATGATATGACTTGTTAAAATATAATACAAACAGTTTAACAGTTTTCAAGAAGTTAATGTAAGTCTTTGCTTTCACAACTGTTGCAAAAGTGAGTGTGAGGCTATTGGAGGGAGAGAGACATAGAGAAAGAATGAGAGAGAGAGGCAGTGTGTGTGTCTGTGCAGGTGTGTGTGTCTGACAAGTGAGCATAAATCTGGGTTATATATGGTATCTGTGCTGACACAACACTATACAGCCCTTTCCCACAAGCATATGATGAAACACACACACACACACACACACACACACACACACACACACACACACACACACATGCATGCACCCACATATGTGACCCTACCCCCCAGAGACACACACACACACACACACACACACACACACACACACACACACACACACACACAGCAGTGATCCATCCTATACACTCAGTCTAGTAGACCCCTTTTAAACTAATTGGTTCTACAGCAGTGATGCAAGCAAAGCTCATTACAGGCCGTCTGACACAGTCACTTCTGGAAACATGCCTCTCTGCTCCTAAGGTATGGGACAGCAATTTGTTTTTCTTAATCATTTAATCACTGTGTACAAGATATTTTTGTGAAGTCGTATTTAAGGCTCCTTAAATCTGCAGCTTTTCACAAATTCACACCAGAGCAAAGATAAATCATTTCATGTGGTGTGTTTTGTGCTTTAAAAGACATGCACAGAAATCAAGTATTTCACTGAGATTGATTTTCATTGATTTTCTGATCATTGGCTTCATTACTTCATGCTTTGTAGAGAACTGAACTAGGATTGCCGGTCGGGTCATCTTACTATATAAATTGCATTGATATTTCAAGTGTCAAGACTAACCTAGATCAGCATTCCTTGTTAAAGCTACTTTGTCCACTTCTCCTTTTGCCCTGTTCAGCCCTCTTTACTTTAGCTCCAATCAGCTCTCACCTCTTGCTCTCCTGTTCACTCTCCTGTTAGGGGAAGCCAAAGATTCTTCTTGGACTGTAACATGGCACTTCAGCCTTAGTTATCTACAAATCATCTATTACTGTGTGTCATAAAAAAAAAAAAAACTTGAAGGACAGATTCCCAGTTTTTCAACAGCCAGGTGCCCAAATGAACACTGCAAGAGGTTTTCCTTGCTATAATCATTCCTCCTGTTCATACTGGCTGTTAAAAGATGTCCCTCAAGTGTGCTTTCAATGTATGTGATGGCTGCCAAAATCCACAGTGTGTCCACACAGCCATTTTGTGCAAAAATGCATTTAAAGATTTAGCTGACGCTTATATGAGGCTTCAGTTAGTCTGAGTTAGTCATATCAAGTGGATATCTGCCATATTTACACTTTATCGCATCAAATTCTCTCTTTGTTTTTCCCTGTTGAGCAGCGGTGGAAGTATAGTAACAAAAAGAGGGACTTTGGCACTAAAAGACTAACATTGAAAGATATCTACTTGATGTCACTAATTTGGAGACTTCATATTTGCTCCGGATAAATTTTAAATACATTTTTGCACAGAAGGAGGCTTGTGGAATACTGCCCCCCATCACTTAGATTACAATGCATATAAAGGCATCTTCTAATGGCCAGTATGAACAACAGGAATATTTATGGCAAGAAAAACCTATCCCAATGTTCTTTTGGAAAACTGACTATTATTTTAATACAGACTTGAAAAATTTTGAACCTATCCTTTAAGTTGTCCAAAGTAGAAAAAGTGGGTATTATGAAAATTAAAGAGTTTTCAGCAGCTCATTTCAGCTTTTGGTTTAAAGAGAATCACCACCTTAAAGTCAGTATCTGAATTATGCAAAGCTCCAGGATGTGATAAACACGTCTACATTAGGCAGCCTTCAGCAGCAGTCTTTTGAGTATGTGGATAAGTAAAGTAAACCATTATGCACAACACATTGAGGACCTTTGAGCTACACCCCACAATTAGTTAAACTGGTTATTTGTTTGGCTGAAATGCGATGCTAATTTAAACAAATAAATTCTTAGTATATGATGGTGAAAGTGGTACTAATGGAATAAAAAAAACCCTCAGCCTTTCTGTCTCCTCTCTTCTCATTTCCTTTTTCCTTTACATATCTTGCTTGTTCCTTTCTTATCTTATTTCTCCACTCATATCAATGCTCTCTCTCACCTCCCTTTCCCTTTTCCAGATGTTCTCTCCCTCACTTAATCTTTTCTCCTTCCTCCTCCTTTTATCTCCTGCACGCTTTGAAATGCATCTACCATCATGTCAGAACAATTGCCCTTTCACTCCTTGTCTCTTGTCTTTCAGCTGACATAAAAGCTGACCTCTACATTTTATGTAGAGGTTTACACCTGACATCCTTGTCAACATTAGACCTCTCTAACCGTCACTTTGGCTTTCAACACCCCCAGCAGACTAGGATGCAAGGAAAAGCTGACAGGTGTGTATGTGTGTGTGTGTGTGTGTGTGTGTGTGTGTGTGTGTGTGTGTGTGTGTGTGTGTGTGTGTGTGTGTGTGTGTGTGTGTGTGTGTGTGTGTGTGTGTACAGCACTACATCAGTAGGACCAAAAAAGGAATATCATATTCAAATGTTTATTTTTAGCATAAACATCCAGGGTGATTCACATTTTCAGAAATGTTGAAGATACATTATCTGATTTTTATGCATGGCATGGCTCTAAGGGTGACAACGTCAGTAGGTTGAGCTGTCAGTTGGTCAAATATCTCAATAACTATTTAGTGGGTTGCCATGAAATTTGATACAGATATTCATGGTGCCCAGAGGATGAACCCTAATGACTTTGGTGATACCCTGAGTTTTCCTCCACTATGAGGGTTTTTCATAAAATGTTGACTTGATTGGTAATTCAGGATTCTTTAGGTCATAATAGATCACTGAGAACATGGGTGTTCTGACTGTTTACCCTTATACATAAATCATCATTTACTCAGACGAGCATTGTCAACACAGCACCATATCAAACAAACCTGCTGTACTCCTTCCCACGCTAATTCCGTTAGGTCCTTTGTTCTAATAACTCTTAGCTGCTTTATGTTAATGGTGTTAGTGGCCTCTCTATGCAAGAGCAGGCTAATATTGTTATAGCCTTTGTATCTAATTAGCATAGCTGTGGCTGTGAAAGGGCTGTATTGACAGAAAGCCGAAGAAAACCGGATGAGAGGAGTGTCATTAGACTGTGTATGTGTGTGCATTTCCATTTGAGTACGTGTGGGTGTTTCCTTGCAGTCTTGTTCCTGTCTGACTGTGGATATGTGGGCCGAATGAAGGGTCATTAGATACTACAGTATTTCTATCTGTCAGACAGTCATCAGCTCAATTCTAGCTTAATCACATAATGGCTTAAAAAGCTGGCAGAGAGCAAGTGAGAGAGAGCTGGATGCTTAATTGCCCAAAGAGTAGGACATTAACATAGTATCATTGCCCCATCTGGATCACAAATGAATTTAATATTCAACCAGCCTCACTAGAAAATTGTTAGTTTGTAATCACAGTTATTCTTTTGAAATTAAGACACTACAGTTTTGATAGATGATCATTTTATCAATGATGAGCCAATCTCCTCAGAACAAGACAAAGAAAACATGACCGATAATTGGACAAACTTTTGTTTGCAGAATTCAAGTTGGAATTTCCACTCTGATCAGTTCTTTCACAATTTTAGGAAAGGTGTAGGTCATGTTAAAACTGATACTTTGAGAAACAATGTAGTCCTTTCACAAAATTTCAATGATGCCTGGGTTGAAGCAGGTGTCATTGCAGAGGACTATAGCAAAAATAGGTAGGGTTGTCCAAAAGAAAGGCTGGACCTAGCTCAATTTTTGTTACAATGCAACATGATGTCATCCAGGTTTGCACCAGATTGGCTAATCCCTTTGTATGAAGGGCCACATTCTGTTGTTTTCCCTGTGACACAGAGTAAAAAATGATTGTCTCAGTGTTAATTTTCAGGAGTTGTAAATCCTATCTGGAAGTGTGCAGTGCAGTGTTTTGGAGTCTCATAAGCCTAGCTCATGGCCTTAAAAGTTCGTATTTTACCGCATGTTGCAATGCACTTTCACCACTCTAGACCATTGCATTTTTTTTTTTACGTTAATACTGGTGCTGTGAACCCTGCTTGAAAGCTAACACATAAATGTTGCATCCATGATTTGAATTTAGCCTACAACTTTTGTGCCATGTAATTCCCCATTCGCTCCTCATATTTCCTTCCATTTCTCCTGTGCTGTTTAACTGCTAACTTGTGATCTCCTTGGAGTCCACTGACTTTGTCTTGATTCACTTTCACTGACATTGTTGTGTAATGTTTGTTTCTGCAGGGATAAACATCCCTAATTAAAAAGTACTGCATTACTGGAAATTAAATTCTTAAACATGGGTATTTTCTTTTAGAAGACCAATGTAATAGCTTCAGTGTAGCGTTGTGTAATAGCCCTTAATTAACCCCTACACCAAGCCCTGATGGGAAAACAGGACGACAATAGAGATAACAATTAATGAGTTATCATTAATTGATGGAGGGGTGGGAGGTTGGATTTGTTTAGAGGTGGGAAAGAAAATTATCAGCAAACTACTTATCAGTAGATGCTCTGAATTATGGAGTGCATCAAGTAGCCTTCATTAATAACACAGGCAACATTTTATAATTATGATTTAACAGTGGGCAGCTTGGAGCCAGGTGAATAGTGCAATGGCTTATTTACTTTCCAATGAAGCAGCTAACACCATGGCTGAATTTTCTAAATGTAATTTTGAAGACAGTGTAGTGGCTTCATTGTATCAAACTGTGTAAAGAACCCTAACTTTATATTTAAAAATAACGTTCGGCAAATGTTTTTAAGGGTTTTGTTTGTCTTGATTGACAGGCTAACACTCAACTGTGGTGATTCCCTGCTGGCTTGAGCACAGTTCTACCAAATATCCATGATGTTGCCCAAATTTGGATTTTCTGACTTCAAATAAGTAGAGACAAACTAACTTCAGCCTTCAAATTGTCCCTTTAAATATCCACAGCATCAGATCACATGTCAATTATATAGTATTAGTGAGTCCATAGTCCCTTAAACCATGCTGATATGGGCCTTGAATTTCTTGCTCTGCCAACAACAATGAGGCAAGTTCATTGATCTCTACTCTCATCTTAATCTTACTCATTTATAGCCTATAATATACTGAAGAAAAAATTCAGTCAGCCCACTGGCATTGGTGATTGTCTTGAATGTTAATGATTGTATAACCACTCACTGAGCTGATTTTCTGTGAATCTCCCTTAATGGAAATGCTAACTCATCCTTCTACAAAATCCTTCTCTTAATTATCACATATCACACTTGACCACAGCCGTTAAATGCAGAGGTGATGCAACCTGCAAAGTTACTTCAGCATTTACTGAAGCCTAAATTGTTATTGAACTTTTGTAGTATGGTAACTTAAAATGACATGACTATAATTTCCAATAAATTAGCAAAATACTCTTTCTTAAAATACTTTTGAATATGAAAATACTCTTCCCTGTGTTTTCAGTCTCCCAAAACTACTGCCATTCTGAACAGTTTTACAACTTTCACCAATAGCACAGTAAACTAGAATAATGCTGTTCAAACAGTGAGTTAAGACCTCAAATTGAGTTGTTGAAAGATTAAAAAGGATCCTAACATATATTTGTAAGGAATGCTTGAGGTCAAAGCCTTAAGCCTTACATTTGCAATAAAAAGACAGCTAAGAACCCCTGCGATGGCCCTCTGGTTTCTTTAGTTGTGCCTTGTTGTTTCTTCTACATGTAAATTGCAAACAGGGCTGTTAACTTGGGATTACCTTTTCCACACATCCACTCACTTACATCACTGATCTTACATTCCATTTATCTTGCAATTTAATGTATCTTTTTGTTAATAAATCAGTTAATTGAAATGCATTTTCGTCCGTCCCTTAATTTGCCAGTGACCTTTGAGCCAGTAAAGAATCTAGAAATTGTATTTGGGTCAAGCAAAAAAAAAAAAAGTAAAAAACAAAACAAAACAAAACAAAACTGGGCACTCTAGTGGTTTGTTTGACAGTTGGTGATTTAGAGTTGTGAGAATTGAGGCTGTGGACCTGCGTTCTTGTGCATATTTTATTATTTACATGTGCAAATGTGTTTTTTGGACTTGTCATGGGGAGCCGAGCTAGTATTAAACTATCTCCAAGTTGCTTTGTAGCACTGAGGGAAATGCCAGACACTGAAATCTTTACAATGTCTGTCTCAAGTCATTCCATCTCTCTCAGTCTCAGTGTGTCAACCAATAAAGCAGAACTGTCATAAAATGTATTTTTTATTTATTTATTTATTGGAACCCGGGGGGGAGTTTACATACTGCAATTGAACAAGTCTGGTATTTTCGAGGCTTGTTCCAGTATTTGTAGATCATATGTATTTAAATTTAATCTCCCCTAGGTCGGCCACTAATAAATAACAAATTCAGTATTTCTGCTCTATAATTTTATATCTGGGAATGTGAAGAGGTATTTAAAGCACACATGTGCTATAACACAAGTACTATATGTCTGGTGTGTGTTTGTCTGCACCCACCAAGACATATGTGTGTGACTTTGGTGGGACAAATGTAGATTCCTCCCTCCTGTCCAAGGACAGTCGATTCTCAACAAATCAATGTTTTCAATTTGGTCATTACTATTCCACCATCAGCAGCATTATAATCAATAATTCTGCTTTCTGCTATAAGGTGTTTACACATGCATGCACTAAGACTAAGACACGCACACACACACACACACACAGACACACACACACGCACACGCACTGTTTATTTAGTTTATTAAATCCTGTCTCTTCCTGGCCTTCAATGTGACCTTGTCCATTGTCTAATCCGTACAGTTCTTTCTGTGTGTTTAATGGGATTATTGTCATTTATTTCCTCTGACACACAAAGCATTTATCTCTATTTATGTTAGAATATCCTCTAAGAATTAACTGATTAAGGTTGACTATAAGTGATTATTTTTCAATATTGCACTGATTTCATTAAGTCTGTAAACCATGGACACCATGAAATCGAACTCACTGGGTAAATACATTATATATCAGGTATTAGCATGGTCTTTTCTAGCATCAGGGTGTCCTTGGTGTACACCCACGGGCCCAACATGACAATGGGATCTCACATTTAAAAAGAGAAATTAGGCATGCCCTGGAGGCCTAATGTGCTGGCCATGAACCACAACGTCCCCGATTTGTGTCTGGCTGGGGACCTCTGTTGCATGTCGTCCCCCATTTCTCTCTTGCTTCCTTCATTTCCTTTCATCTCTCAAATGCCAAAGGAGAAAATGAAGAAAAGTTATACTTCTAATATGTTATGTCTAATTTCAATAGCATGAGTACAAACCGCAATTCAACACCATAAAACGCTCACCCCATGCGTGAGGAAACTTAGCCAGAGCATCAGGGAAGGTGATAGGAGGCAGACTCAGACTCAGAATGACTGAAAAAAAAAAGAGTTATTCAGACCTGTGCAACCAAAGAAATAAGTGTCTTCAATAAATAAATAAATAAATACAAACATCCAATGTACCTTAATCTTGTTTAACTCAGGAAGACTCAACAATCTCAGGTATGATCACATGCACACAGCTACATGGACATCACCTCTTTCTCCTCCTCAAACCAACAACTCTCCCCTTAAATAGGCCCAACAATCTGTCTAGACCTCTATTGCATGATGTTGCCATATGGAACCAATTACTTTATCTCAATTTTACTAAAAGGCAGTGACATAAAATCCATGTTTTACTGTTTAGTTGTGAAAAGGGGTCTTCTACTTTGATAATACAAATAATTGATCACATCACATGACCAAGAAACCCTGTTGGCACATTTTTTCATGGACACTTGACACTGAGAAGGCCATTATCGGAAGGCTCCCGTAGTTGACTAATTGTTCATTATTTAGGCAAAATTCCTTCAAGAAAAAAACTGAAATACTATCTGTAGGCTATATATAGCCTGCAGATTTGTATGTTTGGAGCACTCCACAGGAATCTATAAATTTGGCAGTAATTAGAAGTGTACCCCCAAAAAGGCTCCAAAACACAATTATCCTTTTTAAAACATTATGCTTTAATCCATGAGTCATGCTGTTTAGATATCAACTGTGGAGCAGACACATGGAGAGGAAGAGGGTTAATTAAAGAAAGTAACAGAGATAATATAAATTATGATTAAGTGTAATGATGATATTGAAGCAACAGTAAATGATAAAGCTCTGTTTAAAACTTAAGTAAAATGTAAATTATCTCTCATGATATTAGCCATTGTGGAAAACACAAATGCATTTTAGAAGATAAACAGTACCAATCAAAAGTTTGGACACACTTTCTCATTCAAGTGAATGGTAAGATGTGCTCAAATGTTTGACGCTTGATGTTAAAATGATATTAAAATACACTGCCATGAAACAGCTATTGCTACTAAAGCAAGGAAACATAAAGTACATCAAGGACAGAACAGGACAGGTTTTTTTTTAGGAGAGAAGGCCAAACTTAGAGGGATGAAAATATTACAGAGAAGTTAAAGAGGAAATTACTGAGTGTAAAAGAATTGAAGGGTGACTTATGAAGTGGCAGTTTATTATATAACATGGTTATCTTTGACTGTCTATAATTTTCAAAAATGTATGTAGAGCTGCAGCAACAACAAGCAGAGGTTAATTGCAATAAAATATCTAACTTGGTCAGGTATAAAAAAAAAAACAGTCCTAAAATAGAGCAAGACAATAGAATATGTATTTTTGTATTTTCAGTTTCGAAGATGTTGATTGTGGAGTTTTCATTGCACTGCTGCCTGAGGTTTTGAAGATGTTTTAGGGGAGTTGCCCTTGCACTCATAGACGGAGACTGCTCTGACTAGTTATCCTCATGTTGATCTGTCAGGTAATGTCTTTGAGCAGAGCCAGTCCTCAGCAATCTAGGGCATCATGTAGCTATGGGCATGATGGGACTCTTTTTATTTCTACAAATAAGCTTCAATTGTATGTGTTCAGGTGTCCTAACCAAATATTCTATATCTAGCTCAAGGTGCCTTAAGCAGTATTGTCAAGTCTGGATCTCTTAGCTCTGTCTGAGCTGACAGAGGTTAGCACACACATTGTTGCCCCAGCTCAATGTTTATACAGCTGCACACTTCCAGATTCACAAACGATTAGTTAATCAAGTAACCATGAGAATTAGTCTTCAGGCAGAATGAGTGATATAGGGAAGGGAGTTGGTCATATAGTGGTTCTATTTTTTGGAATGGATATGCTCAGGATCATTTGCTCCAACCGTGACAGCCCTGTGCAAAATGTAATATATGTAGATTGTGTGAATTTTCAGATTCCACAATCAAGTCTGTGCTCTTTGTCAAATTCTACGGGCATTATGAATAATCTTTCATTTGTTGACTACCAAATTTAATGTTAATTGTTATTATTCAACAAATGTATTCATATTAATTTCATATGAAACCAAGCCCGCAATGTTTTCATCAAGGTCTGTCAGCTGACTGTAACATCGCTATACTAGCACTATGCTGCATAGCGTCTACACACACACATATAAATACACACACAGCACAGTACACTTTAGATGTTTAGATTCTTATCCATAATGCAATACCACCCAGGAGGCATCTGATCAGTCCCAGATGTATTCTGCAGCATGACAACGAGCCCAAACATACAGCCAGAGTCATAAAGAAGTGTCTTCTGTGACAAGAAGAACAAGGAGTCCTGCAACAGACACTATAGCCCCCACAGAGCCCTGATCTCAACATCATCGAGTCAGTCTGGGATTACATGAAGAGACAGAAGCAACTGAGACGCCTGAATCTAAAGAAGAACTATGGTTCTTGGACTTGGAACATCCTACCTGCCAAGTACCTTGAAAAACTGCGTACAGGTGTACTGAGGAGAACTGGTGCTGCTGTAAAGGATATTGTAGTCATATAAAATATTGATTTTTTTCTGTTTACTGGACTTTCTATGAAGATAATTGATAAATAAATGTACTCGTGGCATTATTGTTGAAAGCATCCTCACTTTTTGTATATATATTTGTGAATCACAAACAAATAAATAAATCTGAACATAACTTTCATCCTCCATCACCAGTTTCTGAATGTTGAATGACAGCACAGTGTAATACAGGAATGAAATAACAGTTAAAGCAAACTCAGGAAGTAAAAAAGTTATTGTCTACTAGTCTTCACTTGGTCGATGGACTTTTTTCATAGCATTCATTTTGGTATGCAGTAGCGTGAAAAGCACAGGTGTCACCAATAACATTAACAAGGACTGCATTTCATTTAGGTGTTCCAGTTTCAGGGCTGTGAGATTTTGCACGCTGGCACACTCAAATGGAATGGAGCCATCTGTTAATGTTATTAGTAACACCTGTGATTTTACTGCTATGACAAGTCAAATTGTCTGCTCTGAGAAAGGTAAAGTCAGCACAGGGAAGCAAATAAGGCAAGTGCTATGCAAGATGCTGAAACCCAAGCAGCTAAACGGAATGAAAAAAAAAAACCCTCTTGCAGAAACTTTCTGATCAGGAGCAGCTAGAAAAGAAAAGTGACTTGATCCTTCAGAGGTTGGAGTGAATGGATGCTCCTCAAATGTGATGATCTTGCATTACATACGTAACTCATCTGTGAATCACCAAAATGTTTCATTAGTTTTTTACATATATTTCTCAACACTGAGTTCACTTTATCAAAACTGCCATAGCTTGTACAGCTGACACTGTGAACTAAACTGTGGATGACTTTTCATTGCTTTGACACAAACTCAACTACCACCATACATCTGTGGATTTAAAATCCATTTAACAATGTTAAATTCACATTCAGAACCTCACATAACACAAAATAGTTGTAAATTAGACTTGTGTCCTTTGTTTTGCTACATTTACATCTAACAATTATAGAAAAATACAAATACATAAACTGCTAATAAGACCATGTGACACTGATTGCCTCATTTCATACGTGGATGACCTTTATGAAAACCCTATACATATCCATCCTATAAATATACGGTGAATACATACACATATTTTGTATTGCATTACTGCAATCAGTGTAGAGGAATGTGTGTAACCAATAGAAAGAAAATGTAAATACTGGCCCAAGGCACAGCAGAATGAAGGATATAGAGTTACGCTAACGATCCATCAATTCTGTACTCCAAACAAGACTGCATTTTGCAGCTTCATTTTTGAAACAAGACCATGATGACACGTCATGACGTATTCTGACTACAAATGTGGATGCGGAAAGGTCCAGCCCCTAAATCGGTACACAGTAAGAGATTAATTAGATGACCTAGGGGCAGAAGAGATGAAGCACCTGTCGCCATGACACATTGTTCACATGGCTGGCCTCATTTGGTATTTCAGTTCAAACCCTGCAGAATTATGGGCAATCTCTACCCATTGATGAATACTAGCAGTTTGTAATAATCCTACAGCTATCCGCTATTCATTTCTGGCACATATTTCTGCAGAATTCACAGAGTTAGACACATACAATAAAATACTGTAAAACAGTTCTCTCTCTAAGATTCTGGACTGGTTAATCATCACATTGCTCATTTGTTTTTCATTGTGCTTCCCTAACATTGATGAATTACTGTAATTCAGACCTAACCTTAAATAAATTGAAAGCTAATTTTGCAGAGTAGCAGAGGGGAAAAGACACACTGCAGCTCTGTGGGATGTGGATGTGCTGTTGATGTGTTGGGTCATGTCATATTCTGCCTTGCAGTGCAATCTACTTAAGTGTGCAATCTGTGTGTGGATGCTGTGAATATGTGTGTGCATCTTTGTATATGTTTGCATTTGCGTGTGTCAGTGTGTATGTTATGCACCAGTCTGGGACAGCTGCTTAAAATGATTGACAAATGACAAATCATTGACACTCCTGAGACAAGAAGAGAGTCGAGAGACAGTGCTTAGAGATGAATTAAAGACCAGAGTGTGGAAAGGAATAAAAACAGCGAGAAAGGAATTGGATGTAAGGGTCAGAGAGGGTAAAGAGAGCTATGAAACATACTGTAATCTATTGAGAAGATTAGTGTAATTTAGCAGGTGTTCATGTTGTACCAGAGTGTTTCAAGTCAGAAGTCTCCTGTGTCTGCTGTCTGAAACCTAGAACCCTTCTGGCCCACAGATGTTTATATTGCCCTAAAGGCAAGAGGAAGACATGAGAGAGGATAGATAGAGAGGTGAGTGAAGGGAGGGGTGAAAGAGCAAATCAGAGAGGAGGTGGGAGGGATATAGGGATTGGATGTGGTAAGAAGAGGGAAGAAGGAAGCTTATGGTGTGCTGTAAGCGGAGATGAGAGCTGGAGAACAGGATAGTGGAAGTGGAGAGAAAAGGCTGCAAAAAGAAAAATGGGAAAGATGGGTAAGGAACAAGAGAAGTGGAAAATGTTGGGACAAAAGGGGGGAACAGGTGTGAGAGAGGGAGAGAGGAGAAAGAGAAAAAGTAAAGGGATTGATCCCAGAGGAAATATAAGCCAGGGGAGAATCCTCATCTCACATTTACTACTTACACCTCTCTATCACAAACACACACACACACACACACACACACACACACACACACACACACACACACACACACACACATTCAGATAATAAACCAGCTTGTAGATAATTGTGTCATGGGAGGAAGAGAACCTCAGTGCTGGATTGACAGGCAGACTGATGTGCAGAGCAGCAGAACGAGGAATGATTCAGATAGCAGAGCACAATAAACATAAATGCATAACTGTACACACCAACACACTCACACAAATATATAAAAGCTCACATAATAGCTATACAAACTCACACATTGTAACACAAACTGCTCACTGGTGTATGTACTGTATGCTGCATAAAAATATATAAAAACACTTGAAGCATAGTGGGCATAATTGTCTCTTATGGGAAATAGATGGAGAGGATGGCTTGCTGTGCAAACTGGGAAAATATGTTAAAATAATTAACTACACACACACACACACACACACACACACACACACACACACACACACACACAGAGAGAGAGAGCGAAACAGTTAAATGAATGTCAACAGGCATGCAAACAATCTTTTATGTCAGCATGAACAGATGTACACACTCTGCCATTCAAGCACAACCCCCCACACACACAAACAGAGAGACACAATGAGCACACACGGGTGTTTAGTAATTTAAATCTCAGTAATGACAATCAGTATGTCAGTCTAGAGACATACAGCTCATCACAGTCTCGTTTAAAAGGCTCTGTGTGAATCCCATTCAGGGGTTTGTGGAATATTTCATTCACTTAAGGTCAAATAATGAAATAAACAGTTGGAAATAAAAATCACGTGGACTCACAAGTGGCTTGTTCATACTTCATTTAGGATTTTGGTCTGCAATTTTGTCATAATTTTAATATATATTGAAGGTATTTCACCTCATCCTTTCTAAACGTTTACTCTGACTGACTTGGTTAACTTCTCATTAATGCATGTCAGTATCTGTCTTCCTTTACCTACACACTCTTCCTGACAAATTAGACTTGACACTGTATAGGTTGCTTTCATACCTTTGGTTCATTTTGCCTGAACCAAGGGAAAAAAGATGAATTGTTGCTTTTTCGTTATAGTGCCCTCTGTGTTTACACTGGAATTTTACAAACGAGCCAGTAGCTGTAATAATGTGACACTACATAGACTGACAGGAAACTCCTGCAGTTTTTTTGTCATCCTGTATCAGCATTGTCCCATGTGGGAAAATCAGAATCTGGAGACATGCATCACTTTACTGTGCCATATGTGAACTCACAAACAAACTAAATATGATTAACAATTAGCTGAGACTACAAACAGACCTCATGTGTCATAAATAACAGTAAACAAGTAAAAACAGGACATTTCATTTAACTTATTAAAGGACTGCCAAAATACAGAGTGGGGCACAAGCACAGTGCACCGCTGTATGAAAAATTTTGCCACTCATGTGGTGACCTGCATGCTTAATAAATAACCTTTAATAAATTAGCTTTTGAAATCCCATACATCTATCACTGTGGTTGGTGTGTTTTGCTTTCATACCACAATTAAACCATATCAGAATCTGCCTGAAGGCACACCAAAATCCATTATTTCAGGCAGTCAACCCTTCCTTACATCTATTTGAAAGACTCGATAAATGCTTGATTTTTTATTTTTTAGTATAGTTTCCTTTAGCTGATTCCCAGTATATCCTAATTTCTAACAAAGCACTTTGGTGTTGTTTTGATATTTCTTTCAGTGCTGTTCTTTGGTCCCAACACAGTTCAAATATTATTATTCTCAGTTGGTCAAACACCCTGATCAAAAGCAGAAAACAGTAAACAGTTCAGAAATTGTTCAGTGTCTGTGTGAATACATTTCAACATCATCAGGGAGGTTCACTGTGACAGCACATCACACTGAAATTGACATCATTATGTAATAAAAAAAATTGAAAGAACAGGGTGGGGAGTGGGGGCAGGGAATGGATGAAACATCTCTCATCACAAACAACTTCAAAAAGTCACTGAAGCACAGAGAAAGCGACTCACAAGGAATAGAAGAGTAAAATCATCACAGACATAGTGAAACTGACAGCGACACAAACAGAGAAAGAGAAAGAGAGTAAAATACAACGATAGAGATGCAGAAGCACTCTCAGACAGGTTTAGAAAAAGTATGGTGAAACAGAAATTGAAATAAAGGGAGACAGATGAGTTTTTAAATAATGGTAGTTAAGTTAAGTTAATGTGGCTTAAACTGTAACAGAAATATTCTGTATTTTATTCACCTAAAGCTCTAATCAGGGGTTTCAGACCTGAAAAAGCTCATATGAGTCGATTAAAATGGCGATATTGTTTGTTGCACTGACAAATGGCTTTTGGATTTGGATGGATTTTGTCATTTCAGTATGTGGATTGTTGGAAATTTTCCTCCTCTATACGTAAGATGATTCATTTCTGCAGCAAGGGCTATTTTAACATTCTGACTGAAAATTAAAATTGGCTCAATCCATACATTTTTATTAATGTTGAATATTGTTTCTGATAAGTAAACAAATACAAATAGAAAATAGCAATTGATAAAAAAAAATGGGATGACTTAATTAGTGTTTATTCTGGTTGTAATCAAATTAATAGAGCACAGGTAAACACTAAAAACACAAACCTGGATGAAATGTGCAGCACACATTGCGCTCTCCACTGCTCTTTGTCAAAAACTTCCACTGCTAACCAGAGAGAGTCTGACCTGAAGCTTAAATATTTCTTTAGTCACTCTTTCCTGAACAGACACAGACTTTTCAAATGTCACTCTTGCATGTGTTGCGGTGCCTGCAACGTAATGGGAGAAGCACAGCTGTCACAACCAAACATGATCCAATAGCCTTGAGACAGATGGAAACACACCTGAGCTCCTGCACAATGCTGCTGTTACAAAGAAATGACAGTTAATTTAAAAATTGCTCATGTATAACCTACTGCTTCAAATGGGCTTATTAGTCATAGTGTATTTCTTAAGCTTATTTAAAAAAAAAAACTTATTTAAAATACTTGAAATCAGAATTCTAAATACTTGAAATGTACTTTAGTCTAAAATATTCCTGTTGGCAGCGACACAACATGCATGCTAAAATACAACAGACACGTTTGTTTGCCTGGAAATTCACTTTCAAAATAAGATGAATACATTTGTCCTTCTGCGTGCAATACCACTCGCTGTCATGTATTACATGTTTTGAATTTCAGTATCTCTCTCCCAATCTTTTAATAGAAAGATATAGACTGAAGTTCAAAATATGCCTCAGAAAACATTGAATTGTGGAAGTGTCACAGCCTGGCAGGATGCAGTCAAGGATCATCCATTTACTGTATGAGGTATTGTGCCTGATCCAATAACCACGCAGGTCTGCACCGTGTTTGGAAAGGAGGGTTGAACACATGGTGAAATAGGGATAGAGAGAGAGAAAGAGAAAGAGAGAGAGAGAGAGAGAGAGAGAGAGAGAGAGAGAGAGGAAAAATAGAGGGAGATGGAGGGACAGATAAATTACACTGTGTTGAGCAACATTGTGTGTTAGGTAGTAAGGATACCTTGAGTATGTTTTTGTCAAATATTTAATCAACATATCTAGATACCAGGACATAGCCTACTTCTAGACCAGTGGATCCCAAAGTGGGTACCGTGAGATTAATCATATCATTGTTCATCTATTGTGCATTTTTAATGTTTCACCACATTAAAAAAAAAATCTACATTTTATGTTACATTGTTACATATCAAATCAATAATATAATATAATATAATATAATATAATATAATATAATATAATATAATATAATATAATATAATATAATATAATATAATATAATATAATATAATATAATATAATATAATAGGGGCCACATTATACATATTCTAGGTCTATATATTTTAATCTGGGGCTCTAATGGAATATCTTTGCATAACAACAAATGACAGTGAACAGAAATAACAGAAAACCAGAAAAAGCTAAATATAATCCCTTTAAATGATCAGACAAACACCAAAAACAAAACTGAAAGATGACCTATATATAATAGAATAGTAAGGTAAAAAAAATGGCAGTGGCAGATTAAGAGAGAGAATGACAGAATAGTGTTGCTGCCTCACAGAACGGGGGGATTACAAAGACAGGTGGAATCACACTGCCGTGAAAAATAAACAACTGACCACCGGCCAGCAGAAAAGTAAATAACTAGAAAAGATGTTGACCTCTTCAAACGTTCAAACCCTTACAACTGTTATCATCTGTTATCACACACGCTACACGTACGTGTCTATGAAGCTCTCACTGATGAAGGTAGACAGGTAAAACTACTGCAAATCTCACTCTCTCTCTCTCTCTCTCTCTCACACACACACACACACACTCTCTCTCACACACACACGCACACACACACACATACATGCAGTGATATAACAGATAATATCTGTTTCATATCCCACTGGGATGGACTTAATCACTACGGAAGGTCATCACCTCAGTGACACACTTGGTTTCTTCTGCTGACACATCTGAAGTGTAAATCAAGATTAATTATCACAATATGACTTCCTTCACAGAAACAGACACACACACACACCAACCCACACACATATACAGAGACATTGCATGACAGGTTTACGTCGTGCACAAACTCAGACGCATGAACTTGCTCTGAACTCACATACTGCACATACAATGCAGACACACTGAAATGTCCAAACCAAATCTAATTTGCCTTTATCTCTTAGTAGTCAGAAGCGCTGTGTTTCCAATGTTCATATCTGAAATATTGAAACTGTTAACTCAGCTGACGTTACTTCATGTTGTGATGCTCAATAAGTGTTTAGACAGGAGCAGAGCACTGTTTAATTATTAATATGTCAACAGAAATATGATTAGTAGGAGTTGCTAAAAACTCAAGTATTTGTATTCAAGGAGTGTGGGTGAGTATGTGTGTGTATAAGAGGCATGAGGCTTTTCAGCTCTTTCTATCTACCTCACTCTGCATCTGGCTCTCTCTGTTGCACTGTCACTCTGTAAATACTCATTACAGCTCTTTGTAACACTGAGTTCAGCTCTGCTTCTCTCATTGTCTGTCCCCTGAACACCACTGCATGTGTGGTACATGCTGATGAAGCAGACTTTATTTCAGGAAAACTCTGATTCACAGTTTGGGATGCCATTGAACTATTACCCTCAGGGCCAGCCGATGGCAAAGGCCACATAGGCAGTCGCTTCAGGCACCAAATGAGGGAGATGGTCTGATCTGAGATGGTCTGAGACACTGATCAAACTAAAGTGTGTTTACATCAGAGTTTGTTAGTTGTCACAGCAAGGATAACATCTCTTGTTTCTCTCCATTTCTGTAAGACTCCCTTCCTGCTCCAAATGCCTACTTTTCCTTTACTGGAAAGAGACACGTATATAATGTGTTTGAACCAGACACGTGTTCTTGGCATGTGACTGATTGTGTGAACACAATATTGTATTGTGTGTCCAATATAACATGTGTCTTTACAGTCCCTGTTGCTCAAGGCAGCCTCTAACAAAAATCTGTAGAGGGTTCATGTGTCTTTCTGTCCTTAAACCATAGTTATTCCACTGGTTAATAAACTCTCTCAAATCTCTGTTGATCCTTGGCAGATAGATGTAATGGGGAGCCCAGAAGTGCATTTCATTGTCAATATGAATGATGCCCTCGCTCTCCAGATGATGGTGGAAGTCATAATAGACATTTGTCAGTCCACACCAGAGATCACCTCAGAGCCTCTCAATTCTCTGATTACTCCTGCCTCTGAGAGCACTGCCATGATCAAAGCCTCTGTAAATCTTCATCATCAGCCAGACTGTATTGTTCTCACCTCCTCTGTCCACCCTGACCCTGGAGGGTGTGCCATAGTGGACCGCAGCATTGATGAAGCTGTCCAACACAGTGCTGCTGCAGTTGCTTTTAGAAGCATGCAGGAAGACCACAGGGCGACTGTACCTATCTATAGCCCCATGAATGATTATCCTACACCTAAAACCAGATGGAAAATATTAAAGGTGATCATTGATATAGCAACAAAGGCAAACACATACAGCTGATGTAATATTGATTTCTTTTTTGGTCAAAATAAGTGTTGAATATATCTGTTGCTGTAGCTACTTTATCAACTTGTGGTTTCCATCAATGGACCATAATGAGTTTGGACCCGCCACCTGAGAAGACCGTTGTTCTGGTCTCTGCAAAACTGCTTGAAGGGCAGCAACTCCACGATTTATTTAGAGCATGCTTGCTCCTTCTCTGTACACTAAGTCCATTTGCATGCAAGGATGCTCTGACATCCTGAGGACCAACTTGGTCATTCCCAGCCACAATGTCCTGCACAAGTTCATTTAGGGCAGAATCTGTCTGGTCTGCATACAGTGAAGCGCAGGTTAAGTGGAACTGTCTGAAAAGTAAAAATTTAGTCCAGCACCACTGTTACCTGATGTTAATGTCCAACATGACCCAACAGTATTCACATATATCATGTATAGATACAGACAATACACAGACAGTGGACATATTATTTGCAGACAATACAAAACATACAAGCAATACACAGATTACATAAAAGACAAGCAATATGCCATATTTCCTCAATTAGTGACCTGAAATAGGGGCCTTTATTTACCTAAACAGCAGAGGGTATCAGGCCTTTACTTTATTACTTTATTTTCTAATTCCCTCTGTTTGATAAGTATATATGCTCATAACTGAATACCTTCTTTTCTGATCTGCTTCCGTTTGCTCTGTAACTTTTTGTACCTGCATTACCAGTCATCCAATTAAGCCAATGTGCGGAACAATTATTCTAGCGCTTGCGTTCCACCTGGAATGTTTTGGCAGTGCATCACTTACCCTGGTTACCAATGTTCATGTAGTGTTGCTGCCATCATAATTAAAACATGTTATCATTGTTTGTAGGACTACCAGACTGATAAAATATGAATCTTTCTGGCTGTCGCTAGACAAGGGGAGGCACAACTAAGTAATCCTTAGTAATTGTTTAGCTGGCTGTAGTGCAATGCAAAGTACTAGTGGGGACTAGTCAGACCGATGCGTTACGAACTGATGAAGCCGCTTGGATAAGAGGCGAAACGTCTTCATAAGACAAACCTAAGTCCAGTTGCCTTGGAATCATTGTTGCCTAGAGATGTTTACGGAGGCACTAGCTTGTAATACAGTATTATAGAAAACAGACTGAATTTCGGAATTTAAACATACAGAAGAGGACATCTATGGTGTCCTTTGCTAAGTACACAGGCTGAGAAGTTGTCCAGGCTGAGAAGACATTGTGAATGAATTCAGCCAAGTTACTGAGAATTCGATCTGCAGCTGTAATATTGATCAATGCCTATTTGCCCACAGGAGGCTTCTTTGCATTGTCTCTATCCTGAGGAAAAAAAACATAATGGTTGGCATATTTTTATGTCATGTTGGACTAAACAGGTCCCATATCATTCCTCACCAAACTTCTGTAATAATGCGTAATGATCAGAACCCAAAGTAGACAAGTCTATAATTTTTGTAGGCCTTTTACTTAATCCTGCTATAAGGTTATATTAATCATCCTGAGACGTTTTTGAGCATTCTTCTAATATCATAGCATACCTCGTTAATGTTAATAGTAGCACATCTGGAAGAGGTACATTGAATTACAGTACATTTATGTATTAAGTACTTTCAGAGATATTGTAAGACAATACAAGTATGAGATGTGGTCAGAATCTGAATATCTAAAACATCAAATTGGCCTATTTTGACAACAGTGATTCACAACATCATTACAGTGATTAAAACAGGGTCACAGTCGTCAGTTACAGAAGCAGGAATGTGAGTGGGCTATCAAGAACCATCTCATAGAGTAAAGTGAAATGTTGCTACCATTATCGATAATGGGTCTTGCCTCTCCATGAAAAGGAAGGCTGCATTCTTCATTTGCATTTTAGCCAAGACCCATTTACAGTAATGGTGGCAGCAATTGGTTTTGGAGTATACACAGTACAGTGCAAAAGTATTCAACCCCTCTGAAAGTCATTACCATTTTCTCAGTTACGAAAGACACTTACACCTATTTTCCAAATCAGTATTTTTATTGTGTAAAGGCAAAATAAGTTATTTGTCTGCTAACATTAAAAAAAAGCTGAAATATACTACTTGCATAAGTATTCAAAGCCCTGTGCCTTCGAGTTCCATATTTAGACAGATCAAAAAATATTCACAAATGATACACTTGTAAATGATGATAATTAGGTACTTATAAGTGGTTAAAGTAGAGATCTCATTCTGGATATAAAAAATGTGTGTCAAATGCTTAAGTAAAGACTAATTTTGCCTTTAGAAATACACTCCAGCATAAGTGTGCACAGAGAAAATACTGACTGTTAAAATATGTGTTAGTATCTTTAGTAAACAAGACAATGGTGATGTCTTTCAGTGTTGTTGAATACTTTTGCAAAGTACTACACAAGTGCATCTTATTGCTTTGCTGGCTTTTAAATAAAAATACAGAAAGAGTTTGTTGCAACCGAGGTTTGTGTACGTGAGTCCTATTAACCTTCTAATAGTGAGCCAAAAGCTTTCATCTGAAACTCAGACTTATTCTTCAGCTGAAATGAATATCCCTGAAGGTAATGTGCAATCGTAGAATTGCTGTATCCTCATTTCCTTATAATAATCACATTTGCTGTTGTGATTGCAAAACACACCAGCATTAATCAATTGTGTGATTGTGTGGAAAGTTTATGAGAACAGAAGGAACTGAGATATGTATAATTATATAAGAATGGGTGCCTTGCATTTTGTGCACCGCATTAAAAAGTTGACTGGAAAAAACAGGAAATATACTGAGCTATGTCTGTTTTCCACAGGTGTATGTAATTGTTTTTGCTTTTCCATCTCAAGATAAAGTAAGATCTATAAAAACAGATTCACAAAGGATTTCCAAATCTATCAGTATCCATCTTGAATTGCCATGAGCCAGCATTCCCACTGGAAAATTGTGGCTTTGTCCTTCTGTTGCTTCCAGCAGGACTGCAGGCAGTGCTGAAAGGATTCTGGACACAGTTCATTATCAGTTTCCCTCCAGTACTGGTAAATACAGGAAGGAACTGTCTCCAGAATCTCGGCACCATTTGCCAGAACTGGCCACGTGAATCCACACCAGCAATGAATTGATGCGTCATGCTGGCGACTCTGTTGAACACAGATTGCTATGCTGTTTTTTTTTTGTTTGTTTGTTTCATTTCCTACTACTGCAGGCTTAAGAGAAAACAAGAGAAATAATAAAATAAATGGTTACCATCCTATGAACTTACCATGATGAGTTAGTACACAGATATGAGCTTGGGACCACAGCATTAGTAAGCATTTTGCTTATACTTTTCAGTATAAGTGGCAATTACAGAAAAAAAACTGGATGTAAAAACACTGACAGAACAAATATCCACATAATATTAAAATTCAGCCAACTGCTGAGGTGTCATAGTTAATTCCATCTTGTTTAATGGTGAAAAAGAAAGTGAGCAGTAATCTGTTCCCTAATTCTAGGCAGGTCCTGCAGGCTGTGAAAATGTCCGGGACACCACAGCCAGCTATCTAGCCCCCATTTGTCACTGTGAGGCTGGCCAGGTCTTCTGGTGTGCTGCACATCACAACCTTTTATAGAATGACAGTGTGCAGGAAAAAATAATTGAATATTTGAAAACTCAACATGCACAGCTGTAATTCCAGAATGTTTTGGTATTTTCTTAAATTTTCAGTGTAGTTATAATAAAATACGATACTATCCTCATCTACATCCTTCCACTCAAACCACAATCAGACACACGCTATTGTCATGATGTGTTTGTCCTTAAAAATTACAGGAGCCCTCATTAAATTACTGTCATTACATTACCTTCTTCCTCCATGAAGAGGTCCACGTTAATTGATGTGAGGTCTGGCCTCTCACCACACATCATCTTAAAAAGTTCTGCATTGCTGTCAGCTTTCTGCCTGTATAGTATTTATTTTGAGCAAGGGATTGCTGGTTGTAAGTAAATAATAAGTCCCCGGGCTTCCCATCAAAAACTCAGAGGGAGCTTTGTACTTCTAACATCAATAATCTGCAAAAAAATGTCAAGGGCAAAAATATTTTGAGCAATTTCATCAAGCTATATATACTACTTTCAGGGCACTTATTACATGAATTTACAATAATGCATTCACTATATTACTGTATTCACAAGTATTAGATGGGAGTTTAACTCACTAAAAAAATTCCCTCCTTGGGTCACTATAATCATCTGCCATTTCTGACATGAATTCTATCTTGGGCACCTTGTGCCAGTCAAGGTACTCCTTTGACAGAGCCATACAGGCACTCTGCAGAATGTGCCTGCATCTGGCAATTACAGTGAAGCTGTTTATGTTGTTGATGTTGTCCCGCCGGAAATCAGTCAAAATTGTGGCAAGGTCCATGTTATTCTGGAATCAAATAGAACAGTTGAGTACATGATGTACAATTTGCTCAAGGATTGAAGAGTACATTGCATCTAGAGAACCAGAAGGAATTCCTCTCTATAGACCACACAGAATAAACAAAGATTACTAGAAATTTTAAAGAAGACGAAGGCTACTTAACTGTTGTTGCATGTTAAGGGTCATATTGCACTGTACAGTGAAACAGCAGGCATTTTGATTAATTTACATTAGTGTAATGTAATGGGTGGCATGGCATTGAAATCTTTATAGAGAAGATCTATCTATAGAGAGATCATATATTTATACAAAGATATATTTATAAAACCTGTATTTTGAATTTCTGAGGTATCGTAAGAAAGAATGTCCAATAAAGGCAACCAGAAAACTTTTATCAAACTTGTTGATAGCAACTCATGATATGGACTTCTACAATAGAACTGGCTAATGACCGAGCCTTGAGAAATTTGAATGAGCCTCAGTTTTTTAAGCTATAAAAATGTATAAAAAATATTATGGGGTGAAAAAAGTGGCAGACCGGTAGTGAATTTTAGTGTGCTTAGTACTCATGTCAGAATACCACAGGCATATCAATGAGCCAGTCAGATGAATGGCTATCTATACACAAAAGAGGAAATAACAACAACAATAACAAATCCAAAACTGCATAACCCCCATTATGAGAGTAGCAACAAACATATATTGAACAATGAATATGTTACAGTTCAGAACATCTTCACACAAACTGTGACAAATCATAACATGCCACAGTGGGGCAGTAAAAAAAACAAAAAAAACACAAAAACACTGGCTTACATGCTGCTACTATGCCTACACAAGGCAGAGTCTTCTGGGCTCTTCTGAGAAAAGTCTCTCACTACTATCATACTGCGACTTCTCTGCCTCATCCTCTCGACATGTTTTTCTTTTTCTTTTTAAAGGCTCAAAGATAACTGTTTAGCCATAGTTTTCAACTTTCATATAGCGGTTAGTTACACAAAACTGCCCAAGAAGCGATTGTGCATGATAATAGCACTGTTAATTGTGCAGTATTTGCACCCGCAATTTGCCCCACAAAAGATTTGCACTAATGATATGCTAGTGTAAACACACCCAAAAAGTTTTGCAGCTGAGGAAATTTGCCCTTGTTTTGCGTCTGTTTGAGTAGGTGTAGCTGAGTCTGCTTTTGTGTTTCCGACTTTTCTCCACATTTCAGCACACAGAGTTGTCCATAATGAAAAACTGCAGAGAGCACAAAAGCCTCAAATGGGGTGTCTTTAATTATCAGAGGTGCGCACACACAGAGCTCTCCACAATCACAAACCAACTTTCATGAATTTCACTTCTTTTACTTTTCTAGTATTTTGCATTTATAAAATAATCGACTACAATGTCCATCAACATAGTATACAGCTATTAATATGTCTCAGGCAGGTCTAAAACATGTTAGTTTGAGTAATGTCGTTCAAGTGTCACTAAATGTATCCAAGATTTTGCAGAAGCATCAGTACTCATGTTCTGTTTGTTGCCCACAGCTGGCTGTGTGTCACAGCTGGCTGCAGCATCAGACAGTAACAATAACATCACATAAGAAGTACATCTCCAAAATTTGAAAGAGGCTGTTCACATTTACGCATGCAGCACAGCAGCAGTAACTTCAATAACACCAGATCGGTCAGGATCTGAAGGTAATTAATGTTCTGTGTTCTGCTACACACCTACACAGCTCAGCTGTTACACACAAATTCCAGGTTTGTACCATGGAATTGTTTATAATAAAGCAGCCCTTTACTGAACAGATGAGATTTTGCCATTAATATCATTCAATATCAATTCAATATCATTCAGTGCCTCACAAGCTTGAACATTTGAATAGAGAGACAGAGTAGAGAGTCTGTGTGCAGTTAACACCAACTGTCTGAAAACATTAACTCCACCTTAATTGCGTGTGGCAATTAGTGCTGGTCTTTGTGAATTAGAATGTTTTTGCAGCAAAGCTTATTTGTATAGAAAGGGACTAATTTTGTGCCAAATGTATGAATATTATCTAAATTACATACATGCAAATGAAACAGACATACCATGATGCTATTTGCTTAGCAGCACAGTTTGAGTTGCATCTCAATCTTTGCGGGTGACACACTATCTTGTTGTCCCATTTGCACAGGTTTAGCAGCTGCAAAAGTGATACAATCCTTTTGTGGATTTGGTTCAAGTTTTCATGAATCTGAATGAAGCTGTCAATCTGGGTAAGCGCAAATCCAGGCCCACCCATATATCCGCCTCTCCATCAGTCTACATTCTTTCAGAATAGAATCAGGAGATTAAAAACTCCAGCCAGTGCAACAGTTTCAATTAAGTGTAAATTCAAAAGGCAGAGTTGAGAGTTAAGAGTAAACACTGCTTGCCTTATCACCTCAGGCTGCTGGAGTACGTGCACGTCTTGGCGACTGTCTCCTTTTGGCCTTGCCATTCCCTTGGGATTACTACAATACAATAACAATGAATCTGTTTATAACAATATTCATACTACCAACAACAGAACTTGCCTCTAATACATCACCTAGGTGTACATTACAAAGACAGACTTGGGCATCTAAACTACTGAAGTGAACACCACTTGGCTTATCACCTCAGGCTGCTGGATTTCTGGCTCATCTGGGTGATTGGCTGCAGAAATCACTGCAGCAGAAATTGGCTGCAGTGGCTTGCAGAAGTTAAAGATTACATTTTGTAGAACCTTATTTCAATAATTTCATTAAATATCTTTCTTTATGTATTAACTCATTTATGGACTTTTAAACTGAAAATATATTTAAACATATTTTACAATTGTAATGTGTGTCCAGAATAACAAATGTTGTGTATTAATTAATGTTAATTCTGTTGAAGTGGGTTTTTTGTGTGTAATACAGCATTATAGGGGTGGGCAATCCCACGACTTTATATCGTGATCAATCTTAAAGTTGTCTAGAAATTCCTTTAAAGGTGAATTGTAGAGATCCTGCCATGTTTATGCCATTTTTTAAAAATGATTTTATGTAATCCTATTCCTGTTCACAAACTTCACATAACTTTGAAGATTATTAATAGTATGGGTCTGTGCCATGTCAATAAAGCAATAGAATAACATAACAGTGCAATATACTGTTATGTTGACTAGACAATTTACTTCATGCATGCCTTTAATCACAAGCATGATGTTAACAATGCAACTTGGGCATCAATATGCAATTTCACATGGAAGGTAGTGCAGGATGACATCTGAGAGATTACTCATCACTATTGTTACTGTTTGCTGCTGATGTTGACTCAAGTGAATATTCAACATAGAGTCAAACTCAGCTATTAATAATTATTGTGGCATCTTCCATGTAATGTTGTGTGTTAGTTGCACAAAAAAGGGGAAATCAATCAGCTATAGTGATTGTGATTAACAAGATCATGATATTTCCATATTGCTCACCACTATGGGACTGTGTTACATATTTCCATACCTTTGGGTGTCGATACAGTGCAGAGAAATCTAAGGTATTTCAAGTATAAATGTCCCTTGGGCACTGCTCCTCCAGTAGTGCAATAATTCATTGCTCATTGACTCTACACAGTTCAGATTCCTCTAGCAACTTAAAGATATTATCACAAAGTGCCTGAAGAAACCTTTGGGCATCAAGGTCCAAAGCCACAACCACCTGGCAGGCAGGAGTGGCATCTGTGAACAGATTTAAACAAAGATATGTTACTAGTAGTTTTACCAGTATGATAGAGGTGTTATTACTAATAACAAATAAGACAAAATGTCATGAACCACTACTAAGGACAAACAATATTACTATTAATAATAGTAAGTCAAAACTCCATTCATCAAAGGCTGATAAGTGATTTTCACAATAGGATTTTAGGTGTTATCCATATGAAACATGAAACAATAAATGGATTTTACAACAAATCTTCCTATGATATTACTATACACAAAGATCTGTCCTTGAAAATGAGCAAACAAATAAAAAGACAGATTACCCCTATTAGACCTGTAACATATAACCAAGTTACTCCTTAGAACAGAAAACTTAAACATGATCTGGTGAGGGCTTGCTATTGTGCCACAACTTTGTTTGTTAACTGATTCGGCACTTCTTGTCTGAATATCTGAAATCTACATCAGAATATTAAAACAAATTAAAATTGCTTTCACTTCCATGGTAAGAAATAATATTGATTGAATTGGGCTTAAGAAATAATACTGAATAGTCCATACCCTCCCTGTCCAAGCATGTAGGAGAACATACAGTGGCCATGAAACTCAAGAAAAATGTGAAAAGCCTCTCCAGAGCCATTGTTTGGTTTGTCCGTTCTGGGATACTGTAGAAACATGGCGTGCATTTGTTTTCATTGTTTTTTCCCTATGGTTGTGACAAATGACTTACAAATAGATCATTTCAAACCGCAACACACACAGGGGTCCACTATGCATGTGCTAACATGATGTGATCATAGCAAGTAGGTGAAAATAACTGTTACAACAATGCGTTCTCCCTCATATCAAGGTATATAGTGAAAAGGGATTGCAGTCCCTGTAACTGACTGGCTGATCCACTTGTGAATTTTTGTCAGGCTATTAGGTTTTGAAATTAAGTAATTTTATCAATAAAAAATGTTAGTTTTATCAGTAAAGGAATTATATTTTCACCTCAGATCAATCCATTATGATAACTCTCTACATCAGGAGTAGGCTAGGCAAGTGAAGGCAAAGTGACAGATCACCAAGGCTTTTTGGTACATGGAGAATTGTCTGATAATATTCACTTGGTGTGTAGTGAACAGAAATTGCTTCAAAGCAGCTCATAGAAAGAAGTCTACAGTTATTATATCCAGGGTTAGTGCAGCTTTAGTTGGAGTCAGTGATGTTGAGGCAATTTCAGTGCATATATTGTGTCGGATGGCCAGGGCAGGAAATACTAAAAGCTCAGTCTTTGAAATATTGAGCTGAGGGTGATGATCCTTCATCCAGACTGAAATAGGCTATCATTGAGGCAAACTGTCACAACATATTTTTGTTTGTTTGTTTTGTTTTTTTTGGCAATGTTGTATCTGTTTGGTTGTTGTTCCTTACTATGGGGCTCTTCAGAATGCTACAGAATATTCCATTGAATTGAATAGATCATCCCAACGTCTGACGGTCAAATATTTCTTGGACCGCTTCCATTGGCATAGGATTTGTGTTTCAGATTCACATCTTTCATATCATTCCACAAAGTGCTCTAGTCCATTTACTCATCTGAGAAGTCTCATTCTCTGTCCCATTCTTGAGTGAGAAGTGTCTCGACAGTCATCATTAATGGAAATAAACTTTGAATGTATTATCTGTTTCAGTTTTCATTCTGCCATTGAAGAACAAGTAAACCTCCTAAAAGGAAGCCAGACTCACATGTTGCATGTTTTAGTGGGGAGTTGGTTTAGCTATCTGCATTGCTGCGTTGGGAAGCAGTGAGGGCATAATATACAGAAACACAAAAGCAGCCATTCAGTCATGCACACACAACATAGTCTGCAAGGTTAATAAAGAGATTATCTTATTATTATCATACTGTGTAATTGCTGTTATTATGAAAAATGAAACAGCTCCATTTTATCATTATTCATAATTAGAAAAAGAGGCAGCAAAGCTTACAATGTTCTGTCATTTATTCACATTCCTTTTGTGTTTATTTTTACAATTATTAGGCTACATTTTAAGAATGATTTCCTCTTAAGAATAGCTCTTAAAATGTTTGCAAACAGCATAGACAAGGAAAATAACCTAATGTATATGAAAAATAATCCAATAAAGACATGAGTTGCCACAACCTTTTCTCCAGTGTGGGAGAAATAAGATTGATAATTATTATTCTGATAAACAGAAAACATGTGGCCTAAAAGGCTTAAGATTTTATCCTGTTAGAATGATTAAATTCTTCTAAATGATTAAAGAATAACCACGCAATTGTTTAACTACTGGAAGTATTTGACAGTACACATGATAATCAATATCTTTTCAGTATAAATATATCAGAAAATATGCGTTGGGGATTCACTACATAAACATTTTCAACCTATTGCTCCATGTCACTTTTGCTTCATGCTCCATGTCACATCCACATCTGGTGTTTCATCACCAAAGAAGTCTTGCATTTCAGTCAGTTCACACTGTGCAATACAAAGCTATAGCAATAACATAGGAAGATAAATTTAAGATTTTGTAAGCCCATTGTAATGTGGTAATGTGATGCCATCACTCCATAATATGAAACTGAAATGTATGTGTAATACCCCAAAGTTGGAGACTCAGGAGCCAGCCATGGTGATCAATCAGGAAATCGAATCTTTATTCCTACATCTGTGCACAGAGGGAAAGAGTAGCTTCAAAAATTTGATGTGCTCGTCTCAGTAGAGCCTGATATAGGAATACTAACAGGTCATCATGCTGACCCAAGCCATGGCCTTGGAAATGAGGAAAAACCCCCAAAAAATGCCACACAGAGAAGGAAAGTATAGACAACAAGGCGAGAGAGGAAAAGTAATGGTCATATTACAATCATATTCGCAAAACCTTTAACAGCCTGGTGCACAATCAACAGAAATGAGTAATTATAAAAACCTGCTGTACCGATGTCAACTCAGCTGAGGCAAATAACACTAGTTTTTTGACTGTTAAGTATGATGCACACATTGTAGCAAAGGAATATAATTTTTAATCCTCTAATATGTGATAAATTCCAGGGAGCAACATCAAGGTTATATATGAATGGATAGGACATATCACTAAAGCCACAAAAGATGTTAAAGCAGTTAGTCAACAGAAATCAATCTCATCAGGACTGCTGTCAGCACAGGCTACTAGTTACAAAACTTACATCACATTAGGATATATGTGTGAAAGAACATTGATTTAGTACAATGGTTGTGACAACATATTCAGAATTCAATTGATAACAAGGTGTAGTTCTGGTGTAATAAATTTCATCTGTATGAAAATATGTTTTCAGATAAGATTATGTGCATCTTTGGACACTTTAGCTGCCCTCTTAGCTATAGCAAGGATACTCAAGTATATAAAGGTTTGTTGTGGTGAAGAGTACTCCACTGAAGATTATAGTTTTGCTAGACAAACATCTCTGTGACACTGTGTGTGTCTCTTTGTTCTTATGAGTTTATAGGCTGTTAGTCAGTCTCTGACTTACAAGTTGTAGGCTATGACGTTAAGAGGTAGCTTTGGAAAACAAAAAGATCCTGTACACATATATGTAAGTTTGACTGCAATGATTCATGACTACCTGTCATGACAGCTGAGAAACGTTGCTGTGATAAACATATAATGTATCATGACATCACAACATGACAGTTTCCTGGCCTGGCACTGATCCAATACCATAAAAGTCTCTTTGACACAAATCAACATTGTCCACTAACAGTGTGGCACCACATATCTTTCCTACAAGTTAACAATCGTCTTGCTTGTTGTGTGATGAGATAAAAGACACCTGTTGTCTTTTTCAAATGAAGAAAGGCTGACACATCGTTTTCTATGACATTCCATTCAGTCCATTTTCTAATAGACTCCTTATTCACTCATATGTTTCATTATATGTGGTTTATAGACTTATAAACTAAGTTTGGGAACCAAAGACCACACCTTCAGTGCATCCCATTTCCGCACCACAGAGTATTTAGCCACACCGCATCGCATTAACTCTCCCCAACTGATAGGAGCTGAGCATGGACGCAAACCCTCAACCCGCTTTGCATGATCACATTTCTAAGCCTGTGCATTCACCATTATGCCACCTCACTCTACATTGCCATAACAGCCCAACAAGGAATTAATTTTATTTGTTGTTATCTTACCCTTGAGCATACCGATTAGTTATTGCTTATTTACAGTAAATTTGGCAGGGGAATAAAATAATGCCCGTTGCAGACTTGGGCTTTTTTTTTAGGTTACCCAGACAAATAGCATGACAAACACTACTACAGAATAGGTAGTGCAATGGGGGCAATCATTTTGCAGCAAAGGAGATCTGTGCTGGATTAGTGTGGTCTGCTCGTCTTTACTGATTGGGTGATTACAGTTCAAATTTAGTGGCTGTGAAAATCACAGGGCAGAGGTCATTATCATTTAAGACAACATCACTTTTTAAGCCATCCTTGGTGACACTGGGCAATTTAACATCGTTCCATTAGCGTTAGCGCATCCCCTTTTGTTCGCTGCTTGTAAACTGTAAAATGCAACATTTCCGCCATTTTACCATTACAAAAGTGGCATCCTGACAATTTGTACAACATCTTTTCACAAAGTCACGAGTCTGAAAAATGACATAATTTGGCACTTTTGGTTTACCACAGAAACACTGTGATGCATAATGAGCAGCTCATTTGCCATCTTTTTCTTAACCTGATGTAATTTAACTTGACATGTTGAATGTTGTCTTGCAGCAGCAAACATTTTTTGGGTGTGTGGGGATGTGTAATTAAGGTGAAATTGGTTTAAACTGATCTGCCCCTTAAAAAAAATCTGGTATTTTTCAGAGGAAAATCAGCGAAAACCAAAAATAATGAGCCTTAACATGTACACACATAACGAGAGTTGAGAAGAAAATGCAATGAAACATCCTGATTGGTTTTCTAATATGTCAGGTTTGATTGATTAAATGCAGAATGCATAGCTTGGGAATGATTCATTCCTATGATAAAATGAGTAATGTCATCAAGTTTTCTGCATCATGGGACATAATGTCTCCTTGACCTGTAAGACCTGAGACTGAAAGAAAATGAGAGAGGCAGCAAAAAAGAGCCAAGGGATTGATTTACTAAATGAGATATCTATGTTGAACAGAAAATTATTACATGATGAAATTAAAATAAATTATGAATTCAAACAAATGGTACACTTTTAGTTGCTTTGAAAAAGTTACTTTTAGTTATGCATGCCATTTTGGTGATCAATATTTGAAATACAGAAATGATACTGTATCTCAAAAAGCATGTGTAACGTACTACACTAGTTTGCTACCATCTGTTACACTCATTTAGCAGTTTGGGTTTTACAGCCATTACTTGCTGGTGACTGATGCAGCTTAAAGAGAATTTGCTTCTCACTGAAGAAATTGTTGCACTGGAGAAGCTGAATGTGTATGTTTCTGAGAAGAAAATATGTATGTATGTGCACTGTGCTTGTGACTGTGGACCTTTTGAGAAATTGCTTGTAAATTTGCGTTTCTGTGCTCTCTAGTTGGAACACAGGGTCAGTCAGGTAGGGCAGCAGCCCTTGAGAAAATACAGATTAACCTCTTTGGTGAGTGTATCATTACGTTACAAATGCGAGCACACATTTTTTCCAACAGAAATGTATTTGAAATTCTGGTCCAAATACCAACATTTCCAAAGATACTCTGCCTGTTATTGTGAGTCATGCTGATTTACAGGGAAATGCATGCAAAAACGATGCACAATAGATCTAGAATTTTCCATTAGATGTAGTGGAGCAGCCAAAAAAGCCTTTTAAAAGCAACTTCATAGAACATTTTAGATATTGCTGCCAAGTTAATTGCAGAATTTATTCCAAACAGTATTGAGTATGCCAAAATATACCGTAAAAGTTATATTTAAGCTTGATTAAAAATAAAAAATTAAAAAATTAAATAAAAAAGCAAAGCTCTAACAGGAAAATTTAGTGATAGTGTGGGATTCCACAATGCAAACATTTGTGCTCCGTTCAGGTCAAATTGACTTTTCTTAAGAAGACATTTAAGAAAATTATCAGTTCAATTTGCATATTTGCAGTTTTACAAAATGAACCAGCTGTAACCTTCACAACCTTTTCTGGCTGTCAAATTAGAAGGAACATTTGCCTTTCATAAAAACACCACCATTCTCAGTAATAATACTATTACTATTACACACCACAGGCAAACCTATTTTGTTATTGTTGTTGTTGTTCCAAAGGATTATCATTATCAGGATATTGTAGTGTTTTGGGAAGAGGGTCTGTAAAACTCTGTTTTGCTTTTTCTCTCTCTCTCTCTCCCTGTCTTTCTTTCTTTTCTTCCTTTGTGATTCTCCTAGTGACGGAGCTCAGCTTTCACATTCTCCTCAAGTGCTGTATGACTGACCAGCATAATCCCTTACATGTGAAACCTCAAGATTTAATCCCACCAGGACCTCTGTCTCCAAAGCATGCAAATGCACAATTTGCCTTTGCACACATTGTGTAATCAAAACCAAATTGTGTGTTTTGGGCCAGGCAAGCACAATTAATCTAAGAAATTAACATAAATGCATTCCAAATATGGAAGCAGTGGATTGATTTCTTAAGGGGAATTGGGTGTCATGAATAATGACTTCGCCTGGGCTAGTCCTTGAAGTCCCAGATGGAAACCAGGTCAGTGTTTGGTCTGCCTGCATTTTTAATAGACTGGCTGGTTGTGCCATCTAGTGGTGAATTAAGCAGTTGCATTGTGGTGTCTGCTGTGTCTTGAAGGTAGTTAGACAATAGTAAAAGGTTGAATGAATGGATGAACAGATGGATGAATAAATATATATTTGAATGGGTGGCTGCAGATCTGTCATATTGTAAACGAGACGCTGGTGCTTTTGTTCTGTTGGGGTATTAAAATCAAATATTACCCATAAACAAATGCCATGATACTAGTGCAACTATTACTGCAATTAAAGTGCTTAATGCAGCAACATATTATTACTGTGTCATTTGTTAATTAGTGTGTCCTATTAAATTGACATCATATTGCGTCATAAGCTTGGGTTAGCTTAGGGTATAAGCAGTTAGTTTAAACTATGGCTACATTCTTAGAGGGGCTAAACAAGAACTCTATATAGTTATTTGTCATTTTATGGCTGTTGGTAAAAATGTCTGAAAGTTAGAGCCTAAAACTTAAGGGCTCATCTGGAAACCATATTAAATAGTTCAAGTTTGAACTCCAGTTTTTGTCATTTGGGGTCAGCACACCAAGGCCCCCTGCTTTTGCCGGCTGCCCAATTGGCAATGTATAATACCTACCTATAATACCTTTTGTCATGCTTTATGAGTGGTGGGCCCACAAGGCAGCAGCCCATGTTGACCCTTTAGGCTTAGCTTAGCTGGGTCCCATGAGTATAGCCCTGGCCACCATGCACTCACCAGAAAGCTTCCCTCCTAGGCCTGGCTCATAAAAATGGGCCCCAGTCTCCCTATTCCTGGAAAGGTAGTTTTTTTTTTCAGAAATTACAGTTTCATAAATCTTGATCTTGATCTGAGCATGATCTGAGGTTTTTTCTTGGTGGACCCTAGAGGTGACCCAGACCACACTGGATGGATTATATTTCTGGCCTAGGAAAGCCTCAGGTGCACCCAGGAAGAGCTGGGGGATATGGCTGAAGA
Source organism: Euthynnus affinis (assembly GCA_029490765.1). NCBI lineage: Eukaryota > Metazoa > Chordata > Actinopteri > Scombriformes > Scombridae > Euthynnus > Euthynnus affinis. The sequence goes on along the minus strand of CM055855.1, from coordinate 9,151,335 downwards.
TAAGGATGCATGGGCTAACTTGCTTTGCCTGATACCACTGCAACATGGACCTATAGGTAAGCGATGGAAAATGGATGGAACTTTGAACTCACAGTACATCATTACATTTTCAAATACTTCAAGAGGGGTTCAACAAATAACCTTGAATCTTTACATGTTCTTCATGTGGTAGGGGGAGGCAGGGTTCTTTGCAGGTTCTTTTTCAGGGCATATGGGCTTTTTCAAATGACTCCACATATCACAACTGTTTTATTGAGATTTCATTGTTTTAATATAAATTGTTAACAAAGGAAATGTAGAGACTCTGAAGATGAGCCAACTGGAATGCAGTTGTAGATGTCTTGGAAACTTCTGGCACTGTAAGTGCAGGAGAAACTACAGAAGCATTTCATCATATCATATTCTCTGTTGAATTCATTTAGTCTCCTGCAAATGAGTTAAGATGGTGTCTATACACTGAAGTTTCCTTATCAGTGGAAGTTCCCTGAGCCCCTGATATGTCAAACAGTATGAGGAAACAAACAGGGCTTTAAAAAATGTGCCCATTATGGTGACAGCACAGCAGGCTCACAAATCCTGAGTTTCCACTGATGCATAATTAGGTAAAAATGAATTAGTGTCATAATACTTTCACATGAGTTGAATTTATTTAGCATACCTTTTTTAATTTTGGCAGAAGGGCTGCTTTAAATACATCAATGTAACTTACCAGCAAAGCCAGCTGTACTATTAAAGACAAGTGCTTAGAGGGGTACTTCAACAAAAATTGACAGGGGGTGCTCTTTAGAAGGGACTTGAATCAAGAGTTAAAAAAAATAGTTTCAATGCACTATTCACACAATTACAAATGGCTATTTCATATGGGGAAACGGACAATATAATCCATATCATATTTTGTTCACCTACATCTAAATATATCCAATACATATACACACTTTTGTAAATGTATGGAAACATGTCAAAGTCAAAGATGTCTTAGTTTTGTTAAGATATATCACAGTATTACATGCAATTATTTGTTAGTTTTTCTCATACACACTCATTCGCTTTGACAAACAGCCTTTTCAGTATGTTCAAGCAAACCTTACGATTTCTTGCTGGTAAACATAAGCCAGTGATTTATGCTTGACAAGTGGAGTGATGGCTGATTAGTGATAAGATATAATATAACCTCCCCTTTCCTAAATAAGGCATTTACATGTTCTGATTGTAGCTATCTGTAAAAGGCTAGCTGCACTACGATTAGCAGCTGCCAGCTGTGAGTGTGTGTAAATGCTAAGCAGGTTGTTGAAGAGTATGCAGTATATCATCACTCAAATTTCCCTGGATAAATGAAAATGAAAATAATTACAATGAATAGCAATTGTTTGTGCTTTGTAGAAATGAAAGCTGCTATCAGCCTTTCCCTCAGGCACCAGAATCTGAACCACATAATTTCCTATGTCAAATAAATTCACATGAATCTGTCTCTGTGAGAGAGAAAGCAGTACATACCAACGCATGGTACTGTTGTAACAAAACAATACTTGCAGTGCAAAGAAATGATCCAGGACATAAAACAGGCAATATAGTCTACATCAGGATCCCCACTGAATAGCATCATCCATAAGTAACTCTCCATATGACTAAATAGCAGGCATAAACAATTAAAAAGTATCTTTATTGAGTATATAGCATGGAATATAATTAACACTGCAATGTGCATCCTTACCAGAAGGAGGAGCTACTTGCATGTGCTTCAATTGCATCTTGCCTCAGACACCTGCTACTTCTCAAGGAGGCTCCAAAAAATGAGCAATTGATATAAAGATAGATATAAAGATGTACGTTTGAAAAAAATTCAGTAATGAATTGTTATCATAGTTTAGATTCACAATGTGTAGAGGTTCAGAGTTTATAAGAGAGAAGACTCTCTGAACGCCCTCTCCTCAAAATTAGTCTTTATTCTAGTCTCAGCAACCAACTATTCTCTCTATAACTAAAATATTACATATTATATAAATGTAATGTAATTCATAATATAAGTTTAAGTCATCACCAGTCCCATTTGAACTTCATATCACACTTCACATCTTAACTGTCCCTTAATGCAGACTCTAAAGGAAATTCAGTGCCAATACCGCTCATGAGCAAAATGACAACAATTCTTGTCCCAGCATGTTGTCTGCTGGGTTTTGTCATGTTTTGTCCTGTTTGGTCACTGTTCTGACTTTAATCAGTGCAAAATATAGAGCTTGCTCCTTCCTTCTTCCCACCATGACCACTACCATCATGAGCAAAAGTTTGTTTGGGTCTGTTTCTTATTTCTTTTATTTAAAAGTGGTCAGAATGTCTGCAATACTGTGAAAGTAAAGCTAACTTCAAAACGAATTCATGTTAGAATTTATATTATATTATATTATATTATATTATATTATATTATATTATATTATATTATATTATATTATATTATATTATATCATATTATATTATATTATATTATATTATATTATATTATATTATACTAATTTTACTTGTCTATCCTGCCTTAAAGAAAATGGTCTTAAATTTAAGAAAATACCCCAGTGTAATGTACATTGTATTAAAATGAGACATACAGTATATGACACATATATCCAACACTCTAGACAGACCATTTCATTGTCATGTATCTCACTGGACTGGGCTAATTAATGGATCTAATTAGTATTTTACAGTTAAAAGCAGGTCAGTGGCTAATGTTCTGAACAACTGGCATGGAAAATGATCAGCACTGTGTTGATGTTCTCAGGAGATCTGTTCTTATGCTACATGGTATCTTATAGTGGTTATAAAATGATTCAATTATCTTTAAATGTTTTTAGAATTTTCTATGAATAAAACATATGGCCAAAGTCCATATGGTTGCACATCTAATCTCAATCCCTTTTGTAGTCAGTATAGTCATTGCAAGACATGAGCCTATGAGAGGATATTGGTCTGTTGGACAATTTTTCACTGTCTCCAGGACTTTGGCTGACTTCCTTTCCATTCTCTGCCTGCTCTCTGAGGTGTAACATCAACATCTGAATTAATATTCCCCAAAATGATGCACAAGAAATGACTGTATCTGTGTGGCAGAGCACTAACAAACATGGTGTAATTAATTCAAAGACATCTTAATATGGCTCTTCTAATGTACCCATGCTCACTCGACAATATTTCCCACTGATGTCATTTCAGATTGGTGTTAACATGGTGATTGCTTCTTTGATATGACGAAAAATGTTTTGCTCTGAGCTCAAAGGCACTATACCCCAGTGATACACTTGTTTCAATTACTTATGCCTGATTAGACCTCTTTTCAGGACTGTATGGGTGTGTACAGTCCATGCTTACTGTACATCTCCCTCACTCTATGTTGACCTGTTAAGGCAAAACAGGTGACACCTTTGTGATTTTCATTCAAATATTTGAACCTCATGTAATTTCATGATTTTAGCCCACTTCAACCTGGACAGAGGTCTGCTCAGCCATAACTGGAAACACTTATGTAGGTATGCAGGGCCTTTTAAGATGGTCCAGAAGTAAACACAGGGGTTACATCTGCATATCTGTGGTTTCTATAAATATGACATTATAAACCCATTGACACCTCTCTATATATTGAAACACATCTCAATCCTAACATAATTTAAAGCTGTAAAAAAGAGTCTTGTAAACTAATACAATGCTTATATTTTGAATGTTTTGTTTGTTCAGTTCAGTTCTGATTTGCTTTCCAACAGTGATGTCAGCATGCACTGCTATATCTTTATACTTCCAATCTGTAATACTTCAGGTATTGATTTTAAATAATCTTACCAAAGTAGATTTCAGCTGCTTTTAATATTTTAAGTGACTGCGGTCCCTACAGTAACAGTGACTTATGGTTACAATGTTCTCTGTTTTCTTTGTTTATGAGGCATGATGCAGAAAAAGATGCAAGAATATATAAAACTACCATTGTTGCTGCTGTTGTAATTTGTGTGTGAGTGTTGGGGGGTGGGGGTGGGGGGTGGTTGCCCATGTGTTTATGGTTTCAAATGACAGTTAAAAGGCCCAATGACAGTGAAAGGCTCCATCTGGATGAAAGACATATGAGCCAGTGTTTCACTATCTTTTTTCTTTCTTTGTGTGTGTGTGTGTGTGTGTGTGATATTGTGATACATGTGATTAAACAGGCCATTTATTACCCAATTAACTGAGTTTCTTAAACACACAGATATATTGCAAACTGGGGATAAATAAACTATACCTTTAGACTTACTTCATGGATCTCCTCTACAACATTGGTATTCTCAAAGTATATGTTGGAAGAAAAAAAACAGGGCATTCATCATGAGTCTTGAGACATGGGATATGGGATTGAGACCTAGGTGAGCTCTGGAGACTGGAATGCATGATAAAAGAAGAAAACCTGTTATAATGTCTACCTATTAATATACCTTGAATATGATATGTTCCTACCTGTTCATTTGTCTGTCAGTCCTGAGGGGTTAGAAGATAATTATACCTTTACTGATGGACTATGTGATTGAGATTGGGGATCGCATGGTGGATGAACGAACTGGAAGAGTGGCACACAAAGATAAATCCAACCCTTTGGGTATCAGAACATTAATGACTACTGTGGTCATTCCAGATACCACTAATATATTCTACCTGGACATGAATCTACTAATGAGACCATGGTCTCATCGTCATTTGATGAGCTCGTCAGTCTGAACTCTTAATGGAGTTGACCTAGAAATGAAGAAGACTTTGTAGAATATCACTTATCAGCAGATGAAAAAAAGTTTTGTTGAGTTGAGTTTAGTTTCATACTTGAAGATCTTTGCTGGGCATGTGACATGTTGTTAGTGCTCTTGAGATGTTGAATGTCAATAAAATCAAGAGTCAAAATAACAGAAACACCATTTCACAATACAATACAATACCACCTTTGTGAAGTTGTGAAGCTAAATAATATTAAATTTGTGAGATTATGTCAGTGAGGTGATGATTCAAATGTGGTCATTTTTAAGCCTAAACATTCAAAAACATCATAAAACACACCTAAAATGTTCTATAGAGTTCAATCATAATTTTTCTGACATTCTCAACAAAACTCGACTGCTTCACATGGGTTGGACTTAGCATTGCAATATCAGATTTTCATTTAAATGCCTACTTTAGCCACAGACTTATTAAAAATATATAAAAAAACAAGGTTATCCCATTGGAAGAGTGAATTTTCTCATGAAAGTTGATGACAATCTGTCTATTACATTATGAGATGTGTGCAAAGTTGATATTTTGGCCTGAGAATCACACATTTCATCCGAGCATTCATTTTTGTGCGACTCTGTCAGGGACAATGTAAAGATATACACTCAAACCATAAGAGATCATCATCTGACTGAGGATCATGAATATACTAACTGACAGTCTGGATTGTTCCACAAGTTGTGTGGACCAAAAAAAACTCTTCTGTTACAGTAACAGTATTTGACATGTATGTTCATAAGCTGATATAAATGACCTTTTAGAGCAATATTTACATGCACACAATAGTTGGTGCCATCTGCAATATTTTCATCTGTAGACTTGCATTAGCTCTTATTACTAGATTTGACTCATCATCCTGACAACCACACCACAATATGGCATAATCAGTCATCATTACCCAAGTCTTTGCAGTAGTCAAGGAAACGCCTCTCGTTCATCATGGAATGGCGGCATTGTGTACAGAGACAAAACGCCCAAGATGAACCATAACATCAATTATGCACACACTTAATTCAGTGTCATGAAAAGAAGCACAAAAGTCCATTTATTTGTCATAAACTTGAAATAAGTGAATGGAATCTTTTTTATTTTAATGTTTTTTTATTTATTAACTTTTTTATGGACTTTTTCTTTCCACAGTAACAAGGAGGGTTCTGATAATGATAATACCATGTGTTTTGATGTAGAGTACAAAAGGCCAGAGAGGACATAGATAAAGACCTTTTACTTTTCTCATTATTGTCATGTTTCCTTATAAAAGATTTTCCACTATCCAAACATAACAAGCTTATTTTCTTTAGATCACAACATAATTAGTTTGTGAACACAGAAAAACAGCTTATTATTTATTATTATTTTTATTAAGGCCTCTTCAGCCTTCCATAGATAGCATTCTTAGAAAAAAAACCAAAAACAAAGAAAGAAAGAAAGCAAAAACAAACAGCCAACAAATGCTTCACTGTGAATGAGCATCTGCTATGGTGAATACAGGCCTGTTTAATGAACACTGATCAGTGTCCAGAAGCAATTAACATGTTCCCAGAGAGAGACAGAAAACCTTACAAAGGCAAAGAAAGGGAGAGCTCATAGGCAATTGCCAAACCCACAGAAGGAGCACTCACCTGAGACTCAACACAACATACTGTGGAGGAAATTCACAGTTCACACTCCTCTCAGATGACAGGAAATGAGGAAATGGGGGTAGAGAAACAGAGGAAGTCTGAGGATGAAACAAAAAAGCAGATATAGAGGCAGGGAGAGGGAGAACAGAGGGATGAAACAAAGGGAGAAGAGAATGTCCCCAGATGGCAGGGCATACGGTGAGATGTGTAGCAGACAAAGCTGGCAAGCTGATGTGACTTGGAGATGAATAAAGGGACAGGGATTGTGTGTTTGTGTGTGTGTGGAGGTCTTTGATCACTCCTCAGAGAGTCATCATTCTTCATTCTCCACCTCCTCATCTTTAATGAAGATCTCCATTGAAAAAATGAAAATCATCAACAGTATTACAATGCCTAATAATCCATATAAACCCTAAACTATCTATTACATTATGCACTCTATTTATCATTGCTTCTCTGTCTATGTGTTAGCCTGAAGAGGGCAATGAAACACTACACTCTTCACGCAGTTGTTTAAGCTCAGTGATTCACACAGGTAAAAAAAAACCTATGAGCAAGAATCAGTGTTATGTTTGACAGTGATCAAACTGCCAACAAGGTATAAACCATTTGAAAAAAGCAGTACATATGAAATTCCTTTATGTGCTCTGTTCCCCACTTGTCTTTCTATAGCCGTCAAATACCTTTCTTGATCCCTCTCTGGAGTATATTTACCAGCTTGGTCCAACTACCTGCTATACTGTAAAAACACAACTTTAATCGATTCCAACACTGATTGGGCTGCTGGCTAATTAATAATGGATCAGGTTGGCTCAGCTGCTCTGCTCCAAGATGCTCTGGTTTGCCCACTTGGAAACAGATCTTAAAATCTGAGTTGATAATGAAGTGCCAGATCAATATCAGTTTGGGTCAGGTGTGTGCAGGTGTGGTCAGTGGTGGTGATTGTGGTGTGCAACAAAAAAACAACAAAAAAACAACGTTGTCTAGCTACCCCCTGACATGTAAATCAATATTACAGATATGCAACATATTTGAGGTTGAAGATCTGTGAAGTATTCCTTGCTGAAGCAATGATGATCCCTTGGACATTAAAGTGGAGAAAGCAGAAAACAACACCCGGCAACTGAGAAACCAGTGACATTTTGAAATAGGACTGAAATCTGATACCTAATATCACTCACAAACTGAGTCTTCCCCACCCGCTTTTCTGGATTTACCCATTTTAAAAATCACTTGCTTTTGGAATATAGCATACCCCTATACAGTATGGTAAAATTACTTTTTTTATCAAGTTTTTTTCCCCTTTTTTGTCTGACTTCTCCTCTACATTGATCATTCTGACACCTTTTAGATTTGCAAAATCTCTCTTTATTAATCTAAAGGTAAAACCAAGATGAGACAAAAGGTCAAGTGGTGTCAAAGAGGCTAGGATGTGGTGTAACAAAAGTCAATTATTGATTAGCCCAGTGTATTGATATGGGTACAGACACCTCAGAATGTCTGAGAAGCAGCTTCCTTGTCTAAATATAAAGAAGGGAAGAGAGAACATTTCTTTTTCGTTTTTCCATTGTTTTCTGTGTCAATAGGATTTGGAGGTCTGAGATATTTTTTTTTTCCTCTGGCATGTGTGCTTCTTTTTTCTCATGAAAATTTATATGTTAATTGTATTCAATATGTAATTTGACTTCTTCAATAATGTTACTTCAACATCCATGCATCAAAGCTCATTCTAATTTGATTTGATTTGATTTAAAACTGTTATTGAACACAGTACTCTGAGCACATGTCTGTATCCTCACTGCAACTTGAGGTCTATTTGTTTAATGGCTCTACACACCAGATGGAGGACCATGCAAATCACAGTGTTAACTATATGAGCCTTTATTGTCTCTGTTTGGTGCAGACATCAAATCAGCAAGACAGCCCAGCCTCAATCGCATCTATACTTGAAATGAGCCAAGGAACATGACGTAAATTCTTTAAATTCCCACTTGAAATTTCCAACCTCTGCCCTTTTCAGTAATTCATCTTGCAGGTAACAGGAAAGCTCTTGAGATTCTGAGCAGCTATGCTTGCTAACTGATGTAAAGCTAATATTTTTTGATACACCCAGATGGTTTCACACCTGTCTCTCCGAACATAACAGGTTTTATTGCCATGCAGTGCCATAAATTTGAATGAACAACACATTTTAATAGTAATCTGAGCAGTAAAAAAACCCCAAAATCCAGGGTTTTATTGGTATCAGCAGACAAGAGGTTATACAGTAGAGATATGGTTGATAACGTGCAATTCAAAATTACACAGTAATACTTGTGCACTGTACATATGAATCTGTAAGAGGCTCGTATTTCAAGATATTTCCATAGGCAGAAAATCGAAGTGTATGATGCCAAACCGTGCAGCTGTGAGCATCATGCAAACCATGCAGCAACATTTAGGAATCATGAAGAAGATCATTATGTGAACAAACATGTTGGGCAAGGGGTTCGTGGGTGTGCTCCTGGGTTTCTGTTGAATTCATGAGACATCTGGCATCCCTGAACCCCCTGCCCTCTATCCCAACACACACACACACACACACACAAATTCCAAGACCTGAATAATGAGTTGTCATGTCTCTCTCACACCCTGGGACCTCCATTCATGCCTCATCCATTCACGTCATTTCCCAAATCCATCTCTTGCTGTTGGAACTCTCATGTGTTATATGCTCTTTCTTTCCATATCACACACGCACACACACACACACACACTGAGCATCAGGATGGGGGTCAGGTCATGTGCTGAGAGATGAGACTTCTATTGAGAATAATTACAGTTGAGGATTGGTTGCTCCCTGGCCTCTTCAGTATAAGCAGCTCTTATTGGTCAGGCTGGCGCAAGTCTGGCCTACCAGCTGCCCTGTTTGTCTCAGGTGGTAAAAGCAATTATTATGATTAATGAAGATATTATTTATCATAGTAGATAATTTGACAGAAGAGCTGGCTCTAGCTGCTTGCCACAATGGCTGCCATTGTTAATGTCCTCATAATGAATGTACTTTGAATCCTTGTGGTAAAAACTACCAAACACTGAGGTGAAACAAGAGTACTTTATAAGACATTTGAAAGAAAATGGAAATATCTTGTCAATTTGGCGCTTGCTTATTTTGTTTATGATTCCATTCCATTACAATTCTATTTTTACTTGATGACACTGTCTTTCCGAGCAGCCTCTAAAGCCTGCTGTCTAGAAAGGCCACTGCTCTATTATTTGAATTTGGTGTGAAGTGTAGTAAAACTAGCATTTATTGACTATATATGAGGATTATTTCCATTTTAACTGTCACATATTATACCATCAGTTTGTGTACTTGTTTAAGTCATCAAGTTCTCAATTGAAACACACACTGTTACTGTGAAACACAACCCAAAGCTGTCACTAAACCAAAACAAAATGCTAATAATGTTTGCCATACAACATACTGTACTTCCAGTCACGTCTTGTAACAGTTTTCATTATAGCATCTCTTTTGTAATCTCTTGATCTTGATCCTGATTAAATAAAGGTTATACATTTAATTATCCACACAGAGTATTTTCCCTATTATAGGAATAAATTGTCATCAAAATACAGATCCGCAAAACTGCTTTGAATCACTTCTCATAGCTACCTTGATTGTTTAAATATTCAGGCTTTTCAACATCAAAAATTCACAAAGAAAGCACAATATATCAAAACTATGTCAACGCAACTCAGTGTGCAGCCATTAACAGATTTTCCATCAAAAGATGGGAAAGTTTTTCATTTTTCTTTTTGAGCATCAACAACTTTGCCCATTTTCTTATAAAAGTTAAGAGGTTGCTCCACTGGCTAATGGAGCAGCTATGAAATGTTTCAATTCCTTTGTGTGTTCCTGTGCGTGTGTGTTTGCTTTTGTCTTTAGAGCCATCAATAACAGCTCAGTGATTCAGTAGGTTAAGGTGACAAGGACACATGTGCACACATACACATACAAGGTGCCATACACCTCCTGTCATGTAACCCCGATTACCTTCGGGTTGTGTATTGCTTAGGACAGCTTTAAAACACTGCTGAGAGAGGCACATCTCTCATCAACTGTGCGTATTTGTGTGTGTTCTTTGAGCCCATGTGTGCAGTTGTGCCTAAAACAAGGAGGTGACAGCAAACATTAATGAGTGGATTCAATGATCTAATCTAATTAATTCATATTTTCTCCCTTCTTTTTTTTTTGGCTGCACAAATATTGGGGAAAGACCGAAAGGGAGAGAGTGGTGAGGGAGGTAAGATGGGCAGAAGTAGATGTGAGATACAGATAGAGGAAATGAGGTAGCAAACACAGGTGTAGTGAGGGTTAGGAGAAAGGATGGGAGCCAGATAATTTATTCAGTCAGTATGTAAATAGTGTGAAGTATAATGCTATTAGCTGTGATTATATTAGGCAGCTATTTCAGGAGAGAATCTACACCCAGCTGCTATCGCAGATGTTAAAGGAGAGGAGAGGAGAGGAGAGGAGAGGAGAGAAGAGGAGAGGAGAGGAGAGGAGAGGAGAGGAGAGGAGAGGAGAGGAGAGGAGAGGAATGGAGAGGAGAAGAGAAGAGAAGAGAGGAGAAAAGAGATTTATGTAACTTCTCATGCGTGCAACCAAAGGATTTATTAAAGTCAGACAAGCCATATACAGTATGTACGGGTATGAATGTTATTTATTGTGTCCATGCTCATACATAAAAACTGAGGGTCCGTGAGCATGCATCTCTTTAAAAGGCAGATTCCCTCCCCTATGGGTATATGTGTTTGCATCCCTGATCATTTGTGGTTTTCTTTGTGTGTGTCTCTGTATGCCCATGTATATCTTTCTATAGCAGCACGCATCCCTATAAAGTCATGTCATCACACACAAGCCTGAAGATCCAGCATTTGTGTATGCGAGAGTGTGGGTCCGTGTGTGTGTGTGTGTGTGTGTGTGTGAACCCTCTCTACTTCTTCTTCGCCCTCTTCCCCCCTTCTGTTCCTGTGTTGAGGTATCCTTGTTCTCTGTATTGTGATGTTTTTATCTGCGTGTGATTGCTACAGTTCCCCTCAGCCAAAACACACAGCTCTCTGAAGGCACACACAGTGCCAGCTTTAGCCGCCCTCTGAGGAGTATACGTCAATAAAATATGAGCTCCAGCATACACACAGCCTAACAGACACTCACTCTAACTCGCACATTAACACACACACCGAGGCCTGCCTCAGCCTGTGCGTTTACACTGCTGTGAACATCAACACTAAGTGGAAGTTTGCACGCAAACATGGCGGCCACGGGAGTTACCTCAGGCCAGCTGCTCTGTCATCCAGCGAATCAAGCGTACCCCTGTGTTCCCTGCCCATCATAACTGATTCTGATTTGACTGCGGGGTATGTTTAATTAATGAGCACCATTTGTCCTTTTATATCGTGGCCTGATCTTTCAAGACCTTCCCATCACTCCTAAACCCCCAGCAAAGAAGAGGAAGATTGAGGAAGAGTGACACGTGTAGGAGAGTGAGAGCGAGGGAGAGAGAGAGAGAGAGAGAGAGAGAGAAAGAGTGAGCGGTTCCCACATGGGAATGTGTGCGTGTTGGGTTAGCGTGGGAACTGTTGGTGCAGCAAGGCTTGTTTGTTGGTGCATCAAGTGACAGCAACTTGCCTGTGAAAGTTCTTCAGGCTGAAAGGTTTAAAGTGGGCATCTCAGTAGTGGAGAGAATCAGAGAGCTGAGAGGGTACGCATGGCACACACACACACACTGACATACATACACATATACACAGTGCATCTACACATATATTGCAGGTATTGACTAAGGCTTGATAACAACAGCTATCCCACTACCAACAGTTGGGCAATTTGAACCTAAAAGGAAAAAAACATATAAAAATGTAAATGGCTTTTGTCATTGTACTGTGGATAGGTACAAAGACAATTTGCTGTGATCACACGATAAAAATTTGAATTATTTTGCCAAATATGAAAGATCACCAACCCAAGGATTGACAGGAGGTTACAAGGCTTAAGCTCAAAGCAGGCGTAAAGCACCTTTTTGAATGCCATACTTCATGTAATAGACTTAATAGACTTTGTTATTTTAAGGCTATATTTTGCATTGCTTTCTGCTCATATGGATGGCCCTATCTTTTGTTTCTATTTTACTGCTAAGAATTCCCTTAATGTCAGCCCACAATTCAACCCTCCACTAACACGTTTAATTGCCTTCTGTATGTCCAACTGCCTGTCTGTATCCTGCCAAGAGTGGAATGCACAACCAATTATCCCCATAAATGCCCACTTATCTCATCTCCTGCATTAAATCTTCAAACCGAAGCTGAACTGGAATGGATCACCTTCGACAAATCAATGCCAGAACTGGACTGCAGAGAATAATCTCTAAAGTTTCGTGATGAGCTCCTTCCTGTTGTCATTCGACTTATAATGGAACTGCCTCTGAAGTCTTAGAGTATGAATTTCAGAGGAGCTGTGAGAGAGCTCCAAGAGGTTACTCGGCAAGGATACCAGAAAAACTGACTCCCAATAACAACTGTAGGTGGAGTGATAAGGATAAGATCCCTCATCAGCTTCCCATGGCATTGGTATAGGTACAGCTTCTGGGCAAATGAGTGTTTTTCTCCTTTTCTACTTACTTTGGTCATTAGAGGGTTTTGAGAGCCTAATCCACCAGTTTGTCGCTGTGACACTTACACACTGTCTACACCATACATGCTTTAGCTGCATCAACACATCTGCCTTACACAACAGACATAACTATAATCAATATAGCACCAGCCACATTAACAGCCCATGCTTCTTAACTGTGACTTGTCTTGTTTTAGGTTTCAAGTCTTTTTTCCTCTGACTTTCAGGGAGTGTGTATAAGTGTGAGTATTCATGGTATGGCTGGGGTAGACATATACATATATACTATAGAGTACATTGTGTAAGTAAATATATTGTATATATACTTCGGCAACACACCTAACTCAACAAGGACTCTTTGAAACCACAGAAATGTTTTGCCTCATTCAAGTTTGAAGCTCTGTCCCCTGTAACAGTTCTGTCAAACTTTGCTAATTAGTATTGACAATAAGAATTGGATTTATATTAATGAGTGTGTTATCACTTGAGATCCAGACTATTGGGGTATTTCATGGTCTGGCTGGGGGGATGTCAAGCGTGGATTGACGTTTGCAGACCATTTATGACAGTTTCCCAGCCATGAGTCAAATTTAGTCAGACACCGAATCCCTTACTTTGTTAAAATTATTAGTAGTCATCTTTTTATATATAAATGGTGAACATATATTTGATAGGTGGAGTATGACTCATTCTAAACTATATTTTGCTTCTGATTTCTTTCTTTTCACCCTTCTTTTTCCTCTTTTTCTCCCTTTATACTTTCCTTTCTTTCCATTTCCTCCTCATGCTTTCTGTTTGTTCTTGATCTTCCTTTCTCTCACTCTCAGCTATACCTCACCTCACCCTTTCTACCCATCCTTCTTTACCTCCACTTCTTTCTTTTGGCCCCTTTCTTTCATTCTCACCTCTCTGTGAATGGACAGGGGGTGCTCATTAACGCCATTCTTTATCATTTAATGAAGCCATTGGATTAGAGGTGATGCTTCGACCAGTCAAAGGGGAGAAGTGAGGAGGGGCCATTGGGAGCAGAGAGGAGGTGAAGGAAATCAGCTACTGGTTGCACCAAGTGAACATGTGTTTCATCAATACTAAGTCCATACAAAAATTTCAGTTTGAAACTACAGCTTTTATTTATTTAGTTGCACCATGGAGACTAAAACTATGATGAAATATTTTTTTTCCTGCCAAAAGAAAGAAAATGAAGGTTCTTGGATGAAATTTATCTTAGAAATGTGTTTTTGTACTTTAATGAATACTGGTAGAGACGCTTACACAGATGAGACCATCATCTGCATCACCCTATTTATTAGATTCATGATCATTAATATGATATATAACATTATCACTCTACATTTTTCACATCATGTTAATCTTTATGTGATTATGACTGAAGAATACTTATTCAGTCACACTCTTCTGCTACACTTGGGAAGACAATTTTTAAAACTGCAGTAAAATCCTCAACACTCCACTATAGAAGGTCCCACTTTAGCGACTGAATTTAAGCTTGAACGAATGACACACATCTTACTGTGACTTTGGTTGCTTCTAAGGAGGAGAGGTAAAGAACACATGCCTGATCTGATATTCATATTCAGACCACATAAGAAAAAAGTTTTGATATTCAGTTTGAAGAAGAGCGGGACTTCAAGCTTTGTCCTGATGTCGATCCTTGGGGGGATAGAAACATCAATAAGGTGTTGGTGCTTTTAAGTGTGGATGCAGGCTGTGCTTGTATCCTGCTGACTCCAACCAAGGAGATGTACTGTCAGTCTGAGATATCTTGGCTTTAAAAGACAAGAGAGCAGGCAGGCTCAACCCTCTTACACTTTTGCTGTCTTTTTCTCTTGTTTCCTCTTTGTCTTTGCCCCTGTATCTCCACTCTCTCTCTCTTTTTGCTTTCTCCATCTATCTCACTGTCACTCACCTCCATCACTCTTTATTTCTTTTTCCTCCTTTCACTACCTGTGTCTCTCCCTTTCTTTTTGCTCCCTTTATCTCTCTGTTCCTGGTGTGCTCTGTTTTTTGTGTGCTCTCTATTTGCCCTGGCTTTTTTTTTTCTTTTTTTCAGAACTTCATTTGTTCCTTTTTTGCTTGCACAATAGGATGTAAAAGTTGAATACAATCATAAAGCCCATAATAACAAAATTATCAAAAGACTTCTTGGGTATGACAGCAAACTGAGCCCATTCAGCCAGCCAGTGAGTTTCTCAGACCAGTTAGTTTTATGAACTGGAGATGAAATCAGTTTGCGAGAGGCGGCTATTACATTCTAGACAATCATCACATCATGCACTGCTCTGCAGAAATTAATAGTTTTAGAGAAACGCAAGGACAAAAATCATGAAATTATTTCAGTAAAGTTGAATGAAACCAGGAAATGGAAAAGAATATGAAAATATTTTTTCATACGTATACTTGTTAGTAGGGGCTTGTCCAACTTTTTAAAGTGTTTTCTTGTCACTTACATGAGAGGACTGTAGATACCAACATACAGTAAGTAAGATGGACTGTAACCTAATGTGTGCATTGATCCTGACGTATGCCAGAATCAGGCTACACAATATCATCCTGATGACGGCTGATCCAACAGCACTAAAGTGTCAGGAAATGAGAGTTGGGAGTAACTTGTCCTTTTATCCCATTTCCTTTTTTCTTTTTCCTTTTTCTCTCGCCTAATTTTACAATGTTTTGATGTGTTCTCTGTCACTTTGGACACCGTAGTTGTTGACATCCATAATCTCAGGAGTCTGCCTCCGCCATCATGCCAGAGGTTAGTGCCATGATTAGCTGAGGTTAAGTGTGTAGTCTGATATCTCTCAGAGCAAAGTCAGGTAGCTCTGATAACCGAATAAGGCTGAGGGTGCCTTCCAATCGTCTGAGGTGTGGCTCCTTAGTTCCCTCACTTGTAAATCTTCCTTGCTTCTTAGCTTCTCCCAACAGGGATGCAAGGAACAGACCCAAGGGCAGGCAAATGTTATTTGCCAAATGGGAAATCCTCACTCACTTCAGTGTCGTTTTGAGGATATGGCAATTACCCATGATGCACAGCATCTCAACATGCAACTTTCAAGCGTGAATAAATCAGTAACAGCAACAGTTTAAAAGAAAAATACCCAGCATCTGATAGCTGCTGCTGATTAGATTATTTATCTGCTGTGGAGTCAGGGTATTGCAGAATGTAACTGATTTGACACTAGCAAGCAATTAAAATGTGTTTATTACTGAAAGAGCAAAACAGACACGAGGGAGCAATAAAATCAGCTGTAAATGCTCTAAAAAATCATGAAATTATTTTGTGAAAGACCACCGGTATAGTAAATCTGATGTCATTATCAGGCTGATATTACAATGATAACTGCAACTTTGGAGCTGAATTGGCCTGTATAGCTGTATGCACTATGATGGGAGGAAGCATGATTAGCTGAATGGATTAGCAACAAATGTAGTGTGATGCTGACGTTAGTTGGTTAGGATACAGCAGTTTCTTGGCCATTATTGCCAAACTAGAGGAGACACATGAATATGAGATGCAAATGATTTATTGTGGTTTACTGCGGACCCAGACACTATGGACTGCATAAACCGAGGCTGGAGCAGATCGCTCTGTAGGAAGGTTTGTGAGATTGCTCTGGGGTTTAGGGTGGCGGTGGTCGCCTTTGAGACGAGCAGCACAGAGCAGGAGGAAAAGGTTCTGTTTTTTTAATGGGTAGAGGTTCTATAAAAGCCGCATATAAGTGGACTTGTTATTTTTTGTATGTTGAGTGATGGCACAGAATTAAAGCTGTTTATGACTTTATAACTTGTTACAACAGTGGAGCCCTTGACAGAAGGGAAGAGGTGTGTGCTGCCAGGCACTTGAACCAATAGAAACACTTGCAGAACAGTAACAAAAAGTTTTTAGAATTTTTGTTAATTTGAACCCTCTACCAATATATTTAACATATAAAGACTACTGACTGGGACCCCAAAAATAAACTACTGTAAGGAACAAACATCATAGAAAAATGTTAACCTAATTATTCTCAAAACAATATTAGTTATGTAATTAATGTCATCTGAAAAAAATCAGATTATTATTATTTTGGGAAAGTTACAGTTAATTTAATCCTAACCTTATCATGTAAAACAAAAATATTTACTTTTCTTTAAAACAAATTGCAGCTTTTATCCCAGGTACAATCTTTCCACAAAGCTTTCAAAATGACAGATTGCCCCGACCCCCCCTAATAGTGTGTAATACTTTCAATTAGGACCCATAGCAAACATGAACTCAATAAATAATTCCATCTATTAAAACTGCATAAGCGGAATTGAGTGCTTTTGACTGGTGTCCCCCAGGACCCCGGGTACGTTGGTATTTTTAGGGAGCACTAATTACAACAGAAACAGAAAACAATGATATGAGGTCATTAGGAACAAATTGATTGACAGTCATGAACAATTGGAATGATAGAATAATGTACCTGTGAGATATGACAAAAAGTAAACCTCCGGTAAACCAGTATTCTGTAGGATTAAGGTTAAACAAAAAATACATCACTTCCTGTGCAGCTATCCTCTTGCTTTATAGCTGTTGTTTGTGGGATAAGTTACAGCAACCCTGATCTATGTGTCAATGTCTACAAAAGCTGTATTAGATGAAGCTATCACTGAATTACTTTTAAAATTTTTAAATCCTCTCTATTTTTCCTCTCACGTCTTTCCTCTCTCCATGTCTGGTACTCCCTTTCTCTTCCTCTCTCTCTCTCTCTCTCTCTCTCTCTCTCCTTTCTTCTCCCCTCTCTTCTTCCTCCTTCGCTTTGCTTTATAATTCTGTTCTTCCTCCTGATCCTCGTCTTCTCCTTCCTTTCTTTTTCTCATTTCCCTCAGTTTCTCTTCTCTCACATCTCCCTGTTCTCTCTCTCTCTCTCCCCCTGAGTCTTTCCCTCTCTCTCTCTATGCTCTCCCCCTCCCTCCCCACCCACCCTATAGGGATAGAGACTCAGTAGAATTACCATCCTCTTGATCTATAATTACCACACAACTCTCTCTACCCCTGGCTCTCTTTCTCCTTGCTTGCTTGCCAGCCAGCCTCAGAGTGTACATAGGATACATACATCATCATTTAAACATTTTTTCCCCGATAACAGCCCAGTCCTGTTTGTGTGAAGGAATACAAGGATCAGTGACATGTTCAACAGAGGATGTTGAACACATACTGTATGATAATTGCATACAGTATGTTTGGCCTGTTTATTGGATGAGCCATAATGAAAACATGGAAAATATGTTGTCTGATGTCTTTTTTCACATTGATATGCATTAGATACAATATACATCATACACAAGCAGCTATCAGTGGGAATGCTAAGTGGATATGAAAGTGTACCATTCATCTGCCTCAGATTGTCTCTTATGTCAGTGTATTTCCATGCTTTTTTGACTAACAGCTAACAAATTAATACATGTGATCTTTTCTCTTTTATGATAGCTTTTTTCTAATCATGCTAGTCTGCTGATGACCTCTTGATGCCCAAGTCATATATGCACTTCACCTTCACAAAGCTGACCACTAGAGTGTTTGAGTGTGTAAGGGAATCACACAGTGCGCATTTTTTCTCAAGCTGAAACATTGCGACGTGCATGGATTAATCCAAAGCCTGAATTTGAACTGCCTGGAGTGCATCTTCTTCAGTTTTGGCTTTCCCCAGTTCTTGTCTTTTGTTCTCAGTTTTGGAGAAGATACAAGAGATAAAGAAGAGATGGTACTAATAGATTATAAACTATTTTACAGAAATTGGCTACAGTTTGTGGATATTTACTAGGTATATAATATCAAATGAAACACTGTAAGATGAAAAAGATTACAGACAAATACAATACATTTAGTAAGAATTGTTTACACTTTGTCATACAATGACAAAACTGACAAGTAATATAAAAGTACAGTAATCTAAGTAGCAGCCCAATATCTTTAAATCCATATTGGATGATGCCACACCTGTACAACTGACATACTAAGTGCCAATGCGAGAAGTAGTGTGTCCTATATGTAGTGGTACAGAAAGTAAGGTTGTGAAGATCAGCGTAGCGGATGGGCATGTTGTGCATCAAACCTTCATGCAGGACACCAGAGTTGAGGCATGTCCCAGACCTGAAATTAATTTGTTTGATCTTTAACTAACCAAGATGTTTAACTAACCATTGTCATACTATGGTTACCATGTACACATATTGGAGGATGCAGAAAAGTTGTTTTTGCAGGATTGTCCAATATAGATGTTCTCATCTGGCAATATCAACAAGACCTCCAAATTAAATGAACAAATACATCATTTGACCAGTGCATTCCAGAATGACACATAGGTGCATTTTCTAATCTGGCGCCCCTATTAGCAGCAATTGACAGGGCAACATCATTATCTGTGTTTTCCAAAACCATAATATAATTATGTTTTATGATGATGTCTGGTTAGATTTAGGTACAAAAATCACTTGGTCAGGTTTAGTAAAAGATAATAGTTGGGGTTAAATGATGACTTTGTTAAGGTTAGAGAAACATGTTAGTTACTACCAGTTACTACTTCCTTAAAGTTAGGCAACCTTCATCATCATAGCTACAATAATAACCATGTGGTTAAGGTCAGAGGACAATCATAGTTATGGTTTTAGAAAAACTGTCCCAACTCGCAGTTGAAAATGTGACATGCTTATATGTCAACAAGACTGCTTCTCTTGGTCATAGTTACTATGGCTGCCAGACGGCATTCTCTCAAATTTAACTATAAGTCATTTCTGACTAACTGACATTACGACCTATGGTTTTGTGTTTCTTGGGAGGACAGTCTTGGCGACAGGGTTATGCAAATAGTTACAATGAAAATGTATCCAAAGAGGACTACACAAGAATGCGGATGATGGTTTTAACCAGTCATTAATTGCAACTCAACTAGTCTTTTCAACATTTTTCTTACTTTGAGGAGCTGAACACTCACACACTGATTTTGTGGAGATAAAACAGTCTCTAGGACAACAATGTTGATAAATGCTATAAATCCATTTGCAGTAGTTAAACAGCTGGAATTACCCTCATCCATTGACACTTCTATATTTACCGAGTCTGGCAGCTACAGGTTAGACTCCTTTTCCTCCTCAATCAGCAAGAACACCAACAGATTCTCTAAGGTAATTGTTGCTATACGTTGACAGTCCTGTTGCCTTTCTGCCTCCATTATTTTCTCCATTAGTCCTCTTCCATTTGTTTTATCTTCTTTCTGTGTACTTAGTCAAATAAATACAGTTGGCCATCAAAGTAAAATGACTCTCATGTGTGTCCTCATAATAGTTCACAAGACAATCCGTCATTGCACTTAGTTTTTAGTTTCCTTACAGGCTAGCCACAGTGAAAATCAGCCTACATGTAAACAAACCAGCGTGAACGGAGGAATATGCAGGGTGGTTAGGTTGGCCAGCAAGTTTACCCGCATCTACTGTAGATCTCTATCCAATTAATCATAATGGCTGCTACAGGCAGCTAGTTTCTGTGTTCACTTTTTTTTAAGACTAAGAAACAAACATTTGAAATGATTCATGTGAAAATCATGTTTATTTGGAAAATGCAGCAGGCTCCCCAGGTTGCCCAATATACGCATCATTTTGTGCAATATATAGAAAGTCAAAGGTTTGAACACACTTTCTCATTCAAGTGAATGAAAAGGAAAAAAGTTTGGAAGGTGTGTCCAAACTTTTGTCTGGTACCGTACGTCTATTTGTGAATCCCCCAAATCTCTATAATCGAGCTGGAGAGAGCAAAGTTAGCATAACACATAGAGCCACAATGGCCACATTTATAGGCAATACTGTATCAGGTTGAAATAAGCCAGAATTTTCCCTTAGTAAAATCACTCGGTCTTTTGTATGATGAGATTAATAAAGCAGTATGAAGCAGTGACCCATTATGCATCTATGGCTGATTTGGGGCCACAGTGGCTGCCGGTTTTTAACAAGGGCATCACTTGATAAAATGAGTCAGTCAGTCAGTTGTTTAACTATGATGAAATTAATAAGGCAGTAGATGAGGCAGTGAGGGTAAACACAGTTTGTAACCTACACTTCTATTCTTCTCAACATCTATTATTCATCGACCAAGATGATTCTTTCATGAGGCAAGCTAGTTGCACATAATTCATAACGCAGGCTGTGGAAAGTAGGACAGAGTGAGATACAGGCAGAGAAGGGGGGAAGGGGAAGAGGAGGATGAGAGGGCTGAGTGAGAACGAGGGTGACGAAAAGGATGAAGACAGAGAGAGTGTCAGGATGAGGAGGTGAGAGAGAGGGAGAGAGGCAACAGGAACTGGGTTTACAGAAATACAATTGAATGAGGGGGAACACACTGCAGAATCTGTTCAAGTTCACCACAGCGGGAGAAAAAGGTGGAAAATTGGGAGATTAAAGGCATAAGAAAGAGAGATGGAGGAGAGAGAAAAACTGAAAAATGTAGGGGAGGAAGAGAGATCGTAAAAAATAAAGAGAGAGAGACAGAGAGAGAGAGCTTAAGACAGGGGAGGAGGGTTGCGTCTAGTCGATGTGACAGACATCTCTATCAGGCGGTGGGGGGAGGAGTCTGCAGTAAAGAGAGAAGTTTATCATTGGTCCTTTGTTTTACCAAAGAAAGAGGAGAATACATTTGTTCAAGCTTCAATGTGCTGCTTGGTGAGGAGACAAATGGTTTCCCTGCATTCTGTATTTTCCCCTGGAATCCATAGCTACAGCGAGGAGAATCCATCTTGCAAAAGTAATAGTAATGGAAGCATTAACCCAACAAATCACCTCTATTCTCATACTTAATTTGGTATCAGATTCTTGAAAGGAAATTCTTCAATTTGTCCTCAAAATCACTGCTTGCATAAAATGTTATGAAACAGTTTTACTGCCTCGGCACTGTGACTGATGCTGCTAGAATTTGAAAGAAAGAAAGACAGCAAGAAAGAAGAGTGTACATGAAGAAAAAGACATGTAATTCTCTGGTTTAAAAGGTGAGACGTGAAGACAAAAGTTCGGATCACTTTTCTTTGGTGTGGTGCTGGAAGTGAGAAGATTAGAATTCAAACATCATTCAGCTGTGTGTGTGCGTATGTATGTGTGTGTGTGTGTGACTGTGAGATAGACGGAAAGAGAGGGAGAGAGAGATCACAGAGAGAGTGTGCACTTTCTCCCCTGCTATATAGCTCTGGGCCATGTACATAGCAGAAAGTCACGACCCCAAAGTACAGTACATGGTTTGAATTCCAATGAGTTTTTGACTGAGATATCGTGTGTGTGTGTGTGTGTGTGTGTGTGTGTGTGTGTGTGTGTGTGTGTGTGTGTGTGTGTTTGTGTGTGGGCAGGAGGACATGTGGGTTTAAGCGTATGAGGGACAGTACTCCTTTGGGAGCTGAGAGTAGAAAATATAGAATGCTGAACTGTGACAATGACACACTATCCCGTTACACAAACAACACATATGCACACGCAAACATACACACACCCATACACATCATCCAACCTTGGAAGAGGTGCGAGTGTAGGGCAGGACAAGGTGACCGCAAATGGAGTTGGAACAAGGCTAAGCATCTTGGCACGTGCTACCATATACTGTGTAGCGATTCCAGTATACCAGTAAAGAAAGTGCATGTAGAAGACCTAAAAAAGAGGAGATATCAAGGATGACACTCCACCTTTAACGAGCAACAGTATAAAGGCAACAAAACTGGGTCACACAGGTTCAAAAGAGTACAGCAGTCATCATGCTGAAGTGTTGCTGAGCCATTTGAACACATGCTGTGTCCGAAATCACTCCCTCGTTCACCCATTAACTACTCCCTATATATAGAAACCGAATAGTTTACTATGGTGAGCAGACACACATCTATCATAATGATTTTGCATCACCCCTGACAGACATCATAACCTTTGCATCTAATGTCACAGAAGTGCACATGCTATGGGCACTTTGTGGGAATTTTTAAGGGCTCTAAACAATTTTTAGATCACTAAATATGGTGCACTATATCTGAAGTAAACAGATTGATTTTGGAGACAGCCACAATCACCAAATCAAAACAACATACTAATTCTAAGCAGGTTTTGAGTATGTAGTGTACTCATGCTGGGAAAAGTGCAAAATTTTGTAGGCATTTTTTTAAGTGTGTTTTTATCATGTTTGTGTGTTGTCAATATCCAGCAATGCTGCAGTCCACACTATTTAAGGGGTAGATGTCAAAAGCAGTCAAAAGTAGCCTAATGTCATTTTTGCAAGAAAATGATCACATATCACCAAAATGTGTCTTCAGTGATTTGAATGTTTTTCCTTGTATGTAGAGAACACTATATAGAGTTGTATTTAAATGTAAAATGACTATTTATTTGAAAATGGGATATTGTTTTATATTCTATTATAACTAGAATGTTACACTAAATGCAGCATCATTACATCATGGTTTAATTTTCCTCACTTAGATACATTAATTATTACATCATTTATTTTTAGTTTTTTTTTTACTCAAACAATATTTGCTTAGTAAGAGTACATGGCATTGTAATCCCATGAGCACATTTCTGTGGTTTGCAAAAAGTTTCCAGATTGGTCCTGGTTTATATTTCAGCTCCCCATCACTTTCTCGTTGTTTTTTTTGTGTGTGTGTGTGTGTGTGTGTGTGTGTACATGTTTGTCTTATTAACTTTATGCTCATTCTATTATTTTGTATGATTGTGCATGTATCTCTGCTTATATGGCAATATCTATGCAGGTAATGCATACATCTGCACCTTTTTGCATTTGCATTTTTTACTGTAATGTGCGTCTGAGACACGGTGAAGCACTTAAGAAAAGAGCACTGAGTTTGTTGCTCATATTACAGTATAACTTACATATAATAGTCCTTGAAGTAAGCAGTTCTCAGACAGTCTGATGGCGTCTCTGAATACTAATGCCATTACAGCACTTCAAGCAAGAATCATCAATAAGCTTACTTGGCAACTAAATAATCCTTGAGGTATATGGTATACTGAACCAATACAATTTTTAGTTTGTTGCAGGTCTCTTGCAAGCTTGCATTACTGTATGTATTAAATGAGTGAATGTGTCCATATCTGTTCATAATTTGTCATAAAACCATCCTTCCAGACAGCATTTTGAAATTATCTTGCAACAATATCAGAAAATGTCAAAAAAGACTAACCATTAGATGAAGTTTGTCTAAACTTGACATCTCATTAACATTCCTGCCACTATGTGAGACACTTTGCACATTAATCATGATTTGATATAACTCTAAAGGCAACACGGACCACACTGACTAGGAGCTACTGTACCAAAAGTCTGTTAATCAAGTAGTTTTTCCCCATCAGGACAATGCTGAACACTTTTTTTAGTCCTTCATGATACATTTGGAGGTTGACATGTTTGGTTGCACCAAAAAGTCTTACAGTACAATATTTCATCTCTAATAGGGGCAGAGGGGGTCATCATGGGTCATGAATCATTAGAAAGGTTACACAGTGAGCAGAGGGCACTCAAGGTCAGCAACCTTCACTTGATTTATCTGATGTTATTTTAGAAGCGCTGTTTCTTCCCTCTTTTACTTAAAACCCTCTGATTTGCACTCAGATGAAACTTTAGAGGATCCTCTGGCTACCAGCACACCCATTTAAAATCAATAGCAGGAGACACTGCCCCCTTTAAAGATCAATAGTGGCACTTAATGGAAGGGTTTTGGTGAGGTCTTCTTTTAAGTTGGGCCATCCACCCCTTTTGTTCTATTTTTTATTTTGTCAAGATACAGAGTATTAAAGAAATAACTAAATTACATCATACAAAACTACCAACTGCATATTAATGACTCATTGACAGAGATATACACACGCATTTTATACAATTTTTGCAGAGCTACATATCAATCTAGTTAGCTCTCCAGACATCAGGGCAAAAATATGTTTTCTATTACACCTTCTGTGACCAATAACAAATGAACTGGAAATGTGACTTACAGTAATTACCTACATGGGCTGTAAAATCGAGTTGGCTGCCCTCCAATCTCCGCTGCAGGGTCTTACCTCAGCAGGACATGTCTTGCACTTAATAGACAGTGAGAAAACAGCTTTAATATAATATGCTATGTAAAGGGGAACCTTGATCAGTTTAATAGATTTGTGGTTTAGCATCAGTGCATTGGTGAATACAAGACTGGCTCCTGTATGGCTAATAGGTCATATATATTGATCATGAAATGAGACCTATAGACCTAATTTGGATTTGCCACACATACACCTGTTTTCACTAAGGTATCTTATTTTTATTTTATTTTTAGCAAGGACATGTTTTGTAGGTGTTGGCTCTTGTTTGATTTCTTGAGCATCCATCAATCCAAAAGCAAAAGCAAAAGACTGAATCGATCACTCAATTGATAAAGCTGTAAAAATGTAGAACCAACAATACATCTATAACTTCCTCACATCACTGCACAGTTGCCTTGAATAATCACATCATTCTCACTTCATGCCTACAGCTATTTAGTGATGGTTTAGAATTGATCTGACAGGTTGGAGTTTCTACTTGCTGCATTATCTGCTTGGTTTCTCAGTCTTTGTTGTCTCTTTGTCTCTCTTCCCAATTCCTTTTTTCCCTGATCCTTGTGTAGAAGTAGGTTGACACCCCCTCAGAGAAAACTTCATGTAGCATTTCAAATGATGACTCAGAAATACCTCTCTTTGTTTTCTGAGTGTCTTAGTGAAGCATGTGCACTCGCACTATGCATGTGAGCGTGTGTTAATGTATGTGTGTGTCTAAGCGCACTAATCATAATTAGTTGTTTCCTGCATCAAGCTGTTTGCAATTTGAAGCAGGGGCTTTGCCAACTGCCCCCAGGGTGTGTGTGTGTGTGTGTGTAGATGAGTGTGCATATGTGTGTGTGTGTGACTCTGGTGGCTCTTTGTTTATATTGAGGTCAACTGACATCACACTTCCTGTGTATCAGCATTCCCTGTCTGTCAGTGCGTGCGTGTGCATCTGTGTGTGTGCGTGTGTGTGTGTATGTGTGTGCATATTATCATTGGCAGAGTGGTGAGTGTGCAGAGACAGAACCCTCACCCCTAATAAAGCTGTCACCAAACACAGTGATATTTTTTTCTGCTCTCCATCTCTCTTTCACCATTTTGCTATCTCAGTTCTTTTTCTCTTCTTTCTCTTACCAAAATCAGTTTCTGTTCCTCTTCCCATGCGCTTCATGTCCCTGTCATCGACTATGGTCTGTCCTATTTCCATTTTATCCCTTCATCTTTTTTATCTCTTATGACCACACAACTAGGTTCCCTTTTTGTCCCTTTTCGTCATGATCCCCACTCATCTCCTCTACTTTGTTCTTCCTTTACTCCCACTTTGTTTCTTTTTGACTCTTAATTCCATTCCCTCACTTTGTCTAATCCATCCCATTCATTCATCTCCCAATTATTCTCCTCTTTACAACCGTCATTTTCAGTGTTTCTTTTCTTACTCTGTCTCCTTCTCTCCATTCTGCCATCCTCTTTTCACCCCCCCCTCTCTCTTGCCTCTCCTCTCCCTCTGCCTGACACTCTGCCTCTTCCCCTCTTCTCCCTTTAGGAATGGAGGGATTATGGAGATGAGAATGTGCATTGTTAGGGACAGGGCCTGTCTGTGATCCTTTGGTAAAATGTCTCATTGCCCCCAACTGGAGAGAGCTGCATCACCAGGATAAACAGCATGTGGCTGTCAGACACGTACAAACACACATACCCACCTATTAAGCTGCTGCGAATGTATCCACATACACACAAAGACAAATGCACTGAAATTTGTGCAGGTTCAGGTATATATGCCAAAATTCATACTTTATCTACATAATCAGCCAGTGAAATAGATGCAAACACACCTAAACAAACACCTACACACAAACACAGAAACACCTAACAAAGCTTGCATGCTGGTGCAACTAACTAAATGTGGCACCCACCAGGGGGGTATTATACCGCAGAAGGGGGTTTTCTCTCTCTTTTCCTATCTCTCTCTGCATTTACTCCTTTGAAGTTTTAATTTCCCTCTCCTCGTGTTTGCTGTGTATATGCTGTATGTGGGAGAGGAAGAGAGGGAAACTGAACATAGTACGATTCAATTTGTTACAGTCTGCACTCATGTAATGCAGTATTTTGTAATCCAATAAAATATAGAATGTGTCAGGGTATGTATTATGACTGGATAATTAATAGGGCAATACTGAACATGAATACGTAACCTTCGTAATTAGCCCATGCTGCAGGCCATGAAACTGAATATGATTATCCATGAGCAACATACAGCCCTACACTTACACAAATAAGGTTGGCCTTTGTAAAAGAATGAATAGTGATATGATGATACGAATCTGAAATACAGAGGGAAGCTACAAGGAGTGCAGTTGTATGAAAAAAAAAATACTCATCATGAACAAAATGGCGAAGTTGTCCATACAGTGCCGCAGATATGTGTCATGACCCAAAGTATCATCCTTACTGGATTAAAACAGTTCTTTGTTTTAGACAAAAAGGTAAATGAGGTGATTTTCTCAAACTTAAGATTTAAGAGTTGTTTGGACTAAAATGTAGAATAGAGGCCATTGAAATTAACAGCAGTCCACAGTATTCAAGGCACCTGTAGCTAGTTTCAAAGCTAAGCAGCCTCAAGACAAGCACATTTTTTGACTCACACCCTATAATATGCATCTTTTTAATGACTTACTCATCCTGTATTGACTTGAAAATACGTAAAATAAGTTTTAGGAAAAAATTGGAAATACAAGTCGGAGGGTAGCAGCTGTGGTCAATTGGAATATGTATCAGCAAATGTGGATTTAGATCATAATGACTGGTTATTACAATATTGGTTGTCATTGTTTATAATATTGATTAAGACTCCATTACATGTCCATCAACTCTTACTGCTATAGGAAGAACATAGAAGATTGGTTTCTGCATAATTTTTATGGTAGCATTTTTCAGTTGCAGTGAAAACACATTTGTCACGCGAGATAATCAGATGGTCCAAGCTGGTATGTGAATTGTTGATGAGGCATTTAATCCTCATCTTTTGTCTTCTTGTGACAATTTGTGAAGTTACCACCAAATTAATCTTTACATTGGTTTACATATAGGGGTCTATAATGGAGTGTCGACATGCTTGGAGTGGTTTTGTCATCTGTCCAGTGTATGTTGGGATACGCTTGAGTCCAATCCACCTGAAGCCAGAATTAGAGTGAGTGGGTCTATCCATCTGTCAATTTTCTAAAGCACTTATCCTGTTTGTGGTACACGTAATTATACAAACAGAAATGCAAACATGATGACAATCACCTTGTTTATGTCCTGCTTGTTTCTTATCAGGGAAACATTGGATAGTAAACTGGGAAGCGAGCTCATCAGCAACCTTTTTTATACAAGTTTTAGTCAGATAGCAAGCACAGATCCCTACAGAGGTTATATCAAGGGGATTGGAATAAACTTAAAAAGGAATGTAGACTCTTGTAACTTTGAAACTTGATTCTTTTGTGCACCATGCCCGTTCCTGTGTATAATACTGTTAATAATAGTGCTCAAGGGTCTTTTTTTTACAAACTGTGCTGTCTACGTCATAACACGCCATACAAGGCTAGGAAAACCTTTCTGTTACCTTTCCAGAAAGTAGACCTACAGTATAGGTCAAGGAGCTTTCATTCCTTGTCCTTAGTTTTGGGGGATTAATGAGATCCATTAATTACTTTGATGTGTTTATTTTTCCTTGTATAACTACTAACCAATTAACTTGCAATGTACTTTCTTTGTGTAACTACTGTTTTCATTACCAGATCTCTGGTAAAAAAAAAAAAACAAAAAAAAACAAATGAACTGAAAAACAAAATGTTGGACCTCAATTCATCTCATCTGAATAAATGAAGGTTTTTGAATGTAAACCCCTTGACTAAAATCAGTGGTTTCAGCATTTTTGGCCACAGTGTCTCCAAGCACATGCAATAAACATAAAGCCATAAGGTCTTTTTATGTCTCTTTTCATTGCTGTCCTATATGTCTGGCTGCAAGCTGTTCTTGCAGCACCACTGCAGTGTCGCCAACTGTGCCATTGCTCCCCTGGCAGGTAAATGATGAGGCCTGATGAGATGAGATAGCGTCCTAACGTCAGCTTTTTAAGTAAAAATTTGTTTTGCATCCCAAGTAGGTGCATTTATCATAAAATATGGGTAATGTAATGTGTCATGGCATATGGCAAATAGACAACATCTGAAACATGAAAAGTATTACCATGTTGACCTTCAGGCATCCTTGGCATGGCCCATAACCAAGCTACTCAATGCAATGAGTTCCATTGTTTTGCACTCAGGAGAATGCTGTATAACTGCAAGGTTAAGTTTTGTGTCCTATGATTTCTATGCCAACTCTCACTTTCATAATAACCACATTTCTTTTTTTTTTCTTTTTTTGACCGTTTTGGATTTAAGAGCATCAGCTAAATGCCAAAAATGTAAATGTTAAAGTAATGAATGACCTATTGAGCACAACAGGCTTAATTTTTCAGTGATGCGCTGTGAGCACCCAGTGAGCCTATACACAAGCTGTTATTAGGGAGTCTCTGCAGTGTCTACCAGCTGTGCCAGCTCTCTCCTGGCAGGCAGCACACAGTCACAAAACCATCTGTGTCTGCGGGCATCAAGCAGCGACACCAGGACAGTATATATGCTCTCCTTTAAACTGGCATTGCACCACTGCTTCCTCCACAGCTACCAAGATATAGAAAATGTTTTTTTTTTCATACTTCTCAAAAATTTGATAGTGCTCTACTGGCTTGCATGCACCTGTATTCCCATTCTTAGTTCAAGAATAGATTAATCATCTTCACATCTCTTAACCAAACCAAATGCAGTACTTAACCTGAGCGGTTAAGTACTGAGCTGGATGTCCTTGTCATTTTTAATTCTGGCACTGTCAAGTATAGATTGAAATAGTAGAACTGCAAGGTAAAGAAGCTTAGTTATATTCTATATGAAAGAATAAGAAAATATAATAGGTAAGAAGTGAATCTGCTGAAAAGGATAGCCCCTGACCTGGGTATAGTGACCTTAATTACTGGAATCTTTTTGCTATACAATAGCATGATAAATCAATTTCGCAAGGTACGGAAAAATACGGGTCCCTTGTGAAAAGACAGACAATCCTGGATATGAGACCATAGTATAATCCCAGACTGTGGCAAATTGTGGTGTGTCATACTCAGGAGGCTCTCTGCATGACATGAACTGCACGTCCACCTAGCTTAGAAAATTTTCCTTTTGAGGGAGATTACATGGGTTCATTATTCTATTTTTCAGGAGGACATGGTTTGAAGTATAGTATGCGATTGTACATATTGCATAAATTGTATGTATTCATGCTCTAAATATGAAGAGACAACATATGTGTTGTTATTAAGTTTTACAGTGTGTTACTGGAAAAAAAAATAAATACAGCTAGTTATAAAACAGTTTTTTTAGTTTCACATTTAGGAGAGCTATGACCTATCTCTTTCACTGTTCTTTTCCAAACAATCTGTCCCAGATAATTGAAGATCTGACCTTCAGCCCAACAAGCCCAATTTTCCACCCATTATTCCTCTTCCTGGCTCACACCTCACAAACCTGTGCAGATTCTAAGTGTTCTCATCACCCTTTTTCACCTCCCAGTCCTTTGTTGTTCTTCACTGTAGATTTAATAAAGTCTGGTCTTATAACACAAGCACAATGTCTTGATATGCAAATGATCATATCTGGATATTCTTTTTTTAAACTTGCATGAACCCACTCTGAAAAGAAGTACATGATGCAGACACAATTAAAAACAGGCAGCTTTTCACTTTTGACAATGAATGGTGGCAAGTAAAGCCCATACTTTTTCCTTCAATTAAGACCAAGGTTCAAAAAGTCATATATTTCATTATGGCTCAATATCAGTTTGCCATTTTAGACAGCATATAGTACTACTACTCACAAAATGTGTCTATACATGCACATTGTTTCAATAGCTTATATTAGATTGCATCATATTTTTTCAATATCTAACCTATTGTTTTGGTTAGAGTTAGATTGTTGTTGGTTTTTTCAACAATGGCTAAATCCTTAGTGTAATCGCATGTGAGATTCATGTTATCTCCCATTAATTCTATTGTGATGATGGAACATCATCTCCACATTATTCAATTCCACTTATTCCATTCCATTATTTCAGAGTTTGTGCTAATTCAAAAAGGAGGTGTGAGATTGCTTTGTTTAAAAAAATATAACACAATTCTAAGGCAACCAATTGATAAGCGTCTTCTTTCTGTCACCAATGTCTTATGCAAAGTAGGCAACTTGTTGTTTAGGCAAGATTTTTAATAACACAAGTGTTAGCATAATATTATAATAGTGTCTACATGTCTCCAATGATGTGGGGTGTCTGTGAAATGATTATGGGGAAGTTGTGAGAATGCCTCTGGCTTAGGATAGAAGGTGGAGCCTACTTTTGGAGTAATTAGGGTGAGGTAATGAATGTAAAATGAGTCATTGAATTGCACAATCTAATATGTGTCTAAGTATATGGGGGTGGTTTGAGTAAAATGTAACATCTTGCTCAGTACTGACAGCTGTCATTACTGAGACACCATCAACTCCCCTGACCCCAAGCTAAGATTATATTTTTGCGCTCACACATACAAAAACACACATCTATGCCCTGGTGTACACTAGAATATGACCGCCTCCCTTGGGTGTAACTGAAAGGCAAATATGATATATGTTTATCCCTCAGGGAACTTCTGCTCATCTTCTTCCTCCTTTATACCTATCTACACGCACACACACACACGCGCGCACACACACGCGCACACACACACACAATCTATTATAATCTATTATTATTATTATTACATTCAAATTAAACAGCATGTGTATGTGTGGGCAGGGGGTTGGTATATCTTGGCAGGAGTGTAACAGAGAGTTATATATATATATATATATATATATATATATATATATATATGTGTGTGTGTGTGTGTGTGTGTGTGTGTGTGTGTGTGTATATGTATATGTATGTATATATATATATATATATATAGTGAGAGAGAGAGAGAGAGAGGGAGAGGATACTGTAATTATGTGAATCCTATAGGTGTATGAGCTTTGTGAACGAATACCACGTGACCGACAGTGGCTGGAATGAATATACTGATTTTACTTATTACAAGTCATCAGACTATTGACTTGTATTGACTAATTGGTCAATGAACCCGCTTTGTGGTTAAATAGGAAAATTACTCCAGGCAGTTATCTGTTATTGAACGCAGGAAAACAATATACATATCACTTTTGCTTACCAAAACACTGTCATTAGCAGTTAGCAATGTTATTGTTGTCTGCCATTGCTAAAATTATGTATTTCTGTATTGTTGCCAAAAGAATCTCCAAGGCAAATTAGCCTGTAAAGAAAATACTTTCAAATCAATATCTTGTGTCAAAAAATGTCATTATTAGTGGCCATGCAGCTGATACAATAAATGTTTGGCATACTGCAAACTGTTTTTTGTCTCGTTACAGCTTAGCTATGCATCCACCTCTTCATTCACCCCCCTGAAGCTTATTTGGGTATAATTGCAGCTCTTTGAACATTCATTCACATATACTGTTTAATTTATTGTAAATTTACAATTTACAATAAAATTAAGTGAGAAATTAAGTCCCTTTTTAGCAGCTAGGTGCACAAAACTGTGTCTTGACAGCAGTGTATCCACGTGTTCTTTTGAAACCATTCTTGGTGGGCCTGTTGGCTACTCAAGTTTTGAAAAATAATTTCATTCTTTAGCTTCTTTTGTACATACATTATCAACCATCAAACATGCTCACTGTGTCTGCATGTGAGGGCTGTGTTAGTGATCAAGAGCCTTGCTGACTTTATCTCGTTGGCTTACCATCGTGTCACTTAGCTCAGTTGTCAGATCAATGCTATTGATATTATGATATTCATGTCATGCAGCGTGTCTCTCTTCTTTACCCCTCTGGCTTCCTATAGTTCAAATAACACAAAAAGTGCTGAAAACTGCAAGAACCCATTGAATGTTGCACATACATTTTGCATGCTTTTTATGTTCACGTTTCATTGTATTAGACTGTACAAATCTGCTAGTCTCCATGGATTCTTGTTTGTCACTATACCTGGAAACCTGAAGCATGGGAAGT
This sequence comes from Euthynnus affinis, assembly GCA_029490765.1. Lineage (NCBI taxonomy): Eukaryota > Metazoa > Chordata > Actinopteri > Scombriformes > Scombridae > Euthynnus > Euthynnus affinis. The sequence continues at coordinate 9,118,048 of CM055855.1, read as the reverse complement.
ATGGATGTGTGTGTGTGTAATATTTTCCTATAAATTGTGTAGATTGTACTTTGGTGGACAAGTGACTTGTTTGTCATTGTTTTCGAGAGAGGGAGATAGAAAACAGATGGACAGAAACAGGAAAAAGAAAGAGAGATGCCAACATTTTGCTAACAACACTGAACTGGACAAACAATTGATTGGATTGGCCTGGACCCCCAGGGTGTGTGTGTTCTTTAGGACCTTTTCCGGTATAAACACCAGCATTGTCGGGACCAGTAGTCCTCATGGGGACCAAAATATGTTTCTAACGAGGCAAAATGTCATTTTTGAAATCCTGGTTAAGTTAGGAGTAAGGTGTGAATTGAGGTTGGGTTAAGGTTAGGGTTGGGGTTTGGGTTAGGCTGTCAATGAATGACAATGACAATGAATATAAGTCTACGCAATGTCCTAACAAAGATAGCTGCACAAACTTGTGTGTGTAGCCAGCATGATGTGGAAGTTGTAGATTAATCGGAAGAGGAATTGCATAGTGTTAGAGATTGGAGGGTGTGTGTGTGTGTGTGTGTGCATGTGTGCAAATGGGAGCACTTCTGTACTTTTGAGGGCCTAATGTCCTCACTGGGAGGCTCAAACTGTGAGAAATGTCCTGGAAGTGATTCGATTTTTACCGTTCTTGTTTCTTTAAGAATCTAGCTTGTAGGAAATTCAGTTTTTAGAATAGTTTTTGTCTTAATATCATAGTTTGCCAACAATCTCATCAATTACGAAAAAATGTTTTACTAACCAAACACTGAGGTTTGGGAGCACTGCTAAAAGCTAAACAATGAGTTTTCAGTATGATCAGAAAAGTAAGTAAAAACCCAGTGAAGAAACCCAATTTAGATTTTGCCATAAACATATTAATTTGATTTGTACATAATCTTAACTATGCTCCAAATAAATGTATGGAGTGTGGTAGTAAAGATGAGGAGAATGGAGAAACAGATGAGACAGAGTTAGCAAACAAGCTAAATAGAGAGGAGAAAGAGGGCAAGAATGTACTGTATGTCTTGTTTGAGAAAAAGCTGAGGAAGAGAAAAGTGAAGTGACAGAAAAGTGCAGGAATGGATGTGGGGGAAGGCTGGCTGAGACAAGGAGGAGAGGAGGGGGTATATTGGAGAGACAAAAAGGATAAAATAGATAAAAAGGATGGGGGAGCAGTGTATGCCTTTGGGAAACAGAGGCAATCGATAGAAAAAGCTGCCAAAGTGTTGGGGGGTGGGGGGGAGGTAATGTGTTATATAACTCCAAAATGGCAGCCCTGACTTTTGGGATAATCAGAATTCTGTAGCACCCGCATCTCTCCTCCAAGTTGACTGCACACAAACCACAGACACAGTCTCCTGTGAATGGAATTGCATGAACCTGAGGCCATTGTTTATGCATCCCAAAATGTCATAAAAGCATGGTTGGTAAGTCAACAGTTTTACTCTGAAGGATTTTTTTTATAGTAAATATCAAGCTATGTCAGGTCAGAGGCATCTCTAATAGGATCAGTTTGATCCCACTTGTGCATCAGCTAGTATAAAATACTGGGTTTTTTTGTACCAATTTAAATCTGGCTCATGAGATCAAAGTTTTGTTTTGTATTTTTTGTCACACCTTTTCAAACTGAAGAAGCAACATTCAGCATCATTTTTTTTCAGCCCAAACATCTACTACGGAAGTTAATAAATGGTGAATCACCATTACCGATTGCTCTGGAGAACCTGTACTCACAACCATTTACTTAATGTATTATGATTTTAGTGCACTACAATCTACTGTACAATAGCATCACATTTTATATACATCATTATGTTTGTAATAAGTATTGTACTTCTTTGATCTATCATTGTCTTTATGCTTTTTCAGTCAAGATATCTGATATTCTTGTCTACTTTGGTGGCACTTTTTAAACATGGATGATTTTATGTAACATTATACAATATCCACATCCAATAATGTGCAATTAAGACATGTGATATATTCTGTTTTATGTTATGAAATTATGTTAAGAAGTCAATTTTTTGTTGCATATACTCAGAATATAAATGATATCACTTTGTCTTTGATTATTTATGCAATGGCTCATCTTGCATCCTCAGGCACTTTTTTTCTCCATGGTCTGCACTTAGAATAAGTTATCCCTGCACCCCTACACAATCTTTTTCATATGAAGTATGTATTCTGTAGGTCCTGAGTTGGGAGATAAAATGTGTGAAAAGAGAGCAGTAGGATTTGGAGCAGCATGCAGAGGAGAGCAGCCAAAATAGAGAGAGAATATCAGCAGCACTGCCTGCCAGCCTCACTGAGCTGCTAAGCAGGGCTTAACGATGCCCAGGGGGTTGTGTATATGTGTGTATGTGCATGTGAGTGTGTGTGTGTGTGTGTGTGTGTGTGCGTGTGCTCTCCTTCTTTATAAGCCCAAAACAAGAGCTCCATGTTTCGGGGTCAAATAGAGGCCAGAGAATCTGAAATGCAGAACTTTGTTTGAGAATTGATAACTTGTCAAGTAGTTAGGAAACTATCAACGTGAATGAAGGTTACTTTAATAGCAGCGAGATGATGGAAGCTTGTGTAACTCTTGTTTTCTACCTGCATGGGAGTCCGCATGTGGTGGTCCCGGGTCACGTAATAGTCTTTAAGACAGCATGGTGCCTCATGAGTCTTGCGGACGTCCTTCAAAGCCGCACATTCTTGCCACAGAGTCATGATGGAGTCACCTGCTGATTCTGACCTGACAGTGAGGAGTTTCACCATGAGAGCTGAGCAGCTAATGAGGTTCACACTATCTCCCAGTTCTCATCTTTATTTCTCAGTGAACAGTCAACCCAACCAATCAGTACCACCACGCAGTAAGAGTTTGACGGTGCTTCAATGAGCTCATTCTGACTTTCCATCTGTGATTATGCCTCTATCACTGCAGACATTTTAACTTGTCAGGGAAAAGCAAAAGTGTGGCTAACAACTTTAATATTGTCTCTTTTTCATTTGAGTGTTCCAGTAAACCATGTTTGTGAGCCAGCGTGCACAATAGTGGAATTGGAATACAGCCATCATTCATGTTAATAATTATACCTGTGCTTTTCTCTGCTATATGAAAGGCCATAATGTCTGCCATGAAATGGGTTTATCACCTTTGCCGGAATACCTCCATGCCACCCAGACATAATCAACTCACACTCAAAGGGATGAAACAGTGTTAGGTTCTACTTTAATTTAAATCAGAATGTTAATGATCTGAATTTTCTCTCAACATATTTTCATGAAAATATAGCTATCATACCCACCAGATTTAGAAATACTGGAGAAGAATAAGACTTTTAGCAGAATGAACTCCATTTTTATAGTTTTATCCCACCATGTTGATTCTAGAGCCCAAGAGGAAAGAGCAAACTGTAATAAAGTAAACGTTGCTCTGAAGCCTCTAATGTGTCGTAATGTCTCACCACATATTGCCATGGCATACTGGAAAATCCCGGAGTTTCTTGCAGCAGAGGCCAGCTGGTCAAGCCCCAAAGCTGATTATTTTGGGAATGGGGGTGCAGTGTGTGTGTGTGTGTGTGTGTGTGTGTGTGGGTGGGTGGGTGTGGGAGGAGGGGTGGTGGGTCTCATCTATACCTCGAGGCCCATTTCTCCCCAGGGTCAGTCTGGCAGACCAGTACGAGAAAGAGTTTATCATAAACTCCTTCAGCCATAACCACTCATGTAACATAATATTTGAGAAAATAAACGTGTATGTAATATCTTTTGCTCTTGTGCTTATTTTATTGTAAATAAATTTGTTACTATATATTTTGTTTTGAACGTTATTTTCTGTTATGTAAAGATATATTTAAAAAAAAATGTCAGATGATGCCAAAGTCAGCTTTTTGTAGTTCATTTTGTAATTTGAGCTGTTATAGAAATGCTGACATGAATAGATCAAGAGGGATAACTGTAAGAAAAGACCATCAACGGAAAGAAGTAAATGTCATTATTGCTAATATTTATTTGAATTACTGTGAAAATAAGTGTATATCCATGCTGTTTCATGTAGAAATTGGAAATGTCATGTAGAGAAAGCAGCTGATCTTCTTTTGTGTGTGTGTGTGTATGAAGTGAGATCTTCTCAGTTGGAGGACTGAGTCATTTTTGACTTCCTACTTCTGCAAAGGACAACGATGTCTCAACTGTGCCAACAAGGTACTCTCCAGTACAAATGTGTGTGTGTGTGTGTGTGTGTGTGTGTGTGTGTGTGTGTATGCCTGACTGAGCGAGAGAGAGAGAGGCACATGTGCATGTGCTCGACTGACCCTGCATGACCTTGCTTTCCCATTCCCCCCCCTACTGTCATGAGTGGGCAGACACCAAATCACAGCTGACTGTTCAGCCCCCAAGGTACCATCACATCTGATTGCACCAAAGCATTGGTTTTGGAAAATGCTTTATAGTAATATGGTGCTGCAACCTGCATTGAAAAGAGCTGTTCAGCCACCAAAGAAAAGAGGAAAAATGTTCACATTTCTCCTGAAGGACATGATCATTTTGATATTTCACATCACATAACTGATGTTTCACTTTGTTGTGTTTTTGACAGTGTACATGAAATGTCACTAGCTTTGACTGAAGAAGCCTTCCTTAGACATCTAGTCTTATTCTGTTAAAGGTTATTTCGTGATGTTTAATGCATTTAGAGATTTGGATTTAGATTCTGGTGCATCCTTTTCCCCCACCTATTTCTTTGTGAGTTCCTAAATTTCCAACACACCTTCTATGTAAGAAAATCTACTAACAAAAATATTGACATCATACTGCTGTGCCGATCTGATAATATCTCAAACTGACCTCACATCATGTACTCATTTAGCAAAAACCAGAAAGGAACAAGATAAATACACCACTAAACAACAAAATGGAAAGCTACATCATCAGGAGCAGACTGTGAGGTTTGAAGGTGGATTTTTCTTACACATTTAGAGAATTAAGTCTACGACACCTCCAGAAGACAACAACAGTTTCTGGCATCCTAGAACCACCTCCACACCCGCTGTCAGTGCTGATCAGACCCCTATACATCTTCAACGTACAACCACCACCACCCTGGCATTACACCTACAGTTATGCTTATACTTGGTAAACAATGTTTCTCATTTACTGTAACAGACACAACATTTGAGATCTTTGTAAAAAAGTTTGTGACAAAAGTAGGAGGTGAGGATTTGTGCATCTATTTTGAGTTGAAAAGGAAGGTCACAGTGGAGTCACTGAAGGTCTGATACATTCCTGGTTTGTGTGATTGAAGAATGAATCTGTGTATATGTATGTACATTTATGTATGTGTCTGTGAGCTTACACAAGGCGCGTGGGAGGTGTCAGCAGGGTAAGCCACAGAATATCATTCAGAAACCATCAGTGATCAAAGAATATAAATGTACCATAGAGCGTAAAGAAGATGCAGAAAAAATAGTAAACCAGACAGTAAAAGCTTGATAAGGAGGGAAAGACTAGAGCAAAGACAGAGACAACAACCAGATTGAGAGAAAGAGACAGTGCAGTATGCATTTCCCTGACAGTGAGAAAGTTAAAGAGTCTATGTGTGAATATTAGAAATGAGGGGGGAAAAAGGAGGATTGGAAGAGACATGCAGATCAAAGCCAAGATGCCACTGCATTTTACAGTTTTATGATCCCATTAATATAAATCAATTTAACATATTTTGAGGGATCATGATGATGCAATACTGCTTTACGGCTTTAACTGTACAGGAGGAAAAGAAAGAATGTATGGCAAGAATATATATATTTTTATCACACATTTAACAAGAAAGCAGGACAAGAATAAGTTGTTATTGAGAGCTGCAGTGCGAAGACTTGTTGGAGGGTATATGTGTGTGCGTCTGTGCCGAGGGTAAGCCTGTACAGTTAATATGTTTTGACACTTAAAAGATGCCCTGTGGTGTATCTACACTATTCTGAAAGACTGAGTAAAGGGGCCACACATGTAACAAGATCCAGTTTGTCCTATTGCACTGAATGAAGAAGTGAAGAAACTTGCTAATGATTTGGTTCCGTGCACATCAACAAGTGCTATACAAGTAAGGAAATTCATGGTATTAAACTTATTTGAAGAAAATTGCTTTAGACATTTGTACTTTTAAAAGTGATTATTAAATTAGTCATTTCAAACTGTGCTCTACTGCGAACACTTCAACCACAGTAGAGGGACTAATCAGTGAAATAACCCAGTGAAAACCTGCAGACATGCTCTCAGTAGACAAATATGTGTGTGTATGTGACTAAGTAAAACGTATGTAGCTCAAAAGCAGGCTCACAAAGTGGGTCACTGTTACGAATAAAACAATGTAAGTGTATATCAAACAAATTGGGGCAAAGAAGTATCAGTAAAATGCCTTTAATATTACATGAGATCTAAAACACTCGACAGAGCGGCCTGATCTGATCCTCATAACCTGGGAGCCAGGACCTCAAAAGCTCAGTCTTGAATAGAAAGACTGTAGAAGTGTGCTTGTAGCCTATAGTGGTTAAAATACATATCATACAATCAAGTCGTCTCTGGTTTGATTCTGGCCAGTGACCTGCATGCCCCTATGCCGTTCCCTGTGTTTCCTGTCTGTATTTCTATCATTATCAAATAAAGGTAAAAAAAAAGATATTATATAGTATATTATGTCCAACAATATATGTCAGATTAAGAGTACATTAACAGTGCTAAAGATTAATACCCTTAGAGTAAGTTTAGAACACAAGTTTACACCTTGATTAGCTGTCATGTAGCCTGAGGTGTTCTTAAAGTCCACAAAAAAAGTGAAAAAGACAGAGGGACAGAAAATGCTGCCAAGCATCTATACAAACATGACTAGGTCAAAGCCTAGTATGGCTGGACTGTGCATGGTCAATGTGTTAGTGGTAGTGTCTGTAATGTGAATCTGAAATCTGTGTGGTCACTAGATTTTAATTATTTGAATTGAGTTAAAATTATATTTTACTCAAATACATCATCAGTTGATGAACCAAACTTTAATGAAATGGTATAAGATAGACATATTAGCACAATGAGATCATGTGGAGATAATATTCATTACATTTAAAAAAAAAAAAAAGATTTAAAAGCAACACATTCTGTAATTATTTCATAAAAAATGTATAACATTTTCTAAAAAACATGTAAAATATCTAGCAGCAAAGAAAGAGTAGAAAGAAAGAATAAAACACGACTACTTTGGATGAAATAATATTAATTGAGATAATGATATTAATGTTCAAAAATGTGAAAGATAACCTCTGAAAACACTAATAATTCACAGAAACAAAGACATATTGGTTTGCCATACTTAAATCATTAGGCAATATTTAAATGAAATTTTATAAACTGATTAGACTGATTGTGGCACATGTAGATGTCACTGCCATCGGTGCAGGCCATGTGTGCCCAAGACCTGCATACATACATAAAAGACAGCCAGAACTCCTTTGGCGTTGAATAGTTCCCCAGGCAGACAATGCAGAATTCTTCCTCTTCCTCACTTTCATCCTCATTTTCTTTTGCACACTTTTTCTTTTCCTCTTTAACTTTTTTCCTTTTCTGCAGAGACCTGCTTTTACTTTAGAGGAAGATGTTTTGTTCTGCTCCTCTAGTGAATTCAATTCTTCCTCCACATTCTCATCCTCATTTTCTTTTGTGTACTTCTTTCCTTTCTTCTTTACCATTTTCTCCTTTTCTGCAAAGACCTTTCACTGTATTTTGGACAAGGATACCTTCTCCTGCTCTTCCTTCAGGGAATTCCTCACTAGTGTGTCTCTAATAATAGGTGTGGTTCTTCTTCTTCTAGTCTTAGTTGTCTTTTGGGGGCCTGCTTTTGACAAAAAAAGTCATCAAGGGTCAAGGAAGCTGTTCAAGCAACAGGCACGATGGAGGCAATGTAAGGTGGCCCAGTGACAAGCACAGCAGAAGTGATGGAAAAAGGCTCACCTGTAGGTATGTGTAAGGTGATGTATTGTGGCCCAGAAATAGATGCAGTGGAGGCAAAGAAGGAAGACCCAGCAGCAGGCACAGTGAAATGTGTCCCAGAGATGGATGCAGTAAAGGCAAAGGAGGATGGCCCAGCTGCAGGCACAGTGGAGGGGATGGAGGATTGCCCAGCTGCAGGCATGGTGGAGGGGATGGAGGATTGCCCAGCTGCAGGCACAGTGGAGACAATGGACACAGTGGAAGCTGGACCAGTGACTGATGTCTCAGGATTGTGTGGAAGGTCAGTGAAGCAGGTTGGTGCAAAATTAGTGTTGCTGAAAATTTCCCTTTTGAAGGGCCAAATGCCTGTGCACCTGAAGCCAGCCTATTTGATGGTATGGCAGCCACTGGGGAATAATCTCTTACAATTGCTGTAATGTTGTAAATGGACATGGTCGTTCCAGGAAGATGTCTCATCCAGCTGCCAGAGAAGGTGTAAACCATCTTCTTGAAAGGACCAAACACAATTCAGTCCAGTGGCTGGGAACAGTGCAGGGAGTAGGAGAGGAGAATAATGCCAACTCCCCAACAAAAGTCAATTCCTTTCAAGGACATGTGCGAGTGATGATTGTTGAGGATCAGCAAGACCTTCTATATTGGAGGTCTCTTGTATGGATTTGGAAGTAGCACAAGAACTCTCCAAAACCTTCATCCTGATTTGTTTGCTGTTCCTATACAGCCAGGGGGACCATTCCCATAAGAAACAAGGGTGGAGGTTTTTCCTGTGGAACACAAAGTGTGGATGGATTGTATTCCCCAGTGCATTCACTGCACATGCCACAGTGAAAAGTGTTCCACGCTCTCCAGATGTTACTGCCCCCACTTGCTTTTGGCCCCCTCTGGCAAGAACCTTCTCCAGATTCTGGACAGTAGTGACCCCTGCCTCATCCATATTCCAGATATCCTTGGCAGTGAAATGGTGTTTTTGTATTACCTCTGCCAGATTGGTGAAAAACATGGACATGTTTGTTTTATTAAAGCTTGTTGCCCTCGCTAAGCTTGTGGCTATCTCAGGGAAAGGCTTGAGTGCCTTTTCAGGAACCCATCTAACCTCCCTCCCAATCCCACACACACACACACACTACACGCTCTTCTCATGACTCAGGATGCTTGCAGTTGTAAGCCTTTGCCAGCTGATAGGCAAATTTAAATTTACTAACCTGTATGAAAGCATTTGTGTACATTAAAAAAATACACATATATAAGCTACAGTAGGTTGACATAAACTAAAATATACTGTTCATTCTTCACAAATAATCATGAAGCATAATGAATTCATCAGTCTATTATCTTACCTCTTTGGGACTTAAGCCATAATATAAGTCGGCAGCCCTGAGGAGGTACTCTGACAATATGGTCTCCTGCTCTGAGGTGAACACTTTACTGGCTGGCCAGTTTCCCTCCTCACAGTAGGCATGCCCTCACTCACTGTCAACCTTTCCTTCTTCTTGATAAAGTGATATAAAGTCACATGAAAGACACCATGTGACTTTGCTGCTGCCCTCACCGACTAACCTTGTACAATTTCATTGGCTGCACTCTCAAACAGTGATTGTGGCTGGACTCCCCTATCTGTCTTCCTGGGCTTCAATTTTGGCATACTGTAAAGAAAAAAAACAGCTAAATTCTCTGTTTTAACTTCATAAAATTTGCTTCTTACAAGTGAACTAATCAACAGACAAATTGACAATGAAACGTACTTTGCTTTTGCAATATATATAAAATAATCACACTTTCTGTCAACATCTAATATTGTCTGAACACATATAAAACACATTTCATACAACAAAGTGTTTACTGATGAGCGGCTATTCTAGAACAAATTTATTTTAATACACTCTTTTAAATAGTCATTTTAAATTTGGTGAAATATGTAAAAAAAATATAAAAAAATAAAATAAAAAAAAAATAAACAGAAAAGTGCTTACATTGGTCCAATTTTGCAGCCATGATAAAATCTTATGTGCTAGCTGGCAATACCCATATTAGCATAGGTTGCTCATGTTCATTTTAAACCAATAATCCAGAGATAAAAATTGATGTAAGTATAAATTTGCAGTAATCTAAACTTTAGACAGCAGAAGAAAACTATCGTACTTCCAAAAAGTAACTTTTACACCTCAAAATTAGTTTTTTGTTGAAAACCTCTGAAATGATCATGCTCTTCCTTTTCCACAGGCAGCGAGAGAATCCAACTGAGCATGTGCAGGGAAAGTGACATCACTCTAGCTTGTTTCTGATTGGAAGAACTGAGTGTGTTACAATCGCAATTGACCCATGTCTCTTGGGTCTCAGAGCAACACAGGCTGAGTTTCACATTTTACATGCCCTTGAGGCCTGGCTACCATCCTCATACATAAAGTTTTAACACCACCTCTAAAATATCAATATGACACATAGCAGAGTATCGAGAAATCATTTTTTGGGTGATAGTATTTCAATTCCTGATGGGCTCCAAAGTAAACCCAATAACAGACAGCAGCAAGTTCACCTGCTCATTTAATCTCTTTTAACATAATCTCAGTGGTAATCTAGTTACCAAAATGTCATGTCATATTACATTATCTAATTGTATTAAAAGTTAAATTATTTTTTAGATTGATAGATCCTCATCCTGAAATTCATTTTGGGGCAACAGAGAGCAGCACAAAAAGCGATTGCAGTGCTTTTCAAATGGCTGAGCATGTGGTAAAGCTTGATAAGTAACACCCACGCACTGTCACATACATCACACACCCATTTATGCTGTCTCACTCAAGCAGAAACATATCGTGAGAAGGTGAAGTTTATAAGCACCATAAAATGACATTACATTTGAGAATGGTAACGAGTGAGGAGTACTTTATTATCATTTTGGAGAAAGGAATCCAGCAGTGGGGTTCACCTGTGGAGGGTTTGTGATTGGAGAGACTTTGCGCTTCACCCCGCCCCCCGGCGCGCTGCCCGCCTCCCCAAACGCAGAGCGCACACAGCTCTTCAGTACCTTCCTCTACCCTCCGCATAACATGAGCTCTCATCTCTCCGAGCGGACGCGTAACGATACAGATGGTTTCAATACAGTATCCCGCTTTATGCTGACCGAAACTGCTGTTGTTTAGGAAAAATCCCCCCCTTTAACCGCTTGTGTTTTTTGGATGCGCCATGCAATCACGCTGGTGGAGTTGTGGTATTCGGCTGGTGGCATGGACGTGGGTTTGGAGTCTGGCATTGCTCGGAGCGTGGTGCATCCCCGCAAATGAAGGTAAAACACTCACAGATTATAGGCTACTTTTACATTGGAGACACCGCTGGTACACAAATGGGCTTTACTTGTTACTGACAAGTCTGACCGGTTAAAGGTCCGTGATGTGCCTCTGGTTCACCAGACCGTCGGTCCCCTGCGGACTGGCTACGCTTCCGACGCTGTTTGACAGAAAATGAGGTCGTCTATGAAATGCGTTTGAGCAGATAATGTTTATGGCCACAGTGTCCTTTAAGTCTATAGATACACGTAATTATTGTATTTTTGGAAACAGCAAAAAAGGACCTTTGAACAGAACACGTCTCTCTCCAGATAATCAGCCGTTTGAGGACTTGGCAGCGCCGCCAGACGCACAGTGCGCTGCGAAAACCACTGAATTAATCTTAAACATTTTCCTGTGGAGCGTTTGAAGTGCTCCCATTACCGTTGAGTTGACATTGACCTTAACGCACTGTAATATATTTATATATATAATGTCTTATAATAGAGGGGGAAATAACGATAGGAATCCACAGTTCCTTCAGTTGGCTTTGTGGAAGAGTCAGTTTTAGTTTGTTCGCCTCTTATTTAAAAAGAAAATGGTGACATTAGATCGATATGCCTCTTCATTTCCTTTAATATAAGATGAATTAGTCTGGTCAGGCATTCTGTCTTTAATGCTGCGGGTCAAAGCCTTTTTAAACTCTGGATTCTTTTAACATGCCAGGCAGTGGAGCAAATGAGCTCGAATAGCAGTCGCTTGAAGTAATTATTATGCTATCTGGTTAGATATTAACATTGATTTTGTACCGTTCAAAATGTGGCGCAGTCATTTCCTTATGCGTGCAATAGGACGCAAATGTTAACTAATCAGTTTTCACCTCAGCTGAACTAATGCACACCTGCATCCATCCCGAGTAAATGTCAAATGTGGATATTTGTAAAGTGGCATAAAAACATCTTCTAAAGGGAAAAATAACAAAAACGATAAGTAAAAAAATATGGAACAGTGTTTCAAATATTGTTCCCACGCTATTGTCTGCAGACTGAGCAGCGTTTTAATAGCTGGAGATACATGCCATTGTTTAGGGCTATTAGATGGCATTGTCCGGGGAAAAGAGAACATTCATCAACCTGCTTATTCTTCACATGGCAGATTTATTTGGTCAAAGTTTAGATTCACAAAAGTGGTTCCCATTGTGTGGCCAAGGGGCAGCTGAAGGATCCTGGAGGGGTTTGCAGGGCATCCTCTGGCAATATATTAAAGTTAACCACTTTTAAAGATTGCACTGCCACACAAGGAGTTCGGACATTTACTTTGTGTATTTTGTTTTTATACTGGTGCAAACTAGCTCATAAGTTCCACAAAATACTCAAATCATTTGAAATGAGTCTTGTACTGAAAACCTAGCCAAAACAATAACTCATGAGCTTTGTCTTCAGCACAAATTCCAGCTAAAATAGCCTTGTTAAAGCTGAGCTTCAGGCAGAATATTCTGAATCAATGGCAGTCTGGATGATAATGTCTGTGTTTTGACTGCTGTGTAGGAATAAGGGGAGAAGTGTTGAAAAGCTCATTCACATTTATCTCTTGCATCTTAAAATTTGTCAGATATTTGGCTACTTTACTTTATCTCCTGTTTTGCAATGTTGAAAACCTGTTTTACTTTCTTAGAAGTGCTCTCTCTCTCTCTTTCTCTCTGATTTGACTTGAAAAGTCATGATCTACTTAGAAGAACATATCAGTATAAAACCAACAACTCACCCCTCAAGACACATTTCACATTTGCCAGACACTGCTATTACCACAAATTTTGGATTAATTTGGCACATGTTTGCGTTGTGATATAATCATACCACTGCATGCGTAACTGGAGAGAAGAGTGAAACCCATAATTAAAATAGCTGCTGTTCTCTCATTGGGCTCATGTACTGTAATTGAAAATGTAGAATTAAACAATTTTTCAACTCACTTAAGACATCTTTGAGGACTCAAAGAGGACTTTGGCCACTTTCCCATTTTAATATTTGCGTTAATATGACAGGAACATCCTATCAGGCTACATGCTGAAGTTCTGCAGTGTCATGTGTTCTCACAATACTCAGTATACTTACATCATTCAAAATAAAAGATAACTGTTATGTTCACATTTCAATTGCAGCTAGATACCAAGCTTGTGCTCTAATTGAAGAAAAAACAACAGAGAAAAATCTTGCTGCCTCCTTCATTATATTAACATTTTCCTAGCAGTGGGGAAAGTTTTCCTGCAGTGAGGCTCCACCACTGATGAATGTTATTGAGGAAAACTGTACACACAGTACCAAGTTGATTAATTTCCTCTCTTGAAACAAATCCATTCTTATTTAAACTGATCAATTTCTGAGAACATCTCAACGCAGTGCCAGATGCCTCACATCTGTTTTAGAGATTGTTACTGTGTACGATTAATAATAATATCTGACTAATGAGGGTGATCTTAGAGGGGGAGGGGGGGTGTGAGGCTACACATTAGTGAATTTAAAACCCATCACTTTGCTTTTTGTTGTTAATGGTGTTGATCAGCTGAGGATGGCAGATTTGCTGCATGTGGGTAAATTATATTAAATGGCTTGTGTGTGTGTGAGAGAGAGAAGGCATAAGCCCAGAGCGAACATGTTAATGCCACAAATATCACAAAGCACAGGCAGACAACAAGGGAAATGTGTTGAGGACATTACATCTGATATACTTTAACCTGTGTTTTTTTTAAAAAAATTGAAATGAAAATAAACATGCCACCAGCCTTTTTTCTCTCAGATCAACTACTCGCATGTCATTTTAAGGAGAATTTTATCATCATTCCCCGTGCTGAAAATCCACGTACTCTTCAACATATTTGAAATGCTTACAACATCCATTACAAGTAATGTCACTACAAGACTAAACCACTTCACTGGTGATGGCTTTTAATAATACATTCTGTAGATCATTGTCACAGCTGAGCTTTAACTTGTTAGGTGCTTTGTTCCTTAGAGAGAGTGAAAGAGGTAACATATCCCTTATGATCTAGTTCAGCATCACTTATCTCTTCTTTATGGCCTAATTAGTTGTCTAATCGCCTCCTAAGGACATCTTTTTATTATTCTCTGCAGAGCAGTGGAGATGGTAAGACTAGAGGAGTGCGTCGGGAGGGGTTTGCAGAGCGAGTGTGTCTCAGTTACTGAACTAGCTCTCGCCTCGTATTTTGTTCCGCTTACTTCACCTTCACACTGCAGAAAGACTTTCTTTTTTTTATTGATGTCTATCCTTTTGTTTACGTTTGGGCGGGGTTTCTATATGGATCGGCTGTTTTATGACATGGTTTATTGTAGCACTTGTGACTGGAGATATTGTACCCAACAGCTGGTTTAAGAGATGAACAGTGTTTATGAGATTACATTTTTGGATGATTGATTGCAGTTTTTTGAACATAAAAGTGTATTGATGTTGCATCTAATTGAACTACATGAACAGCAGCAAAAAGTAACACATTGGAAATTTAACTTCACTACTCAGAAATCTTGACTTCCCTGTTTTGTTCTCCTTTTGGTGAGAATGATTTCATATTTTTATCCTATGATGTGTCAGCTCAGTGGGCCAATTTGGATAGATACCTGTGATCTACAAAGCAGTGGCAATGTTTTGTATAGTTTAAATTGGACAGTGGTTAAAAACCTTCTACACTACATCAGTCATGGACAAGAGTGCACGAACCCTGCTGAGGAAACCAGCAGTGATCTTTGTGGAGAACTTTCTGATAGTTAAACTGGATCACATGTGCCAAGTGGCATCACTGTGGGTGATGTGGGCTTGTGCAAACCTAAATAGTTTTAATGAAGTAATAATCATCTAAATGTATGTTTTTCATAAAGCAGTTGTTCTCTAGCACCTGATTCAAGAATAGTGAATGCCTTGAATTTTTACTGGAGCACTCACCATATCTTTTTTTTCCCTCATTGGATAGTGTATGTTTCACCATCAGATGCAATCTTCACACTGAAGGAATATGCAACAAAGGTACAAAAGGACTAAAACCATGATTTTACAAATGGATCACCTGAGGCCAAGTGGCAAAGTATTCTCTAAGACCAGCTAGCATGTAACAGATACACCAGTGGTACGCTCAAATGTCTTAATCTGCTCCGTTACATGGAGACTAAAAGCTTTGTTAGCAACAATGGGTCAGTCAGTTGGACTTTCTCTTTTATTGTTTGAGTTACACTGTTTCAGATGCAGAAGGAGCCAAATGTTATCATACATGAGATACAGAAAACTGAACTCTGGCCTGACAAGACTTGTCAGGTCATTATGTCACATACAGAAGATTGATGTCATTAATGTGATTCATGCAGTGTCTGTGAAAATGCTGTTGAGGATTTTTTCATTTTAGGTGACATGCCTTAGTCACCATTCAGTAAGTGAAACATACTAATGGTAGCCTTTGTTGCTTGGCCAAGTTCAACATGATAGTAAATTTTTGTGACAAAGGCTAAAAAAATTTCTGTGTTTGGAACAAACCATACTCCATAAACTTAACTTTTGAACATTTGCGACTTTGTTGTATAAGAAGCAGTTGGGCATATTGATAGAGGCGGAACTTATGAGACTACTCTGTCACCAGTGCTGTGAGAGGAGATGGGGACATGTTTTGAAGAGTGCAGTGGTCAAATAATTGCACTTGACAGCTTTCAAGTGAGAGGCTATAAGAGGAGGATTTTAATAGATCAGTTTGAGCTGAGAGCCCTGTTACAGGCACTGAATCAGTTGGGCAGCAGGTTTTGGTAAACAGGATGCACAGATGTGCAGTTCCACAAACACTGTGAATGAATAATAGCTGGTGTTCTTACCACAACACACTCCAGGCCGTGCTGTGACTTTCATTGTTTAAACTATGTGCTAAAATTTAATTTTGAATTCTCACACATCTTTATTTAATACTACTGTGTTTTATAACTATGGGAAGTGATTTTGATTCTGTCAGAAACAACAGTTTAAAACTATGAGCAATTTGATTTAAACTGGCAATTCTTTCTGACAAATGTCTACCAGTAAAAATCCTGTTACTAAGATTTGCTCTGGGGAACAGATATGGTATCTCTACAGATGAGACGCTCTTTTCCAAATCTCAGTTTGTGATTAAAATTATGTCAATTCTCAAAACTCACATTGGAATCTACACAGCAGTCAGCCTTTGTGATGCAAATAAAACAAGTCTTGACCTTCTTTACGCAGATACTTGATAATATAATAATGATTGGAAATGGTTAATCTTGGCCACGTTAATGAATGAAAACCATTTTTTACTGCTTATATTAATACTGTCCTATTATTAACTTATCATCTGTAAAGTACTTTGGATTGTGCTAAAAGGTACAAAAGTAAATAAACAAATAATATTTGATTTACTGAAAATGCAGGTCATGAATACACATCTAGATGAAACCACACTTTTGTGTATGTTGGAAGCAGGATGTAATTCCTCACTTATGTTCTTACATTTTAAATTTTTATTGAAAGAAGGTATGCTTTTTATCCACCACTAAAATATGTTGTTCTTTGATGTATAATTCCTTAATGCTTTGATTGTTTGTTTATACAACATCGATAAACTGTGATTTTCATCTTTAACAGTGAACCTGCTGGATTCTCGCTCTGTGATGGGAGACCTCGGATGGGTGGCCTACCCTAAGAATGGGGTGAGTATGACCGTTGCGGAGACAGATTTCAGTTTTACAGCTGTTGTGGTGACACCTACTGCTCTGATGTACTATGTATTTATTTAATTTTTTAACTTAATCTTGAAGGAACGTGGTTTCTTTTGTTGAATAGGTACTTAGATATTATGTACACTCCTTATGACATGAACATATCAAAGCTATGTAGGTTTATTCTCCTTGTATTGTTTCAGAAGTTTATTGAATGTAGAAACCCCAGTTACCCATCAGTATTGATCAATATCATGTGACAACCAAATGAAGATTTAGTCAGTAAGAAGGTTTAGTTAGTGAACTCACTCACACACTTGGTATGATGAATGACACTTGGAACTTTTATTATTTTACAATGAAGTGCAGGTGCCTGATTTTTCTCGTCAAGGTTAAAGGTCATTTCATTTCCAAGAACTCTCAGTTCATTATCAGGGTAAATTGAATTCATGAATAAGATACTCAAAGTCACCATGGAATATATTATTCTCAAGCCAAGAATTGAATTTCCATTTCCAAGTATTCCCAGGGTGATGGCTAATTAGAGAATAAGTTACTAGAGTTGGGAAATAGTTATTTCATATTATTATATAGTGTATTTTCATGAAAAAGAAATGGTGTTTCAAAAGAGTTAACGTATACTAGTGTTTCAGCATCACCTCTACAAGTGAGACAAGAATTCAGTCAGATCTGCCACCTTTCCTGGAAAACATTTTAATTCCCCAACCTCGAGGAGATTGATATTGCTGCGGTTGGTTTAAACAGGAATTCATTTGTTGATCAATTTGATCCGCATAGAAAATCTCTCATATATTCACAACTCCTGTTTGCAAATATGCAGCTGTACACGCCCGACCAACAGTGCTGACCGTGGCGATTTCTTAGCTCTGGGTATTCAAATCACGGCCGACTCTGTGGCTGTATGTAGATGTGGGAGATAGTGCTGACAAAAGCAGCCGTATCCATAATCATATTAATGAAGATGTGATTATGGTGTGTGCTTTCCACAATGCAACTGCATAAATAAGCGGTAGATGGAGGAAGAGAAAATGAGAGTTCTGATAATATAAGGATCTCATTATGACTTCCTCTTTGATTAGCTGTTATGTTTTTATTCAGCGACAATTTAAAGTGATTAATTTATTTTCTATTTAACACGTTGTCTCAAACTTGTCTTGAAAAATCTATTGCCTGTTTGGCATTTTATATAACAGACCATATCATTGTTGCCCATTACAACGGTTATCGTGTTCCCTATTTATACAGTGGAGCCCAATCTGCTGCATACTCTATGCTCGTGCACAATCTTCACATACACACATGTTCACACTTGGCAACAGCACTCTTCCATGGCTAAATAAGATGTTGAGGACAAAAGTTTTTTTTTTTTTTAGCTTCCAGATGGTTTGTTTCATCCCGCGTTTTCTTCTCCTCCACCCCCATCATCGCTTCTCCTCTCATTCGTTACTCCTTTTCTGGCTCAGCTCTCATTCCCGTTCCACCCATCTTTCCTCGTCCCGGAACATTTGTTTGTTTCCTTATGCACCTTTTTCTCTTCCTTCTTGTCATCTGTTTATCTCATTATCTTCTCTCTGCCCCTTTCTGCTTTCCTCTTCCAAAGCTTTTATGTGCTTTGAAACTTCTTGAAACACGTGTTTAAGCACAAAAAAACA
This sequence comes from Euthynnus affinis, assembly GCA_029490765.1. Lineage (NCBI taxonomy): Eukaryota > Metazoa > Chordata > Actinopteri > Scombriformes > Scombridae > Euthynnus > Euthynnus affinis. The sequence continues at coordinate 9,099,418 of CM055855.1, read as the reverse complement.
GGAGATGGAGTATAATAAGGGCTTTTTAAAAGGCTTTTTTTTAAGTTTGATGAATGACCTTGAAATGTTTGGACTCATTTGAATGAATAAAGTAACACTAAATAAATGTCATACTTACTGTAGTAGCTTGAAATTGAAGACTGATTGTTAAACATGGATAATTTGATTTAAGAGCTTAAGATTTCTCTTTCATTTTCTCCTTGTCTAACTCCTTGAACTTAAGAGAAGCTCCTTCTCTTTTCCTTTATACACAGCCATCGTCTTACATGCACAATATAAACTGAAATTACAAAGACATTAAGAAGTGATCTCATCTAGTAGGGGGGCCAAAAGAAAGATTTTGCCTTGAGGCTCTCTAGCAGGTTAATCTGGCAATGTAGAGACAGATGTGGTGCGAGACAGGAGTGGATTGAAAAGGAGTAAGATGGAGACCTTCAGACAGCCAGACAGTGACAGACTGAGACAGACAAAGAGTGTGAGAGAGAACTAGGAAGAAAGCGGGTGGGCTTCCTGTGACCTCGAGAAAACAAGCACTCTGTCTCCTCCTGTTTGGAAGCAGAAGAGTGAAAATCACTGCCAACAGTAGGGAGAAAGAGGGCACCTGGGCAGTCTGGAGGATAAATTGGAGGACAAGACAAGAGAAAAGACGAGTTTGTGTCATTTTAAAGGAATGATTTTTATTTTGTCTCCACTTGTGTCTCATTGAGGGTGTTTGACAGCTGCGAGTAGATGAGGTTGATGAAGGTTGATGAAGATGGATACGGGAAGTAGATTGATATTAATGTCTTTAATTGGCACTCTTGAGAAGAGATAGGATGTTGTTACTCATAAGGTGTCTTAGTGATACAGAAAATGGGATCATTAGGGAAAAAAATGACCACCAAAATGAAAGGAGTACAGTCTAGACTTGCTCTATGTGAAAAGTGCCCTGAGATAACTTCTGTCGTGATTCAGTGCTATATAAATAAAACTGACTTGGCAAAGTTCAATCAAGTTACTTGATGCTTGAGCTACAGTTAGATGACAGTTAACTAGAATTTACACGTCATAAGCGTAACTGAGAGAATTAAATACAAAAGGGGACGAAATAAATGAAGATGATGAGGAAGAAAAAATCATGGAGGAATTTTGGTTCATTTCCCACTGGCACTATTTGGCTGTCAACCCTTTGTCATTTAATACCTCCATTACTTTATGTTCCCATTACAGTGGAGGAGTGCTTGTTCATAGGTTGGGTGGGCTGCTGATAACATGCCATTTGGTGGATGCTTTTATCTTTTATCTGCTGCATCTTCCAGCATCACCAAGAGACAAGAATAAAGCAAGAAAAGTCAGGAGGGAAGGTAGCATAAAAGTGATGGAACTCACAATATGGAATATTTTGCTGTCAAATCCATCTATGTCATCTGTCTCCATTACCTCCCATCAGTCTGGCAAATCCAAGAATCCATTTCTACTCTGTCCTTATCTGAACATTAGTAGGCAACGTCCACCCGGCCCGTGACAGCCCTGACATGTCAAGCCTCTATCTCAAAGAAGAGTGCTGAAAAGGCTAACTGATGAAAAGCTTTGTGTAGCCTTACGTCATTTCAATTCTAAAGTTCAAACTTTCAGCTGAAGAAAACCCAAAGTCTGTAGCTGATGGATAGCTGACAGCTGACACGCACCACATTCTGCGCCTCCTTGAGAGGAAAAAGTTAAAAGAAAAGCCAAAGACTCATCAGACTTAACTAGCCCACTATTTTCAAAGCTCTGTGAATCAGTTTACATGGTCAGATACATGATCGAAATACAAATACGAACTGCCTTAGGGTTGACTGATTTGAGGAAAATGTCTAATTGCAAATTTTTGACCAATATTGCATCTGAGATTTCAATTCCAGACTTGTGGTTGTTGTCTGCATTATAAAGATTATTCATGATCATGGATGTATTTTGTTTCTGTGTACATTTGATCAGTTATGTTTATGTTATAAAACAAATCACATCTGCTTTCAAGCTTTATTGTTAGGCTGTTGTTAGATATATTGTTGCTCTTTTAATGACAAAGATGACACATTTCTGAAACAAATTAAATAGCATTATTGTTAAATGCAGAACACAGACAATGAGGCATAATAAGAAAGCATGGTAGGCTACACCGTGTATCAGATTAAGACATTTGTCTTTGTTTGTTAGCCTTAAAAGTAAAGTTAGGCTTTTTCTGTTTCCTGACTCATTTTAGGATGAGAAGGAACAAGAGAGCGTGACAGACCTGAGAGCATGTGAAAGAGAGAGAGAGTGGTCGAGGAAGCTAGAGAGTGAATGGAGAGAGAGAGAGAGCAGCAGCAGTAAAAAGGACAGTGAAAAATAAAATGTTATGTTTTGATGGTTCTAAAGCAGAAATAAATAACTATCAAATGCTCAACAGATGAGTTTCTGTTCTTTTCTCTTTTTCATTCATTCATTACATCCAACTCATGCAACATAGCAGTTGTGGTGGTTGCTTGCCATTGCCTGCTGTTGGTTTGTCATTTCCGTAGTATTGCAATATTACGGTTATCGTGACAGCCCTATTAACGTTAGCTTCACAGACTGACAGGACATGCTGCTTGACAGCTCTGAGGTCCCAGAGATCCTGATTCAGAGTTTTTCAGATGATGAGCTTAAACAGCAATATCACATACTTTACTCCAACAACCAGCTGTTTGTCATTCACACTTGACAACTACCAAGCTACCCGCTAGCTACCTGTCTGAAATTAATGCAAGGCTGTCAGCTTGTCATTCAGCCCTGCGAGAAGTAAAAAAAAGCATAAAACCACACTAAATTGGTGTAATCACTGGTTCATTTGGCTGAACAGCCATTCAGAGAGTTCTCATTCATCAACTGCCTTTGCTGATTGAGCTTTCCCAACTGACCAGACAGCCACAGATAAGGGTGGACTAGTCAAAGGTGCTGAACACACAACAAAAACTGGGCGATGGACAAGCACAGACATTCAACGATGGACCAGTGACAGCTTGCAGTTAGCTCAGTGTGTCCGGGTCTTAAATTGTCTGTCCAGGAATGAGGTGGCTGGGGAGTGGCTGTGTGAACAGTTCAAGCAGTGTTTGCTTAGAGATTTTTTGTGCTGCAGATCATATGGTGTTTAGCAGATTCTCTTTTTCTTTTTTTTCTTTTATAAACATAGCACAACACAGTAACATGAAGGAGAGAAGACGTGGTAGGGCAAAGGGGCCAGAAGATGGGAGAAGGATGAGAGAACGGCGGGGGATTAGTGACAGGAAGAAGGGAGGGAGGGGAGAAGTTCTAGAATGGAAAGGGAGAGCAGCAAAAATCGGGGACAAGGAAGAAGACAAGAGTCAGAAGCTGCAAGTGGATGGGGGGGAAGGAAGAAAAGCGAGCAAAGCAGCGTCACATGGAGAGGAAGGGAAGGGGTCGAACAGTGTTTCTGGGTTAGACTTAAGATTGGATAATTAAAGGAACAATAGAGGACACATGGAGGGAAAATGATGATAGACATGGATGAGATGAAAAGGCAGAGGAATGAGGAACGAGAAGGGGGATGGTAGAGGGAATGAGATGGATACAGAAATAGGGAAAGGGGAGGGGGAGTTCTTATATGGGTTTGGAGTGAGAAGGACAGTTCTATTACAGTGTCATGACGGTCAGCGGTAATGGGCGGTAATAATAAGTTGGAGACAGCTTTATAGACTTAGAGCCAGGAGGGCACTCAGCGCAGCCACAGGGGGTCTGCTGACGGATGTGACATGCGCGAACGCAGGCACTCACGCACACCCGCACACATAATGGTGAACAAAACAAACACACACACACACTAATGAGGAGCTAAAAGGATGCCTATAGGGACAGTTCAGTGTACAGAGCAAAGTGAAAAAGGGCAGGAAGTGGAGCAGAGATGATGCAGAGGTGAAAGTGAGGTTTGGGCTGCACGAGAGGGTCCGAAATGAAGACCCTCTGATTATTTAAATTTAACCAAATACTCTCAATTTGTTAACTTTCTGTTAGTTCACACTTAAGCATCATTAGAGTCAAACCATACAAAAGACAAACTGATCCATTACCTATCATTAGTAGTATCTGGCTGTGCAGATAGTTTTTAGTTTATGTGCCTAGATTTTCAAATATCTGCCTTGGAAACTTCTGCCACCACCCCAATACAAGTAGTTTTTCTTTACTTTTTTACCGAAACAATATCCTGATCCCTTTAGGATAATCACATTTTTAGGGACTATTTCTTCAGTAAGAAGTAGGAGGAGTAACTTGTTTTCAGCGGGTAAATCTGCATGGCCAGATACCACAAGAGGTAGGAGTAAAAATATTTGTTACTTGGACTTTGGGTGAACTGACCCTGTAAAAAGAGGTTGTGTGAATAGCATGAAAGGTGAGGTGTGTGCAGTGAAGATTATAATGTCACATTTTGAAACAAATGGACGATGAGGGTTGCTTTACAGAGTCAATGAGAGACGAAGAGGCAAAAATAGATGCCATTAAATGAATACACAAACAGTAATGAGGTTTTAAAAGGTATACTGTTTACAGTAGTGCATGCTTAGGTTTCTATAATGCCTCACATGATTAGCATGGGTGGTCCTGACCCCACAGTGTTAGTATGTTGCTCTTTGCACTTAGCATTGTGTTTGACCTCTGAAGTCCCAACCCACCTAATACCATGCACAGTGGTCTTTAAATATTCTCTGAAATAGGCATTTGAACCTCCAAGAAAACAGCTACTTCCAGGAAAACCGTGCACACTCAGCGGACTCACTGCAAACTGCACTAATGGGTTTTAACAAAAAAGTCGTAAACAATTAAATCTTACCACAGTTCCTCCTTCCTGCCTATACTATCAGATTGGTTGTTAAAAAGGGAAAGGAAGTTCCTTTAGTGGTAACTTTCATGGTGGTGTGCCTTTCTTTGCTCATTTCATAAGCTCATGTTAGATCACTGTTTGATGACTCAGTTTAAAGAGTTAGCTTGTGCAAGTGTCATGTCCCATTTACATCAGTAATCAGAGCAGCAGAGTTGGAGAACTTCCAGTGGCAACAATGGCAAACATGCTTTATACACAGATACTGAAACCATTTGGTAACCAGCGAAATTAGAGAAGGTCTTCTGCTCAGCTCCCTGCTGGGCTACCAATAATGGGGTGGGTGTGTGTGTGAGTGTGTGTGTGTTAAGCTGTGTGAAGCTCAGAGCAGGCTGGTGGATCTGTGTGATCTAACCAGTAAGAGGCTTAATGTCTGCACTGGGACTGACTGGGCTTGAGTCTGGGAGAGATAGGGACACAGTCACACGCATGAGGATGTAGATACGTTTTTGCATCTATACTTGTGAGGACTCTCATTAACATAATGCATATAACCTTAACCCAAGTCTATAAGTCTAAACTTAAATTTTAAACCAAGATAGCCAGATAGCCCTTTGAATAAGTGACAGTCCAAATGATTCTCACTTTCCAAAACTGTCCTCGCTCTTAAGGTCTGAAAATCAGACTGGTCCTCACAAAGATAGAAGAACAAGAGTAGAAACACACATACACACATTGTTAGCATATCAGCACAGAGCCATGTGCATTTAACAACAAATGTACTTTCTAATAACACTTGACAATGCCTCCATTCATTCACAAATGGTTCAGAAACGGAACGATAATAACCACAAAACAAAAGAAACAGATTAAAATAAGGAGGAATGAGAAACAATGAGAGGAAAAAAGACAGATGGAGAATACGACGGAGAGAGGAGAGAGAGAAAAGACAAAGACAGAGGGTTGTATGTAACGGCTACAGCAAGGATTGATTAATATGGGCTATTAAGCTATAACACCAGATCATAGTCTGGTCCCTCTGGCCATATTACGGTGACATGATGAAGCGCCTGTATTAGCCATGGGAGAGTGCTAGTGATGCAGATAATAGCCACGTCCCAGGAGACCTGCAGAGGGAATTAATGCCGCTGTCTGACACATACACACACACACACACATGCATAGATGCAAACACAGAGAGGTATGATAAGAGGTATGGCTGCACAGATGAACACACCTATAAGTGAACGTTAATTCCTTCTTCGCTGACAAGAACTCCTCCCTTCATTCATGGAAAATGCATATATACCCTATAGGACTATCTCTTTCTTTTCTGTCTATTGCACTAGGAGGAAATGAGGTGGAAGGAATGAGGATTATCATAAGCAGCGCTAGGACATCATGCATGGGGAGGCTAAAAGTCAGCAAGGGGAGGGTGGTTGCTGAGCAAAACTTGAAGGAGCAGCTTAGATTGTCACTAAAATGAGAATAGCTGGTTGATCTGAAAGGTCAGTCCATCTTAAGTGAGCCATGGTCGGGTTGTCGCTAACTTTGGAGCTGGGCTACATAGCGTGTTGCTCTTTTCAATTGCTGAACTGCTGACACAGGTGTTTTCATTATATTAACTTTACCAGTACGCAGGATAGGGTGTACAATAGCCAGTAGTAAATTTAAGAAAGGCTTAGCTAGTTTAGTTGTTACTGCCCCAAAAAAATCATGATTTTATTGACGGGTAAATTTTTTCAGTGAAAATTTTGGTGAAGCTAAGCTCCCTCCAGCCTCTTAATAGTGCCGCTTATGAGGATTATACCTAGCCATACATGTGCACACACACAGAGCCCTGTTTATAATTTCTTAAGCCTTTGAAAAAAGCATTGCTGTAGCTCATTCTGACTACATTTCCACGCTTCGTACTTCTCTTTACATCTGGACATCATTGCTAGTGAATACCTGACACTGATACCAAAGCTATACTTTAAAAAAAAAAAAAAAGTATTTCTAAATGTAAAATGTTATCTATAAGCAAGCTCAATACAAGAAATTTTCCGAACAAATTACATTCTGAAATTGGCAAATTTGTGATTTGAATCAGAAATAATCTGCATTAAAGAAGAGAACGAATATTAGCAAACACATGTTGTCAGTTTTCAGTTAATTTGACAGTTTTTGATACTTTTTTCGTACTTCCCTTTTTTCAAAGGCCTCCTTGAAGATCCTGTTTTTTTCTGACCTTTCCTCTTACCCTCTTTTGCCCCCTTCTCCTTTTTTTCTCTCTCTCAGTGGGAGGAGATTGGCGAAGTAGATGAGGACTATGCCCCTATCCACACCTACCAAGTGTGCCGGGTCATGGAGCAGAACCAGAACAACTGGCTCCACACCAACTGGATACTGACCGAGGGCGCCCAGCGGGTCTTCATTGAGCTCAAGTTCACCCTGAGAGACTGCAACAGCCTACCTGGGGGTGTCGGGACCTGCAAGGAGACTTTTAACATGTATTACTACGAAACCAATGGGGACGAGGACGAAATGGAGGATGGGGAGATGAGAGACGGGACGGAGATGACGGAGGAAGAGGACAGGGCGATGAAGGAGAGCAGATACATCAAAATTGACACCATAGCAGCTGACGAGAGCTTCACTGAGCTGGACCTCGGGGACCGCGTGATGAAGCTCAACACTGAAGTCCGTGATTTAGGTCCTTTGACCCGGAAGGGCTTCTACCTGGCGTTTCAGGATTTGGGGGCCTGTATTGCTCTGGTCTCAGTGCGAGTTTTCTACAAACGCTGCCCATTTCTAGTTAAGAGTCTGGCTGAGTTTCCCGACACCATCCCCGGCTCAGAGGCCTCGCAGCTTGTGGAGGTGGTGGGCCGCTGCGTCAATAACTCGCTGCCTTTATATGAGCCTCCCAGGATGCATTGCAGCACAGAGGGTGAATGGCTGGTGCCGATCGGGAAGTGCGTGTGTCAGCCAGGGTTTGAGGAAATCAATGGATCCTGTCAAGGTGAGCAGAGAAAGTTTGTGTGGGAAGCAACGTTAAACTGGTTAATTGGTTGATTAATTGATTGAGCAAAAGTGCTAAATAATTTAAATGCTTTTTAGTTTTTATATCCTTGTTAGGTGTAGGTTTGCTTCTTTTGGGTTGCTATCATCCTCATATGTGTTTATTTTTACATGCATGCACATGTTTGTTTTTAGTGTTGTGTACTTGAGTGTAGGCATGGATCTGTTTATTGTGTTTTTAAGAGCGTTTCTTACTGTGTGCATGTGTTTCTCCCTAGCTTAGTGGAGGGGATTCCCCCGAGCCCTGCAGCACTTTGCTGCTCTCGCACAGCTGCCTTTCTGCTCTGACTCCAACCCAAACATTTCCACCACCGACCTTAACTGCCATTTCCACAGGCACCCAGGGCCTCCCTTTTCTTTTTTTCTCCTTCACTCTTTCTCCAATCATCTTCTGTGCTGTCTTTTAAATTACTCAATTTTCAGACTTACACACTAGACTCTACTTGTGCAACCAAGAAGTAGCTTTGAGTGGCATGGCAAAATTTCAGAAAAGCAGTTAATTCAGTGGCAAGAAACTGTGTGGTACAGAAAATTGAAACGAGTGATTATTCAGTACCTCTTGAGTGTTTCATCTCTTCACACAATAACCTACCGATTAAGTGTCCTCAACTACAGCTAACTCTTGAACTGTACACACAAAAGCGTACTTTATTTTCTGTTTTAAATTTATGTGTAGGTGTGAGTGTGCATGTGGAGTATAATAAATCAGAATAACACAAAACAATTCCTGTCCTCTGCAGTTTCAGCTACAGCATTGAGAAACCAAAAATGTAATTTAAAATCATGTCCAACAACAAGCTGAAAACTCGCCATGGCTAAATGATAATACATCAGATATATTGAATTATTTCTTTGCACCAACACTTGTATAACTGTGTAAATCAAGTGGCCATTGGACATATATAGGAACACTTAACATGTCAGATTTTCTATTGAAATCATCAGACAAAGCCTCCAGAAGGTCCAACAGTAAATCTTCCCCTCCTCGCACCAGCCCATCTTTTAGCTTAGATAATTTATAATAATCAAACAGTAAAATATGATGGCTATGTAACAAATAATGAACTATCTCTAGCTTCACTGCATCAGACATGGAGTCGCTGCAGGGAGGTCATTAGGGAATAGCTGTCAGTAGGCCACTGGCCTGCCTGGAGTCATTATGCCACAGACTGTACAATCACCCAGACTGTTACAGATCAACGGCTGATTAGGCTAAAAAATCACATTCTGGTGTGAAGCAGTAATACCTGAGAGCTCATTCTGTACTGTGTATATCAGTGCTGTGTAACAACATTAACTAAATTTGGGTTGAGTAGTTTAGAAAACAATCATCTTTTAGGATATTATGTACATCTGAATAGTGTAGTCTAAAGGGACATACATGTGCAAGGATAAAGATGCACGAACTTCTGAATAATGCTGTGGTTACCATTCATTAGCTGGCTGCCCATTTATGACACAGCTAATCTGGTTTGACCAGTCAGGTGAAATGAAGCATGAATATTCAGAATTATACCACAGTACTTGTAGTCGTTTCATCCAGGAAAATGCATCTTATGACTCTTTGCACCATGTAAGCATCTTTTGCAAGTATAGAAAGACATTTTTCTAAACCTCAGCCCATGCATTCTTATCTTTATGTATTATTATCAATGTGCAGATCTCTCTTTGTTTCACTTGTGCTTTAGTTGTTATATGCTAAAGCTTATGGTACACACAATAATGTTAGCTCCAGTGTTCTCCAGTTTTTATTCTAAAGAGTACTGTTTTCTGAAGTAAAATTGATATACTTTGATAGTGTTAACATTAATACATCACCATTAATGCATCATACATCACTTGCTTTGTTCTAGCAGCGTGTCAGCCATGGTTCAGTTTTAAAACTTTGTTTTTCTTATTCAAAACTATTAAGGACAGAACTTCTATTTTATACAGGGGAAATGAATAGTTGAAATGCGTAGTTGATTAGAGTAATATGTCTATTGCATTGGTTAACACCTTGAAATCTGTCGACAGTATAATCTGCATAGTGCGTATCATGCATGTGTCGTATTATAACTCAAACTAAAAGCAACATGGAAAGGAAAGCGTTGTTCAAATGATCAGATAAGTGAACAGATGATAATGACCTAAAAAATGCAGTTATTTAAAAGGTTTATAAGCCCGGAGAGTTTTTTTTTAAAGAATACATTTCCATATTTACATAGATGAAAAAGACTTGCTAAGCATGTAACAGAAAAGTGGTTGGAGCTGGTGTGGACAGCAGCCAAGATTAAAACAGTATTTTTTTTTTCATGAGACATGAATAAAAAAAATTTCTAGTGTAGACTGAGCTTAAAAGAGACGGTCACAGAGTGGCATTCCCTTTGTACCCCTATTCACATAAGGGCATGGGTGTGATATTGATGACACAGTAATAAAATCTGACCCTGCCACCATATCTTGCAAAAAGCTGACAATAGGCCTCATGGTCTGTTTTCACCATCCTGCTGCAGCAGTACAAAGTTTCACAGAAAGACTGCAAAAGGTTTAACTGGTTTTCATTTTAATGAGTTTCCGTGTGTTTTGCATTCCAGGGAGATGAAGTTGAATGATATGCAAATTTTTTTCAACGGTTAAACATTTTAGAATAAAAACATCTCAAAGGCGCTCATGGTAGAATCGATTTTATTTATCATGGTCCGTATCTACAATAAAAGGAAGTAAACAGACTTAACAGTGAGCTGTCACAGTAGAACATACTCCCAGCAATTAATTAAGCTACAGGATGAAGGTTTTCTTACAGTTCCGTATGCAGATGAGGCTGTTAAACCGACAGCCTTTGAACGTGTCTACAGAGAGAGAGACATGGCATGGTTTCCTCTCACTTAGCTTTGTAACCATATGTGTTCGCTGCTTTAGCAAACTGTTTTTTCATGTGCATGTCAGTCACTCACACAGGAGTGTGTTGAATGTTTTTGAAGCATTGAAAGAGTGCCTGGACTCCATACCAGGAGGAGATATGTATTCAGTCTCTCTGGTTTCTGGTGGAAGTTCTGAACATTTGCTGGATTTGAGAACATGCACAGTAGTTTAATATTCAATCCATTATGTCTATTTTGCCCTTTCCATGAATGTCTATGTTTTTTTTTTTTTAAAAAAAAGGGTAGAGCTGTTTTAAAAAGAGATGCAGCATTGTTACAGCCTGTTCAGCCTTTTCAGTTAATGCTTTAGGCATGTATGTCTTACTGTAGGGTGTGAATTAGTGGGTTGCAGGTCAGAGTACAGTATGTGTGTGTGTGTGTGTGTCTGTACATGAGGAAAAAAATGTGCAAGTGTGTGTGGATCCTGGCTGTATCGGCTGCATGTGCTGCCTAGTAGAGCATGATTTAACGCAGCCTTTGTAAATGTAGGACAGAACTCGTTATGGACAGCTCTTTCTCCTCCTCTTTGTCTTTTACTTCCCCTCTTTCTGTCGTTCCATTTCACATCTCCACTTCTTTTCTCTCTCTCACTCGCTCTTTTTGGCTATCTAACTTCCCTTTTTTCCTTTTGATCTGTCTCTCATTTTATCTTCCTGTTACTGCCTATCATTCAATTGTCTCTCAATCCATCTCTCTTTCTCTTTACTGCTGCCACCTACATACATCAGCACTCCCCTACCTTTTACACTCTTGCCAGTGCCTCTCACTCCACTTCCCACTCTTTTCTCCTTTAAAGATCTGTCCATCTTTCTCCATCAACAAACCAACTCTGTCTCTTTTACCTTCCCCCTCATCCTTCAACACACACACACACACACACACATCTCACTCAAAAAGTACATCTCTATTTATGGAAAACATTCAGCTACCACTCACCAGCATAGTGTAAGTGGTTTCCACCATGGGCAAACACTGAAAACATCATCTCTGTGTAGTATAGTAACATTTGTTTGGGAATCTATTGTTGGATAGATATTTATTGCTCTGCTCTGCTATTGTCCACTGTTAACGTTTGATTATTTTATTTTTCTTATGACAGCCTATACAACAAGATAAAATGATTACTGATTATTTCCTTTTTCATTTACATTTCACCATTAAGTGTCAGCGTGGCAAGGAAAAGATGCTTAGAAAGTAAATATATTTAGTGTGTTGTCATTCTTCCTTCTTACATTAGTGATGACATGGCGTCCATTGACATCTAAAGATACTGTATGTGGCCGTGTGAGATGTATAGATGTTGGCACAACTTTAGCTGGGATAATTGGTGGTAGCCTGCAGCACTGTCAGCTCAGCAAGACCGACGAGAGGGAAGGGGAGGGGAGTTACATGGGGAGATGGATGGATGGATCGACGGAAGGATGGGAGGAGAGGAGAAGTGATGGGAAAATTAGGGGACACAAGATAAATTGAAGATTTCACACCACAGGGTGTGAGGGCAGCGAGTCAGGGAGATGGATGAGTGTTGTTTCAGCGGTGATGGTGATAGAGGAAGGATAACTGAGGATAGAAGTGGGCAGATGGATGAAGAGAGAGAGAGATGAAAAGGAGATGGTGGGGGGGGGCTGTAGATTGAGTTCAGCCTCGCAGATGTGACTTAGACAATAAATTTGAGAAGGAATGAGGGAATAATGGCTGAATGGAACATTGGAATAATGTTTGAATTGAATTTTGGTTCATGGAAAAAGAGCTGAATGGGGTGTGGGAATGACTAGTATCTGAGTTTTGAGAGTCTTAGCTTGGTTTGGAATAATATTGGGGATGCTAAGATGGATCACACGAAACCTGGTCACTCGTATTTTTGTACTGTGTACATAACTCTAACATTTTCCCGGTTTCTGTCGGTGAAGGAAAGTCTTTGTCTTCCTAACACTTGCGTACCACCTGGGTTCTCTCAGCAGTTGAGAATGAACCCAGTTTATAGTCTGGCTGCCAGGACTGCGTGCTGTATTATCCCCTCTGCTAGGTTTGGCTTCTCCATATGATCACCAGTAATAAAAAAAACAAAACAAGAACAGCAATAGAATATAACACCAAACTTTCATTTCATTTCAGCATGTTTCTGCATACTAAAATGAGAATGAGATGAGAAACTTGGATAAGGTGTTGACATGCCACAGTTTGCAATTTTCAATCAGTACTTGCATATTTAGATTTCTCAAAAGTGGGATAAGAGCTTGGTGCAAACATGTACACAAGACACTCCAAAAGCCCGATCACAACCAGGCTGCTTGAGTTTATGTTAACACACTATATGCAGAATGGCTGAGTGGAACTTTATTGTTGTGTGACTGCTGAAAGAAATGTTGGAATGGTGGGATTTGGGGATAAAACAATGTCTCTGTAATGGAATAAAGGTAAATTACATAGCTGAAATGATAGATTAAGGGTTGAATTGAATGTTGGATGGAATAAGGGCTCCTTGAATCTTGAAATAATGGCACATGAGTGAAATGTAATGATAGTAAAAGAGCCACATGAAATATTGGAATGATGGAATAAGGGCTGCTGAAATAATGTAAGTGCTAAATTGATTGGTGGAAAGATGGAATAAGGGCTGACAAGAATGTTGGACAGGATAAAGGCTGAATGGAATTCTGGGATTGACAGCTTAGTGATGTTTGGATTCAAGCTGCGCTGCATTCATGTGACAAAAGAAAAAAGACTTGGAGGTATAAGATGGGCAAGTGTAATGAAGTTGAGTGAAGAGAGGAGGGGATGTTGGGGGAGGGTAGCAGAGAAGAAGAAAAAGGATGACAGTGGATGAGGAATACAAATGAAAACGAGGGCGATTGTTGGTATCATCAATTAAAAGAATTGCCTGGAATGATAAACTGCTGCTCACTGGTAGAATAATAAAATGTTCGAGGAGTGCTGTCTAAGTGTGTCATGGGTAAGGCTGGATTTCCCTTGACAATACTTTGTTTCAGTGCCAGGGCTCCCCTGATGTTCCTCTGTGTTTGCCTGCCTGTCAGACGTCACTGCAGCATATGTCAAACTCGATCTGGTCACAATGGTGGTGCTTCCATCAGAAACTGTCTCACTGGCAAAGAAATGTGAGGAAGCCTTCTGCCTTCCCGCCTCTCGGGAATTATGGGATAGCAAACGAGTGCCTCACACTTGCAGTGTGGGGCTTGTGGTTGATGGTGTGGTGACAAGGGTATTACAGTTACTTGCGTAACACAGAGATACACACTTGATCATGGCAGCATCTGGTATTTCAATATGATTGCCCACATGTGCTGATAAGTATCTGAGTTCCGACACAACCTTGCTTTGAGTTGCAAAATGTATTCATTCATTCATTTAGTTGATTATTTAATTACTTAATTAGTTAATTTTAATTTTTGTGTCATGCCACATATTTGGCACATCTCACATGGGATTTACAAGCCACTGTTTGTTGTATGTAGGACACCAAATGCACAGGGAAAACATTCTCAATATTGAAATTAAACCTAATTTAAACATGTACAAATTTTCAATTAAATTAAATGCCCATACATGATTTCACATACATAATGCTCACTACATGATGCTAACAACATAAACATACACCCAAAGAGGAGAAAAGAAACCAGATTTGCTGCATAATGACCTTTTTTTTCCTAATAGAGTTTTTTTTTTCCTCATCTTCCAGGCTTTCTCCAAGTAGCTTCCTATAAATGAAACATTTTGAACATGAATAGCAAACTCAGTTTTTTTTTTGCATCATCATCATTTTCCTTTGCTTTATTAAACAAAGCTAAAGGACAATGGGGGGAAAATGCTACCTCCATTACCTCCTGTGTAATGGAGGTAGCACATTGAACAAATTTGAATGAAACAAAGTAGATATGTGCACATCCACAAAACCTCAGTGGTGTAGGTGCTAGATACAAACAAATTCCCCCTTTTTGTCATCCATTCTTCTCATTTATCATCTATCTAATCATCTATTTTTGGTTGCTGTGTTTGTTGAATGTTTACCACTGCTGCAGATTCAAATGTTCAGCCTCAATTTTTGGATGCTACATTTTGATTAAAACTCCCTGAAGGATCCAATGGCATCACAAGTCAGATTTGTATCTATTTTATTTATTTGTATATTTTTTGAATCGTTTTATTTTTTTTTTTTATCACTTGAGTTAAACAGTTTTCAGTTACTATTACAAAAATAAACATCCTGCCATGCCTGAATTGCTCAAGAGACAGGACAGCGTGGTGAATGATCTGCTCTGAAAATCTGAAAAAAGTGACAAGAAGCCTTTCTGTTCCCATCATCTCCTGAAATATGAATCAACTGGATTTATTGAAAAAAGAGCCATCATTCATGTTTTTAGGTCTTGTTCAATGGAACCTGCTACTGCCTTCTTTCACAACACTCTAATTCTGTACTTTCCTCCTGCACCTCTCTCTCTCTCTCTTCTCCTCCATCCTCCTCCCCACCCCCTCTCCATCACCCCATCATCTCAACGTAGTGATGCTGTCATGACAACTAAAGTGCTTCCTGAGTGCTTGTTGGGTAAACTGACTTTCCCAGAAGTGCTTCCTCCCTTTTACCCTTCCTCTTGCTAACATGCACACATATTCGCATGTCTTATTTCTATACTTGTGAAGACTCTAATTGACACAGTGTGTTGCCAAGCCCGAAACTCCTTTTTAGATGTCTATATCCTTGTATTTTCTGTAAGCTTAACCATAAAACGGAGTTGAAACTCACAAATGAAGGCGAGCAAAAAATGTCCTCAACCTCTTTATCTCAAAGGGGTCCTCACGAAGCTAGAATTACAAGGGCATACACACACCTTCCTGCAGTTGGTGAAATATTGATAAAACGCCCGATTCAGCAGAGCCAGCTTCTTTCCGTGAAAGCCTGGCTGTCTCCAGTGGCCCAGTCAGTGTTGGCTTGTAGAACTGGTTAGACTGGTAGTCACGGATACTTCTAACGCATTTAAGATGATGAGTTCCCAAATGATACAATTCACATAACAATTCACATTTTACAGCAGTTACACGGTTGTTGACATGTTTTTCCTTGCACCTTCTTTAGAAGTCTGAGCAGAGGTGACAGTGAAGCAGGAATACATCCACATTTCTAAAATGTCATTCAAATTTTTGTATCTAAATGCTGTCATAAGTGCAGCAGATATATAAATGTACAAATTTTGTATCTGTGACTGGCACCCTATTTACTGTAGAGGAAAAAAGCTATGGTTTTTGTTTTTTTTTTGGCCTATTTGTCTAAAAAGAAATTGTGCTTTGCTGTTTTGAGGAAATTAGGACATTCAGTATACAGCAAATTATAGGTGATGCCCATGCATTAATCTTGGCTTACACATAGCTAATGCAGAAAATCAATTTTAACAGAAAACCTGCAAATGTCTCCAAAGAAGCTAATTACCAGGTCATCTCTTGTTACCCTTGGCAGATGAAAATATATAGCATTCTTTTTCCTGGGAATTTAATCAAAGTACATAATACATCAGCATGCATTCAGCGTAGAGCAGTGCGTATCTGGTCACACAAGGCTGTGCACACAGAAACACAAATGTTCAGCATACTTTCATTTGAATGCGGCAAAAGAAATACTGCTAGATACACAATCAGTGCATTTCACATCCATGTCTGATCTGACAGCCCTCATCCTTTTTCTACAATCTACAATTTCTCAGGAGTACCGTATTGGCAATAAGGTCCTGACCCACGCGCACCTAATTTCTTATCGTTTGCAATTTGCTGTTTTTGATCAATTGCAGGGGACTCTTTTTTTTTTCCCATGTAAACGAGTGTCAGCTAAATTCTGAAATAGTAATATAATATGTCGTCTCTGTGTCATAGTTGTATAGTTGATTGAAATATTTTCCCAACACATCTGGTCAGCATAACTTGACGCTTGATTTATCTTTATGATGTATTGCTAATGCTTAATCTTCCCTTCTAGACCTTCACTGGTCCAGTAAATTGGTTTATGTTCCAAAGCTATTGTGACCTGTTTTGACCTCCTGGTTTCTGCTTGTGGCCTGATTGTGAGAATAAATGGGTGCTGAACAATGACTTCTTCTGTCATCCAACAGACAGGAAAGCCCCATTGACTTGATTGTATATTATTATGGCATTATCATCTGGCCTTGTTTGTGTTCACACACAGACATACACAAATATGAGCATCCATTAGCCCATACACACACATGCAGAGATGTACACAATGATACAACAATAATACATGAAGGTATGAAACCCTCACACATGCACACACACAGATAGGCACACACACACATGCTGTGTTTATGTTCTTTAAGACAGTTGCTCGCTGTGAGACAAATACAGGAACAGGATATTTATTGTGTTTCCTTGTCCTGGTTTATTAGTTCACAATAGTATCTGTTAACCACACAGGCAGTGTATTAGGATTCAGTCTTACCATTTCTGTCTTTCCTCTGTCAAAGTTTACTTTTGTGTCAATCCCGCTAATTCCGTGTACAGTTGGAAGACTGACAGGAAAGATGGAAATACATGTGGATGTTACATGCAACAAATGAAGCAAGCCATTTGCCTTTTTGTCCTTATTTAGTCTGATTGTGGGGTTCTGTATGACCATCACTGCTGTAATGTAACCAAGTGCATTTACTTCCATGCGATTTCAATCACACATACATTACTTGAGTATTTCCATTTTATACTAATTTCTACTTCCACTTCACTACCTCTCAATTAATGCACTTTTCACTCCATTATATATCATCAACAGTTCTAGTTAGCAGTTAGTGTGCAGATTTGCATCTGAATCATATGAGATTCTGAAAAATTATACATTATCAGTTAAACTACACAATAGTGTATAAAATAGTTAGAATTAGATACAATGCAACCGACCACAACATTAACATGCAATTCAATGCATCAGTAATCAGCCAGTAATATTAAAATGTAGGATTATTTTTTAAAGAGGTCTCTGAGTGGATTTATCAGAATATTTATCAGTATTGATCCTTAATCCTATGATTTTTATTTATGTTTTATCCCAGGAACCCTACTGTGTCTATTCCCATACCAATTAATTTATGTCCAGTATACTGTTGATATATACATATTAAGATTTTGTTTGGTTTTATATATTCCCACTTCAACCACACACACACACACACACTCTTTCTCTCTCTTTCTGCCTTAATCGCTTACTCTCTCTAATCCCACCAAAAGACAGCCAGTCATATAAATCAACATGTTTACAGTGAAATGTTTCCAATTAAAGAGGACGCTCGTTAAGAAGCATCAACGGACACCGCTGGATCCTTAATTGCCAGGGATGCCGGTGTGTGGTGCATATTAATTACGTATTAACCTCTCTCTCACACACACACAAATGCATGCAGGCACATTAGTGTGTATTGCATATTAATTACCTATTACCCTTTGTGCTGTGCATTAAGAGCAGTGTGGCATCAGAAAGACAGCTTGCCCAAGGGCAACACACATGCACACATACACACACACTCACCACACTCACACGCTCTAATACCACTAACACTGTCTATTCAGGTTCCATTCACAATGAGGAATGAGCCATTTCAGTCCACCAGCCATGACCAATCTCAGTGTGTCACTGTGTAGGAATATGTATGTGTGTGTTCGGATATGAAATAGTATGCATGACTGGTTGTGTCCCTTCAAGACTATTGAACAATTGAAGCACCTGGTCCAAGGATGCCTGTCCTTGGATTTAGAGATATTTCACTGTAGGGCGTCTAATAAGACAAATGATGAAGGGATTATCAAATTGATCACCATGCAATGGATATATGGTGCTGGCACATTTAAAGACCCTGCAGCGTCTACACATTGTTTGAAAGATATATTGGCAATTGGCAAATGGTTGAAATACATTTTACATCACACCAAAAACATACAAACACAAATTATCGCATTAAAAGGTCATATTTGACCATATTTGCTCCATAGTTTATGTGTTTTGGGAGTTTTTCAAATGATCATTTGAAATAAAAACCTTCATTTTACTGTAATAAATCAGATAGTGTGTACAGTTTAAAGCACATATGAGAAAGCAGTAATCCAGTTGCCATTTAAATGACATTTTGTCAGCTTGCGTGTTTTTTTTCCGCTCTTGTCCTGACAGGCATACCATGGACTTTATGACTGCCCTTCAGCTGTACTTTGACTCCACTCTAATCATACTGTACATGTTCTTATTTACTCTGTGTGGCATTTTAATCGGTTTATCCAAGTGTCACCATTCAGCTTGCTACCCTGACCTTCATGCCCCCTTTTGCCTGTGTGTGGTAAATCCTTGGACACATAATTAAGTGAAAATGCTCAAATATGCTATATGATGTAACTCTGTAGTCATTTGCACATGTGTGGTAATTTCATGTCTAACAATACATGGTTGTGGTTCATTTCCGCACGTTTTTGTTCAGTGCTCACTGTAGAGCATGGATAATCTATTTAGCCTAAATGGAAATGAGCTAGAATTAATGATAAATACCTTAACCTTCTACACTATTGATGCTTATTAGTCAGCTGGAATTGTGACATGCACTGATTTTTTTCTCTTCATTTGCACATTCATACATTTTAATTGCAAATGTTTATTTTCTCGTTCTCATAATTATTCGCAACTTCCACGGGGGGCGACATTTTCCAGGCATTGTTTTAATTTAATCATAGCGTGTCATCTAATCTTTGACACCGCATTATCAGCAAAAATCTATCTGTCTCTATATTTTTCTGTCTTTCCAACATGGCTTTGTGTTCTCCACCAACAGTTTCCAGTAAACACATGCAGTTTTTAATTTGATTGTACAGTAAATGCCAAAGTTAAGCTTGTGTGTTTGCTATTACATCGACTACGTCTTAGAACTTTCTTCCAAGAAAAACTGGATCATTATCTGATCTATGTTCCCAGTGTGTGTGGAATAAATAAACTAAACTGAGTAGTTATCTTTAGCAATGACAGCTGACTACCACTGTGGCCAACAAACCTTAAAAAAAACAGAAAAGGAAAAATCTACAGAAACACAAAACTTCATCGCTACCAACTTCATTAATTCAACATAGCCATGGTGCCTCACTGTGCCCACACCATACTGTTTGATAGACAGATGATCTTTGGGGGGTGCAGCACAGACACACCATGTGGTGAGAGCTTGGCACCAAGATATATATAAATATATAAATAAATAAATAACCACAGTTATACTGTCATAACCATGGTATCTAAACACACCATCTCAAATAATTAATATTCCCAAAGCACTTTTTATTCGTTGGTACTTTTTCTTGCTACTTTTTCTCCACTCTACGCTGTGTGTGTGTGTGTGTATGTGTGTTTATGTGAAATGAGCTGCCATCCCATTTTTATTGATATGGCCGTGGGGGTTTGGAGGATGAAGTCAAGGAGAGCTAGACACCAGACGATGGCAATAAATCTATATGCAACCATAAGTGTGTATGTGTGTGTGTGTGTGTGTGGCAATGGGATGAAGCAGACAAAGGATCAGGTGTGTCCTACTACCCTGAATGCAGCACCCCTTCTCTCTCTCTCACACACACACTCGCATATTGTACATGTAGGAGGTGATAAAGTTGTGCATCAGTATGCAACAGAGTAAAATGAAATTAATGAAAATAAATGAAAATGCAATACAAAACATACATTTAGTAAAACAACAGGTATGGAACAATTTTTCTCCATCAATTGCCTTTAACAAAATAAAACGGGTAAAAACATTGAAAAAAAGAAGTGTTTATATGATCTTTTCACATCTGAATAAAATACACCCTGAAGGCATACATCAGCGTCTGTGCTCTGTTAAATATGAATTATGTCATCAGATGTATTTACTATCTGCTCAGTCAAAACTAGGCCAGCTTCAGGAATGCCTCATAAGCAATGATTTGAGCCTCAGTTCATAATTAGGGTATGTGTGGCATCCTACATGCCAAACGCATTACATGAAAGGTGAGTGTGTGTGTGAGTGTGAGTGTGTGTGTGTGTGTGTGAAGCAGAGGTAAGACATAGCGAGAGATCGAGGGCAGAGGGAGAATTTTTCAGGCCTAATGTTCCATGACAACGGACCAAGGTTCCGTCAAGGTGAATCACAGCCACCGCTGCCTAACGCCTGAAACACACACAAATCTTCCCCTCCACTCCTCCTTTGTCTCCTCCTTTTCTCTTCTCCCACCGTCTCCCCTCGTAAACATGCTCCTCTTCCCCCTTATTCCCTTTTCCAATCTTATCTCCTTTCTACCTCCTCGTATTTTCTCCTCTCCTGCTCGTTATCCTCCTGTCCTCCTACCTGAAGTTTAATTATGTAGATCTTAATCATGGTTTCAGTCTGAATGGGCTTCACAACAGTCACATTAAGAAACAATAGGTGAAAACAACAGCTCCCAACCTTAGGGTGCTTTCACACCTGCCTTGTTTAGTTCGATTGAATCGAACCCTGGAGTGTTTACCTCCTTGGTGGAGTTCATTCTGGCAGTTGTGAATAGAGCAATAACACATGGGTGCAGACCAAAGTAACCAGACTGAGACCACCTCTTCAACAAGGTCTTGGTCGGTACAAACTAAGTGTGTTACGGTTTGTTTGTTTGTGGTACAAATGTGATCCAACCCAACTGCAGGAAGCATTGTGCATTTTTTGGATTAATCCAGCTCACATAGCCAGCTGTGCTGTGTATTATGCTCCCTTCTCCTCTCCAGCAGACTAAAGGCAGCAAGTCTTCACGTAATGTGAAGCAACACATTGTTTTCTCCATATATCACATCCGGCGAGTGCCTGTGGGCATCAGCTAATTAGCTGTCCTGGGGGCCACCAATGTAAAAAAAAAAGAAAAAGTAAAACGTAAATAGTTTTGCATGGTCAGAAACAGCAGATACACCGTTTATAAAGCACTTAGATTTTAATTATTATTATTCTTTCTTATACTTCTATTAGAATATGAAAAATACAATTAAGAAAACAGTTGAAAAGTAGCTACTGCTGTGTGTCTTTCAGCAACATGGAGGTGTGGAGAGTTGTGAGGAGAGACAGAGAGAGAGAGATTGTTTATTTCAGTAATAAAAGTAGTACACTTTATTTCTGATAAAAAATATGTTCAAAGACTATTTTACCAATCCACCCTGCTGTGTGGTACAAGTACATCTTCGTATCCCTGAGTGCTACGGTTCACACATTAGATTTGTTTTCTGTTTTACAAAAGCAAAAAGGAAAATCAAGTCCTTTATTAATGTTGTAGCCTGTCTGCCGTTTCTGAAAAACAAACTCTCCTTTCTCCACCCGCCAACCCCACAAGATTTCTGACCAATGAATGGAATGACAGCTTCCACATGGTTTTTGTTGAAACATTTTGGTTAATTTAAAATTTGCCCATGTGAAACCAAACCGAACCAAAGGGAAATGCAATAAAGTAGCAACTCATCCACTGATTTGGACCAAAGCTGACAAACTCTAGGTGTGAAAACATCCCAGAGCCCTCAGAGGACAAACACAGATGAAACATCTCCTCACTTTTGTCCAATGCTCATCTCTCTGATATCCTCTCATCCATTATTATTACTCTCTCCTCTTCTCTTCTCCATCTGTATCTATGGACACAGTGATCTGTGGGACTGTGGTTATGAAAAGTCCAATATCTCATTAGTGTTTCATCCTCAGTAGTGTATTGCATGTGCCTATTTGTATCTATCTGGGTGCAACAGCAGCATAAGGAGGAAAATGATGCACTGATAAGTCAGTGATTGGTTGGCTTGGGGGGTTGGGGGTGGGGGGTGCATCCATGGCGACAGAGGTTGTTGATGTATTCTTGTGTGCTACCATTCTGTGTATGTCACCCTCCTGTCTACCTGCTCCGCTTAGATCAGCCGTCTGAGTATGTTTGTGTGGGAGGAAGAGGGATTATGTCTGTTCCTGTCTGTGTTGGGGTTTTTTGTATATGCTGCACGTACGGGTGCAGTAATGTGCAGCAGATGCAAGTGCAGATTCTTAATCAGGTGCTGGTTACAAATCACTGAATTCAAGTGAAGACTGACACAATGTCAGGGAGTGTAGAGAAAGCGGCACATTAGCAGAGATTCAGTCCTCAATCAGTGTGCGTACAGGATGTGTTCAGGCACAGATTGAGTGTTGGTCACCCGTGTTACATCCCAATACACAATCACTATGTTATGTGCATTAAACAGACTTGAAGTGCAAAAACACGATTGTGGTCATGGTTATGCATGTATACATTAACGGGAGTGAAATATGAGTCGTAATGTATGTAGACAGCTTTATTAATTAAAATTGAAGCGTATCCGTTCCAGCACTCGTGTGAGACGAACAAGTGAAAAACGTGACTGAAGGGCCTCCTGTGTTCAATCTGTGACTATGTAATGAAGGAAAACCCCATAATAGGAAAAAGTAAACTTTTTTTTTCTTTGGTTAAGATAAAACATGAGGAAGAGAACAGGGTTGCACAGGGTGGATAAGAGAGGTAATCCCTAGAGGGATATAAAAATAAATCAGACTTCAAAAGAGACAAAGAAAAATACAAATATGACAACAAAAAAAATATGTCACAAAATGCTTTTTTTTTCCAATTTCAGCATTGCAACTAGTATCTGTGATGAGGAACCTCAAAACAACCACAACCACCCAGGGAAATTGTTCTACCGCTGTGACGCTGACCTCCTTTTTTTTTCTTTTCTCGAAAGAACTAACCATGCTGCCCTGCTTTTTCTCTCACACTTTTTTTTTTTACCTCTCTCCCCATGACCCCCTTCCTTTTCCTATTTATACGTCTACTCTTATCATCTCATCTCTTCTTTTCCAACCCCAAATACCCCACGGCATCCACTCCCCTCCATATCTTTCAGTTTGCAAAGTGGGGTTTTACCGCTCGCTGCTGGAGTCTTTGGCCTGCAGTAAATGTCCGCCCCACAGTGTGGCCAGGCAGATGGGAGCCACTTCTTGCAGCTGTGAGGATGGATACTACAAGACTGATTCCGACCCTCCCAACATGGCCTGCACACGTGAGAATATAATAATGATTTCATATTTGCACATGCTTACCTCTGATTTTCCTGCTCATGTTCTCACAATTTTGGCAATTTACTTTTATTCCCTGAGTCCCTCACAAAAGCTGTTTACCTTTGATGTTTTTCTTCTTCTAACCCCTTTCTATTACTCTTAGGCCCTCCCTCCGGTCCTCGTAACGCCATCTCCAATGTCAATGAGACCAGCGTCTTCCTGGAGTGGTCTGTTCCTATGGAGACAGGTGGTAGGAAAGATGTGCGTTACAACATCCTGTGCAGACGGGTCTTGCCAGATGGAAGGGGCTTGGAAGAATGTGGCCCCAATGTTCGCTTTCTGCCACGCCGTGTCAGCCTGTCAAACACCTCCGTGATGGTGGCCGACCTGCAGTCACACACCAACTACAGTTTCCTGCTGGAATCTGTCAACGGGGTGTCAGAGCTGGCCAAAGACCATGCCAAGCAGTATGTGTCACTTAATGTGACAACTAATCAGGCAGGTATGTTGCACCAGATCTGTCATAACTGTCAATACTTCTTTCACCAATCACAGCCTCCCCAGAAGTGCTCCAGTCATCACCACAGCTGTCTTGTTTTGTTTTCAGTGTTCAAACTTATTCTGAATTTCTCAAAAGAAACAGAAATCATCACCCTTTTTGTTATGACTCATTTTTTGGCTGGACTGGCCACAGACCAGCCCTATAACCGCAGCTGTCCGTGACTGAGTAGCACCATTGATTGGCCAGCCGAGTGTTTGAGTTTCCCCATCGGCTGTTACTCTTTCAAAATGAATCAGAGTGAGATGATGAAAGCGGAGGACAGCAGCATGACACAGAGTGACTGTGTTTCCTGCTCCAAGCTCTGATGCTCTCAGCTCCAGTGTTAAATGCAGTGAAGTCAGCTAAACTCCTATTTAAACAGACACATACCAGCGTCTCTACCATCTCCTCCTCTACCGTCCAGTGTGATCCACTCTCCGGTTGACAGCGCTGTCAGCAGCCGGCAGGAGAGACGCTCCATGCTGTGCTTGCATTTTATAACTGAGCTAATAGCAGCACGCAAACTTTTTATTTCTCTGATGTTCTCACATCAGAAACGATGAAGAACAGCATTAAAACATGAGTCTTGTAGGTAAAATATGTGACTCATTTAGGTGATTATATCAGTTTAGTGTGGTGTGGCTTCTCTGCAGTTGCGCTTGATTTTAATATAGCTAAATGCAGTTACCAGGTGGAGGTGAGCCTTCACCCTGAATGCTGCCAAAACCTTCATTCATAATTTCCACCACAGCCTTCATAAGAGGCAGAAAAAAGGTGCATAGAGGGAGATCGCACAGTTAAAGCACCCCAAATAACAATCACTCTGACAGTACAGAATGAGTCCAAAAAAAAAAGAAGAAGAACAAAGAAAGAGATATCTGATGAAAGAGTAGGAGAGATTAACAGATAATTAGAATAGTTATAATTAGAATTAAAACAAGTTCTCTTTTAAATCAAACACTGCAAGATGTGAGTGGAAGATATTGTTCTTGGAACTGCATTTAACTTTCTCAAATGTAGCTTAACTATGTCATGTGATATGCTACTTCAGTACACTTTCACAAAAAATATCACTGGGACCACAACAAAAAATTGCAAATGAACATTTAATACTCAGTCACATTATAGACACTACAACTGACTCCCTGGCCACAAACACCGACCATAAAAGGTCCAGCCATATACTAGGTTTTGACCTAGTCTTGTTTTTTCATCTTAACTGAAATTGCAACACACCAACCTGTGCATCAGATTCTTGGTGTGAATATCTCGGTCTGCTAACAAAGACACCAGATGATCAAATTATCACAGTATTTATTCAACAAATCTGTTGCTGTATTAATTTTCACTCGTGCACCATCCCCGCAGTGAATGAGGGAACATTGCACAGTGGAAATCTTTTTTGTTTTCGCATTTGAATCCAGATATGTCATTGAAAAAGCAGCTTGGTCCCCTCAATTAGGCAGTACATTTCATCAACAAAATTTGCAGGAATCTGTGGCATAATGAAAGCTCTTCATTTGCAGGCTGTCTGTGTATGGGCTGTCTTGTGTGGTAGCAGGTGTTATTTTGCATGCCTATCAACAATGATGAATCACACTGATAAGATTGAAGTACACATGTAGTTTTTTAACTGGGAAGTACTATTTTTGATCAACTATGGGCGGGAAAATGGAGCTTTCGTCTCAGTGTTTCCCACTTGTAAATGCTGGGAATATTTGATTATCTGCAATGCCAGAGCAGCTTGGAAAGTCTGTTTGAGGAATTATAAAGTATGCCTGCGCAAGGCACTACACCAACAACAAGTGAGCAGCACAGTGACCAAACATAAAAGACTGCGCTAATATTGGACAATGAAAGAGTCCAACTGCTCCCCATAGCTGTAAATATTGGAAGCTTTGTTGGTTTCCCTTTAAATGGAGATTAAAATTCATATCTGCTTTGGGAACCCATTTTTATGTTTACTGGAGGTATGTGCTTGTGTAGTTAATTTTATTTGCCTGTAATGAAATGGGTAGCACACAGCGTAATGAAATGAAAAAAATATGAGATTAATGTTCTCCTCCCCAAGGTTTCCATCTGGAGGCAAGGCTAGAGAAAAAACTGTTTTTGAAGAAGTGTTCATTCCTGTTTGTTAACAGATGGTTCATTGGCAATCAAAGAATAGTTGGAAGTAGTAGTAGGCTAATAGTAGTGGGATGAGTACAGTATGTGTGTGTAGGAGAGAGACAGATAGGCAGAGAGAGAGGCAGATGGTTGACAGTCAAGAGTAATGACGGCCTTCTAACCATGTTGTCACTGTGGCTGTCAGCAGACTGAGTGGATTACACCAGACTGCAGAACTCACGTTCAGTTTATTGGAGTTGTAGCTGGATTAAAGTTAACCAGTCACTGGACCAAATGGAGATTAGGGATTACGTTAGATTACACATGGCTGGCAGAGTCACAGACAGATAAAATGTGCTACCCTTTGGCATGGGTGTGGTTCAGCTACTGTAAGCTAAAATGAATGAACTTGCTCAAGTTGTAGAGTCCTACAGCAATCATTAAATTAAGTGAGTCAATCAAAGCCTTGTTTAGTATGTAGCACCTTGTATATATGTTCATGCAGTTTAAAGCGCTTCACAGGTGATTTGACAAACTAATCAAACTAATAAGGCAGTAAAAATATGTGAATATACTAATATACATAGTAATAAATATAAATGCAGTGTTTTCCCATGTTTTTTTGAGACAAAGGTAGCAAAGGCTGGAGAACCTGCATGGCACAGCACAGGGAAAAGTGTCCATAGTGATTAAATTCACTTTTTTGGAACAAAAAGGTGAAAAGTAAAGGTGGAGTCAAACGACTGTGTTTATTTTGTAGACCTGGAACGATTTGCTTATCTCCCAATTCAATACTATCATGAAATTTGGGACCCTATTCAATTCAGAATCTATTCTTGATTCAAAACTGATTCTTGGTTTAATGATTAGAAAAGGAGGCACAAATTTTTGAAATACAACATGAAACATTACTGGCAGAAAATGGTCCACAGCCTTTTATTCTAAAAAGTTAACTGCATTAATTAATGAATTAATTTTTTGAAAGGATCATACAGTCTCCTGCCTCCTGCCTAACTAAATGAGGGGGAGACAGGGTGCTCCGCTGTGTTAGTATCATCATGTCTCCAGCAGGGGAGAGCAGCCTCTGCACCTTTAGCTCCAGGGAAAGCCATCATTGACCAAGACATTGGTCTTTGACATAGGTTTTTGAGATGAAAGAGACTGAATGACTGACTTATTTTATTCACCTGAGAGGTGGTTTAAGTTGTGGAAGTGCTGCAGTGTGTGTTGGTCAACCGGTCTCGTTTTTTCCTGCTAATTTCTGCTCCGCTCCACTGAGGTTAGTCTCTGAGTGACAGTGTAGAAAGTTCACAATATACTTCACATTCATCTCGCAAAGGTAATTATTTAGTCATTCAATCAAAACATGCTTGTAACCACTGTATTTTGTGTAGATTAATTACAAGATAACTCTAGCATGTGGGCACTGAGACTGTGTGGGTGCTACATTGCCCTCACAGTTGAGTTCCACCCATTTTGTTGATGGAATTTTCAACAAAGGCGGTGGCCAGTAATACAAAGGTAGCCAGCCTTTGAGTTAGACCAGCAGGGAAAACCCTGCCACATTGTCAAGTGTGATATTGCTATTGGGCCTTGTACATAACTGTATAACTCCACATCTATGAGCTTGAGATAAGTATGGGCGAGGCAAACACTCATGTATGTCCTCAAACTAAATCGTGTCACTATTAGATGACTTCACAGTGCAAGACGTGGAGGCTTGGTCTTCAGGGATGTAATGTCATCATAATTCAGTGTCTCTGTAATCTCTCTCTGGAATGACAGTTGAAACTAACAGTTGAGACTACTTGTCAACATGGATGCCCTGTTGTGTTTTATCTTGTTTATGGTGGAGGGCAGGCGTTCTACTGTGCATCTTCTCAATGCCAGTATGATAATCGCTCTCAATAGTTGAATTATGTTGTGGAAAGTGTCTTAAGAATCCAAAACTTCTTCTTGTTCTTCTTTCGTAATGCACAAAAACTACTGTAACTATATGATGTGCGCTGGGCTTCTGTAATATACTACAAAGAAATGTTATACAATGGTAGTGTTAAGGCTATGGAGGATTCTTCACCAGTGGGAGATTGCTGAGTTGTCACCTGAACTCAGATTCAATGGTACCAGTGATGTCACAGCCCTAATTCAGCAAAGATGTTCTCTAGTTTGACAAATACAGTCTTTTTGATGCCTTTGTAATCAAAAAGACCTTAACACCAAGCTCAATTCAATGACCTCTTCTTACTGAAAAGGCTAGTTGTGTGTTTTGTTTAAGGCCACATTCATCATTACTGCTGCACCTTTAACCACACCCAACAGCGATGTTTAGATCTACCAAATACACCTTGAGTACATTTCTACATAACTGCAGCAAGGTGAGAACTTGAGGTCTTTGTGTCAAGTTCTTTTCTTCCCAAAGTAATCAGAATAATCAATTTAACAATAATCCTAAAGCCATAATTGAATTGTAATTAGCAGTGTCAACTCAACCCTGTGCAACAGATGTAATTACCCAATGAGGACTTTGATCAGACTTGCAAGCATCTGTGTTTTGCCTTTTGTGTGGTGCTTGTGTTTTGACGGTGCTTCCGTTTGTGAGGATAAAAAGGTGAAAACAAGAGACCGAGACAAAAGTACAGAGAGATGAAGGCAATGGGAAAACTGAGAGAGACAGAGACAGAGAGAAAAAGTCAGAGGATCCGCCGTTTGATGTGTGGGAAGTGTCATACTCGATAAGGGATCCGTGAAATAGGTGATTTCACAGTGTCCCTGTGAAGCCCTGCTGAATAATAAAGTGTTGGTACTCGTGAGGAGGAGATTGGGAGAGGTGAAAGGCTGGAGGGAAAGAGGGGAGGGAAGGAAAGAACAAGAGGAAAGAGGTAGAGGGGACAAACTGTGGAGGAGAAATGATGGAGAGTTTATGATAAAGAGAGGAAAAGTGAGATTGCAAGAAGCAGTGAAGTAAAGAGAAAGAAAAGGAAGAAACAGGAGACAAGAAGGGGAGAGAGAAATAGGAGAGGGTAGATATTAACTGCTTATACACGCTTGGACGCATTCAAAAACATATAAGTCGTGTATTTTGCACTGCTTTGATGTTGCCTTTCACACTAATACATAATTTTGATATGTTAGCTAGCTAGCAACAACTGTTAAAGCTGCAGTGTGTAGAATTTAGTAGTTTCTAGCAGAATGGCCTTGGCAGAAATGGAATATAATGCTCATAAGTACATTTAAGTAGTTTCAAAAAGAGGCATCAAGAAGCACCAGTCATTTTAGGTATTTATTTATGCTTTTCGATGCCTGAATGACTATGATCACTTAATTGTTTATTCTACATGAAGAGAAACTGTCAGTCATGAATCCAAATCATGAAAATGAGGAAGCTTTGAAATCTGAACAGTCAGTCTTTTGTCAGCTGATAAGCTTGATGATCATATATGCATTAAATGAGTTTCTCGGGTAGCTCAGCTCTATTATGTTTTTATTTCAGATCATTTGTTCTTCATGTTGTTCACAGCATGGCAGCACGGTGTGGTAACTGCACAGTAAATGCTCCCATACATTGTTTTTGCTGTTGTTAGCAATTAATCAAATGAATCGTGACACATTACCTTGTGGGTGGTGAAAAGAAGTGCACAGCCTAGTGCTCTGGTCATGTGTCTTACTTTTGTTTTAGGCATATAAACTAAAGTACTGGGCTGCATGAGGTGTTTGCACAGAATTGAAATGAAGTGAGCTTGAAATGGGAGAGGTGAGAATAAAGTAGATGGGAATAAAGAGTGTAAGAAAAAAGATGTCCATGGGGCACACAAAGGCAAGAAGAAGGTGAATTTATATTGGGTTAGGAGGCTTCTAATATTTTGAGTAACAGCCTTGAGCCCTAACACTGTTGACGTATCGTGGTCCTGAATCACCATTAGAAGGAACCCACTCAAGGTGTGTTCAGACAGAACGCAAAGTGAATTTTCACCATGTTTCGTTCACTTGTATTTTACCACTAGACCATTTGTGTTTATTTGCTCCAATAAGCTAAAATACATTATTGTCCATTAGCTGTTAGCTGCAGACATATCGACTGTGTCAATGTGAGGGTGTCTGTGTGTTTGTGTTCAGTTCAGCCTCTGACTGAACTCGGAACTCACCAGAGATTCCATTTCTTTCTGTTATTTCCCTCAAGTCTCTTTCCTTCTCCCTCTCCCCTATATGTTTATGAAGTACATTCATAAAGCCCTGGGAATTTGAAACATTTGCAACTCACATGGACGCGTATTTGTGTCATTATGCTTGCCCTGGGCAAATTTGTGTCTACCGGTGTCTTTGCACTGACTTTGTATGTAGTCACTTCATATTCTGTCTGAACACAGTCAGACACTCATAAAATTTGTTAAGAGAAGAATGGTGAAAATACTAACTCAACATATGGCAATCATAGCAACTTCTAAAGCAGTTGTAAAGTAACAAAAACAAGATTTACTATATAAAAAAAAGAAATCTAAGATAATGCTGGATTATTTAGCTTCACTCACCAACTAGATCAGCAATACACTCAGTGCTGCCCCCACTGAGATAAAGGAAAAGAGATAAATAGATTTATCGATTTCACATAGTTTCTTTTGATTTTGATGGATATCAACTTTGTCAGAGTGAATAATGTTTTGTGTTACTTTATGCACACCTCACATAAGTTTTGCCTTCCACCTGGTGAGTCAGTTTTTCTAAGCATTCTTTCGGAGTGACTGAAATGTTTGGGTTACATTTGACAGACTGACTGGGATATGTTGTATCTCAGTCCTCGATCAGGGATAGGGCTGCCAAATGACTGTCTCCATTGTAAATGTATGAATAGACTGAGAGCGGCATTGGAATAGAGCAGGTAGGTGGGAGGTTAAGATGCAGGCGAAAAAGACGACTCTGGTACTTTAAAGCCTTAATAAAACCATATCTCTCTCTGTTTCCACTCCCTTTCATTCTGCTTCTCGATCCATCTCTCTGTCATTCTCTGAGGGTAGTTAAATGATAATAAACCAGATAGTAGAAGGTCTGTATTGATTTTGGTAATGGTACAGACAGATAGCGGGTCTGAGAGGCTTATGTTCTGCGCTGTGATAATGTTGCTCTAATCTGAGGCCAGAGTTGTTACACTGGAGGGCTTCACTTATCCACTGAATAGGTTTTCTAACCTTTCTCTACATGAAATAGAATGTCACATGGCTTCAGATGGATCGAAAATCGCCACACAGATATAAATTATGGCAAAAGACATCATACAGTATGTTCATTTGTGGTCCATGTTACCGTACTGTAGGCGCCCATTAGCAGATGTAACATTCCCTGGAAGTGTTTAAACTAGGAAGTGTGATTCCCTGTTGCTAAAATGAAAGTGTTGATGGGTCCCTGTCTACACCCCCGCCCCCCCATCCCATATTTCATCTTTCACTTTTTTTATCCATTTTTGTCAACCCACTCGCTTGATTTCCATTCCCTCCCCCTCTTTTGGCACTCTTCCCTCTCTTCCATCACCTCCTGTTCTCTCTCTGCATTAGATCTGTCATATTTTAAAACACTTGTTTGTTTAGTCTCAGTTGCTCGTTGTGTAGAAAGGTGCTTCCGTTGACTAAAATGTTGCTTTGGGTGTTATATATGGATGTTGCACATCTGTGGTGTTGGGTATCTGGTGAAAAGAGAGGATTAGGGCTGAGAAGAAACAGGAAGAAATTACTTGATGGCTAGATGGGTCTGTGATCAGCATATGTTATTTTTAAATATGCTTCAAATATAAACTGGCTTGTCTTGTTCAATAAATGCACAGAAAACAGCACAGTGGCGTTAAATTAGAATTCTAAAAGGAAGTTTTGAACCTGGATTACTGAAATATATTCGCAGTTTGAAAGGGTGCTGAAATCATTAGTTAACTGATCAATCAACAGAGAAAATTAATCCTCAATTTTAATAACACATTTAAGTCATTTATCAGGCAAAAATTCCAAACAGTTGCTGCTTCAAGCATCTCAAATAAGAGTATTTACTGCTTTTTATCACTGCAAAATAAATGCTTTTGAGTTTTTGACTGTGGATCAAACAAAATAAGCAATTTGAAGACATTTGAGAGAGGCATTTTTTAAACTAAAGAAATATTAGCTGTAGCTCTGTTTCAAATGTATACTTTATCTGTGGACTGTCACATCACAAGTTTATTTATATAGCCCTAAATCCCACAGTAAGTTTGTACCAGAGGACTTTAAAATCTGCCCGCCCTCATTTGACACTCTCAATTCATAACTTTTGATTAAATATAGCACAACGAACTGCATCCATTTTTGAAGGATTTAAACTTAGAAACAGTTTTGGTGTATTGTTACCCGTTAAGCTGCGGGAAAAAAGAAGCTTCCTCTCATCATCGCATCCCTGCCTTTATGCCATTTAAGCATTGAGTGTGTGTGATTCGGTCTCTGGTTTCAGGCTTTTAAGATGTTGCAGATAACACTTCTGTGCAACCATCCACTCAGGATACAGTTACTGTGTTTGTAGCGATGATTTATTCCCTGTAGAATTCTGCTGAGGCTATTGAAACCTAAACGGTGTTTAGCATTTGCAGTAGACTCTCACACACACACACATACACATACTCACTATCAAGATGTTGCCTGAGGGAGCGTTTTGCCTGGTTAAAAGCTCTTTATGTGTCAGAGACTCTCCAACTGTCCCTCTGAGAGATGGGCCAACAGTTCAGGTTACAACAGGATGGCTCGATGATGGATGCAAACTCACACAACTGAGCTCACTTGACTTCAGAACAGAATACATTGCCTACCAAAAAAAAAACCACAACAAAAGTGAAAATGTTCTAGAGTCAAAAACAAACTGAAAAAAAAAAACCTGAGGCCAAAGAAATGTTTGAAATCTGATAGTATTTTAGACTTAAAATCTCACCCTAGATGTATGAAAAATGTTGACAGGAATACTTGTTTTTATCCCAGGTTTTAACATGTATAACTTGCTAGTTATGAATAGCTTGTGTACTAAATAAGTACAATTATAAGAATACTAAAACGTACCAACCATATATCTTAGAGCAATGAACCCCCATCTAAACCAAATCTTTTAAAAAGTACATTTACATTGAATTGAACACATAAGTGACATGATCAATATGGAACTTGCAATCTCTTCAGCTTTTTGTCTCTACATTAGAACCATTTTATAATGCGTGTAGTATCCTTTGCAGGCTTCCAAACTATAGGTACACTTAACACTCAGTGCCAGATGTGAGAGTCATAGTTGACTTTGTGGGCTTCACTGCCAGCAGCTACTGAATAGCAAGGTATAATGGGATAGTTTAATTAGGTGCAGGTGCACCTGATAACTAACAAACTTCAATTCCAAGGTAGAAACCCAAGGGGAAATATGACAGAAAACAGTCTTTTCTTTATCCAGCATGCGAGACATACAGTGACCACAAAGACAGACTCTCTCCTCACCACCATCCTTAAAATGATCTAACCACTGAGCAAAGATTGTAGAATTTTTGTGGTCTTTTTTGTGATTTTTTTTTTTTTCTTCTTGGATGTTTCATCTTCAGTTTAATATTTCATAACATACCGCAATCTCAACAAGCATTACAATTAGCTCTGCGCATGTAAGCATCAAAGGATGAGGTGTCATCAAAAGATTCATAGATGGTGATGGTACCCAACAGATTTTACAACTTTGGCACCCTTTCTCCTGTGTTTAATCACACTTTATTAAGATACTAAAAATCGTATTAAACTGCTGGATTTTTATTGTTCAAAGCAAATGACTGTCAGTGCTTAAAACTGTGCTATGGCTTTACATCTTCTCTGTGTGTGTGTGTGTGTGTGTGTGTGTGTGTGTGTGTGTAGCACCCTCCCCAGTGAGCGTGGTGAGAAAAGGTCATACTGGGAAGAGCAGCATTGCCCTTTCTTGGGCAGAGCCTGATCGCCCCAACGGCATTATCCTGGAGTACGAGATCAAGTATTTCGAAAAGGTAAAAAAAAAAAAAAAAAGTATCATATATTAAAAAAAAATATATCATAATAAATAAATAAATATATATATATATATATATATATATATATATATATATATATAGTTTTGTGGTCCTTATATGAAGCCATATATCTTTGTCCAATGGCCGAGGGCTACCTGTGTGTACTTTGTGACTGTGAGGATTATGATTGGTCTCTTGGGAAACTGTATTTGTTACCATACCAACATACCTTTTGAGAAATGCTACATATAAAGTCTTTTATTATATTGCCAATTTTTAAGTTAATGCATACTGACTCAATCTTAAATTCCTTTTTTATTTAGTGTTTATTTTGCCCATGCCATTTTCACCTAAACTCCAGTTCATGTAATCTTATATGACCATCATTCTGTTGAACTCCATCAAATACTATTTAGTATTTAGTTATTTATGAAGAACTGTGGTTGACTTTCATAGAAAGTTTTAAAACAGCTGAAAATCTATATTTGTCCTGAAGCATTTTTCTTAACTGAAGTTTCCATTTTTTGAGAAAACCTTTACCTCAATATGACTTTCATGTGACAGTGCTATAGCAGACTTCGGTAGAGACAGCAATTTGATGCTTCTGTTCACATCCTTGTTCCTGTGCCCTTCCTCTTCTCTCTTGTTCATCCTCTGATGTCTTTTCCAGGAAGGTCAGAATAAAGGTATACAGGAGAGCAGAGCAGGGTTTGTGGTCAGTGGTTAGCTAATGGCTTCTGGCTAATGGAAGGGGCATTTAGCTGTGTTTAAACCTGATGTGGTTACAGTTGAGAAACTGATCCTTACACACATGTGCTTACACACACACATTCTCTCTCTCTCTCTGTCTCACACACACTCTACAGGTAGCTTAACCATAGAAATGAGCAGAAGAATAGACAAAAATGTGAAAGCATTGCACAGATGCAGGACACAAGACGCATATGTACAACATTTTGCAGAATGATTACTGAGGAACAAATCATCAGCAAGGCTAGAAGAATATACAGTATATGAAAAGCATGTGAGTGATTACAGTAACCCCCTCTCTCTTTCTCTTTCTACAGGAGCAGGACTCCAGTTACACTATAATAAAATCCAAGGAGACCGAGATGGTGGTGGAAGGCCTGAAGCCGTCTTCAGCCTACATCTTCCAGGTCAAACACTGGGTTAAAAAATCCATACAAATAAATAGTTATGAGAGGAGAAGCCAAGGAAAAATATTAAGATATGTAGGGAAAAAGCATTTTAGTGCAGCACAAGTTGAGAGGAGGTATTTTACAGTATTTTGAGATACCTGTAGTTGAGAAGTGTTTTGATGCTTAATCGTATTTTAAAAAATGGATGCATGGTTTGCTTTAGAGACTTTATATTGTAATCAATCTGAAAAAACAAAAACAAAAAAACAATTCCAGATGCCATTTTTCCCACTAAAATCCTCTAAATTCCCCTCAGTGATGCAAAGGCACACCCATACATGCTGGGTAGTGTTGATGTGGTTTAATATTTAATAGTTTATCTGTAACAAAAGTTTATAATAAATATAATTTGATAATTTGATATTGTATTACAGGTGCGAGCCAGGACCTCAGCAGGCTACGGTGCATTTAGCAGACGTTTTGAATTCCAGACCAGCCCTTACTGTGAGTTCACCAAAGAGAGCGAGAGAGAGTGAATGAGAGAGAGAGAGAGAGAGAGAATGAACACGCATGACAGTACAATAAAGTTCAACTTGTACAAGACTCCCAACTACTTTTAGAGGCTGCATCAACAACAGATGCCAGGTGTGTTGGTGTGCATGTATACTATGTGTACCTAATTCTGTATTTATCTCCTATCCTTGGCAGTAACAGCTACCAGCGAGCGTGCTCAGGCTTCCATAGTAGCGGTGGCTGTCACATTGGCTCTGGTCTTATTGGCAGTAGTTGCTGGATTCCTGCTCAGTGGACGGTAAGATTTACATATTGCACCTGAAGAAACATAAATACAACCGGTACAGCATGTATACATTGATAATGTAGGTAGGAGGACAGGTGTATTCAGTTTGCCCACACATATTCTTCTCCAGAAAGAACACAGTTGGATAGGATATCATGCAGCACATTAAATACTACCAACAGTGCCAACATGAAGTAAAATCTGGGACTTTATGAAATGATACTGCAACATATTTACTATATATATTTACTACTGAATTCTTAATGTTAAATTTGACATTTTGTAACATTTTCAGTGCTATTTTCATTACGACCTGATTGCTTTACCATGACATTGCGGATATTCAGATCTGAATTCCACATCTTGACCTTCAGGATTCTAAAGTTGACTTGAATTTTTAGATTTGAATTGATGATACTGTATATATAAAAATGATCAACAAATTTAAAAAAAAATGGTTGCAGTAAATTCAGCTTCAACTTCAATTTCAACCATATGAATTCAGTAATGATTAAATCTCACAGTTACAGTAGATATTCAGTTGCTTACAGCATTCAAATCTTCATGGCCATTATTTGCTTCCATACAGTAAAGGTGTTCTATGTAAAGGATGATCACTTCCATGTCACGTCAGGTGGTTCTTCGCCTCCATGTCCTGCCTTAAAACCGCTTAACGCACACCTACAAGTTGATTATCCCACTCATACCTTGGTCATTTGCCAACAATATAAAATAAAGCAAGAGCTTACCGCTGCCACACTGTACTGGCCACCAGCCTGAACCGAGGCATAAAATTCATGTCAGGTATCATTAAGCATAACCGCAGAGTGTGTCTCCAAATCAGTGTTCCTTTGTTTTTGGTAGAGAAAGTCTCTCAGCATATTAACAGCCCATTTTGTTGCCTTTTTTTGTATTAATCTCGTCCTTCTATTCCTCTATCACTTTAAGCTCTTCAGGTATCAGTTCCTTGTTCCGTTTTTCACTTGGTTTCTTTCTTTTCTTCTCCATATCTCTTACCTCTGCTGCATCCCATTCTTCAAAAACTTCATAATGAGTAAGCTTTGACAGCTGTGCTCTTTAATGTTGCTATGGTTACAAGTTGGGTAGCGGATGAATTTTGAACGGTGATTAAACATGAGCTGAACTACGTGTGCATTAAACGGTTTTAATACACACATACACGCACAACTGCCAGCCAATCAGACAAGAGCATTCAATCAGACCATGGTATAAGTTCTGTTCTTTGAATTGTTAATGAAACACATTAATATTCAGTAACAGTGAACTGGAAGAGTGTGAGCAATCAAATGTGTGAACTGTGAAAAGGTAAAACAATCATCTTGTGTTCAGTCAATGGGGTTTCTAGTCACACACATCTCTCATCCTTTCATTTTTGGAATAAGTGACGTTATTACTGGATGGTGAGAATAAAGCTTAATGCCATTGCTTTCTTTAAGGGAACAAATAAAAACTAAATTTTACAAATAAAATCATTCAAAATAATTTATTTAGGAAAAGTGGCATTTCTGTCCGTAAAATTCTGAAGGAAGAGGCTGCACAGAAAGTGAGATTTTTCATTTGATTTTTATTTTCAACTACAGTCATTTGTAAAGCACACCTGTTATGTCCATCTATGTATACTGTGAATATTAGCTTAGTCAGAGGACATTCTCATATCCTTCTTTGACCTCTTCGTGACTTACAAAAATGACAGTATCATTTCTGACCCAGATATTTCTGTGTTCTTAAGCAGCATTATGGGATTAAGTACACGGCTTGAGGTTAGAGTTTTGTAATAGGTCAGGATTAAGGATTGCTTTTTAAGTTACAGCTTTTAGGGCTGAAGATATATACAAAGGATTCTCCTCAAGACCAGTGGCTCAACTCTGCTCTGTTACACATTGTGCTCCATGTATTGAACACTACATTAATATTGTATTTGATAACCCCCAGGAGCCAGTTGCACCAGCTGTTCCTAAATTTTAATTTAGCCTAGCAATAACTCAAGTGTTTTCTAAGTGGAGATTCACACATTGCTAAATTAAAACCAATTGCACCACACAAACTAGTTCTTCCATAGAGATGAGTTGTAATTAAATATTTACAGCCATTCATACCCATCCGCTAACGGGCAGGATTTATGACCTGTACCGCAACCAGCCATTGTGATATTTTGCCTACATTTTTGGGGAACTGTCATGATGTCCATATTTGTATACAGTCATTGGGTATACCTTTTGATGGTACACTAACTTCCTTTAGTCTCCTAGCAACCAATTTAAGCATCACTCAAATCACTATCCAAGACATTTCACAAGTTTTAATAATTCAACCTGATTTAGTAAATCACTAGTTTGAAACTAATAGCGCTGTAGTCAACCAAAGAAAATGCACAGTGCACAGTCAACTCAGCAGCCACACATTTCTCTGTTCTGTATTTCTCTGTTTTGCATCTTCAGATTAAGCTAACCCATCGTTGCTAACTTTGGAGCTAACTCCCTTCACTTTTCCAGCACTTGGGAAAACAACAGACGTGACTTAAGCATTTATGAACTGACACACACAGAGTTACGCTCGTTTCCCAGGCAACAACACAAGAGTTCACTCATGTGCCGAACAGCGCTGCACAGACTCCCAAACTCTAAATATTTCCGAATGAGTGGATATTTGGTTAATACTGGCATTAATTTTTTTTTTGGCCTGGCGGGGGTTTCTCAATATAATTGTAGGAGAAACACTGACTCAGTAAACGTTCATTACGTTTAGTAAACGCTCAGTAAACATTGAGTACAGTTAGACCCAGAAGTTTCCGTTAGTTTGGGCAAGCTCAAATTTGTGAAAACAACAGGGGTGTTTTGAATATACCCCCGTTTCCACAGGTTTTTGGTTAGTCCGTCCCCCCGCTGCAGGAAATCATGGATTAATCCCAGAAAGCTACTGATGTGGCACTTTTCTCCTTATGAAAGTAGAGATTATTCAACAAATGAGAATTTAGTTGGACGAGAGCATATTGACTAACTAATTGACTAGTCGACCAGCAGACTACAGTCATAAAAACTAACTAGTAGTTACGAAGAACTTAGGAGGGACTTTACACATAAACATACAGCTGGTGCAACCCAGTCCAGGTTTGTGTGTCCTTCACTTAAAAGGAAACTGGTATTTTTCAACTTGTCTAAGTGACTAATAGGGACAACGATTTTTGAAATTGGTCCAGTATTGAGTGAGAGTGCTTCATTCAGCAGCTGTTTGTTATTGTGTCTAACCAAGTCTTGCTCAAGGAGAAGTTTTGCTCTGAAATCTTGTGAGAGTTTAGTTGTTGCAGGAAGACAATGGTGGAAATGGGAGTGAGTTTTATTACTCTGTATGGTCTTTTCCATAATGTTTCAGACATTGACATAATCTGAGCCAAGACAAGTATTTTTAGTGGACATACATTGATGGGTGCTATTGCCTCAAAGGATTACAGTGCAGCCCGTTTTGCAGCTGCCGGCCAAAGCACTCTCACTCAATACTGCACCAAGATTGCTGTACCCATTAGTTACTTAGACACAAAATGATGGGAAAATAGGGTCCAGGTTGAATTATCCCAAAGTTTCCCTTTAATCTTGTCTGATACAGTAATTGGTACATCCAATTTTGTTGTAATTTTTCATACACAAATGCAAACAGTAAAGACCACATCAAAATACAAAGAACAATCAATTTCCAGAGTAAAAATATGTGAAACAGTTGAAAACATTCAATTTCTCATTCCTTTTTGTCCATTAAAGGCACCGGAACTCTTTCACTGTATTTGGCTGTAGAATTTCTTGAGCTTTTAAACTGATTTCTCTGACTTCAACTTCTTCAACTGCATTTTCCCATGATGTGTATCTAATTAAGCTAACTACAGTCTATGTATGTCTATATCCTTTTTATGAACCATAATTAATAAACCTCATGGCAGCTTCAGAGTGTGAATCCAATTCAAATCCATGTTTTGATGATCTGTCCATCTATCCATGGTCCTGTTCATTAATCCTTTCATCCATACTTACACTTTTGTTTTTCCTTCATTTGTTGGACTCCCATTCCCTTCAACTATTAGGTCATTATTTTTGTAATGTGGTTTATCCTTATTTAATAATTTACTCACAAAGATGGCGAATGCGTTGATCTTTAACAGAATGATCAGATGAATAGACGACGGGTGCACTACTGATGTTTAAGGATTAAAAAGCAAATCACAAAGACACAGTGGTGGTTTTGGTATAGCCGAACAGGGATGAGTCGAGAATCACTCTGGTTTGGTGTGGGGGAGGAGAGATGGAGGAATGCCAAATTTTCCGGTGATGGATTTAGGACACAAACACCACAACCCCCTCCATCCACTGTATCGTATCCCCATCTCCCCTCCTCCTACATGACCCTCCAGACTACACACTCAAAGCATAGACACTCAAACACAGCACACATGTGTAGACACATGCACATACGCATTGATGCATGTATGCATGATTTAACACACACACACATACACACACACACACACGCAGGAAGTTGGAGGGCCGGCTGGGCACTGAGCGTGTTCAAACCCCTTGACTCAACAGATCCGGCAAACTAAACACCCTGGGGCAGACACACATGTACAAAACACACACACGCACACAAGCACACAC
The DNA here is from genome assembly GCA_029490765.1 of Euthynnus affinis. NCBI lineage: Eukaryota > Metazoa > Chordata > Actinopteri > Scombriformes > Scombridae > Euthynnus > Euthynnus affinis. The sequence continues at coordinate 9,058,315 of CM055855.1, read as the reverse complement.
ACAGACTCCCCTCCCCCTGACGATCCAGCTCCCCGTACCAAACGCTTCTAGCCAAGCCTGGCTGTCCTACAGAGAGCTGTGATGGAAAAGACTTGGACATGACCTCTGTGTGTGTGTGTGTGTGTGTGTGTGTGTGTGTGTGTGTGTCATTCATATGTTTATGTACTTAGGGTTTTTGTCTTCAAGATTTGAAAAATGAGGAAAATTCTGCCATTTTACTACATTGTGTTGACTCTTACAATGCAATACAGAGTGCATTTACCTCACAAATATAGTAATTTGAGTGCATCTCTGTGTCTGCTCTATGTGTATTGTGTGTGTGTTTGCGAATAGGATCAAGTATAAAATCAATCCTCCAGTTTAATCTGGTTTATCTATGATTATTTCTGACACCGCTTGTCTAAATATTGACATACAGAGACTCTTTGAGAGCACACAAACACATGCACACACACACACACATCCACAAACGCATCCACACATGAATACAGGTTCTGGCCTGTGCATTAGGGGATACAGACAGGCTTGCTCATACTGATATCAAAGAAAAGCATCTAGTACGGACACAGACAAAAGCCAGTCTTAAAAGATTTCTCTTATACTCCTTCTGAGTGACCAGAAATCTTTATTTTGTACATGGCCTCTCTTCACAAAGTGCAAAACTGCTCTCTCTTGTGCCAAAAGTCATGGTTGCTCTGTTGACAGGGGCTTTCTTTGAAAATTATATTATGTGAAAACTGCAGTCCTTTGCTTTCAGCTAAAAAGCTGGTAGTTTCAGCGTTTTCAGCAATATTGTTGAAAAGCTAGAAATGTAAGTTAGCAGATTCTATAAGGAAACAAAAAGCTTATCTTGCACTCTGATCCAAGTGTGATTGTGCCAGGATTTGCTTTTCTGTGCCATTTTTTAGTATCTTTACTGTAATCTCTGTCAGTTACCCTTTATTCTCTCTGTTTGTAAATGTCAGTGTTTGCTCTTTGCTTAGATATGCAGGAGATAAAATGCTTAAAGGCATACAGTATACATCTGTGCTACCTTGTACAAGAAACTGGAAATGTATGTAACTAAATAATGTACAGTCATTGCTAAACGACGCCAAATGGACAAGCTGAAACCACGGAGATACAATTTTACTTTCAAACTGAATGTTCTCTAATGTGTCATTAAATCAAAGAAATGAGAGTGCTGGTCACCAGAGCTGTATCATTGGTAATGTCTAATTGACATTCAACCTAATTTGTTCCACCTTTTGTTGCAGTGTTGATTAAATTACTCAAAAGTAAAATTCATTTCCATGAGAATGTTCTCAATGTTTTATCTACCCCTGCAAGTCACCACTGTGTGTCATTGATACATGTTTAATTAAAAGGTGTTCTGCAGTGATAAAAATGTTCAGTTAATGCTTTTACATGTGCACGATACTGTGGCGTGACATTGGTACCGATGTGTTTGTGTCTCCTCCCTCTCAGGCGTTGTGGCTACAGCAAAGCAAAGCAGGATCCTGAGGAGGAGAAGATGCACTTCCACAATGGTCACAGTAAGTTAAAGAAAGCTCCAACCAAGTCTGTGTACATGTGTGTGTGTGTATTTGTCTGGGGGCAAGTTCATCCAAAGTTTATACTACATGTACAGTAGTGGGTTCAAACAACGGTCATGTCTGTATGAGTTTATTCACTACTGTAGGCCCTTGCTTGTGCGTGTGCGTGTTTTATTCTAGGAGCTATTCTTTGAATGACACAGCTTCACAACCTGCTCCATGGCAGCCATGTTGGCAGAGGACATGCAAGGCTGTGATGATTTATAGGCCGTGACAGCTTAATATATTTAGTCACATTTCTGGCATTGTACCCTGCTCTCCATCTGTTGCATCAGAGAAAACCGTGACGGGTACATCAGCTGCGGAAAAGTCAGGAGAAATACCATAGCGCCAGTATGCGTAGCACGCTGTCATAGTGGTTGATACCATTAAAGAAAATATTGAATGTTAATTGCTTATCACGCACATAAAAAGTGACTGAAAGGGTGTCTTCTTTTGGGATACTTAAAGGTATGAGTCATTGTATTTTGTTCTCAAGTTTCTGTACTGTGAGTACTTTCAGAACTTGATGATATTTTTGAGGATAGCTTTAAGGAGCGGTATACATATCATGATACTGAAGGATGAGGGTTTCTGGAAATTCACTTGAGAAAATGTTTGTTAGATGAAACGACCAGATGACCTGACAAATCAAGGTACCTTATCATATTGACGAAAAAATCCTGTAAATTCAAGGTTGCCATAAAGAGTCCCTGCTTTTTGATCTTTGCAACATTTGGCATAACACTGGCCTATAGAAATGGTACAGATTTCTCATCATATTGCCCAACTCTGATATTGACAAGAACAATATTTTTAAAGCTGACAACAATGATGAAATGGTCAAATATACTGTAGCAAATATGGCAGCCATTCATGCTATCATATTGTTGTCTGTGCATACATAGTATTATAGACACAAGTCTGACTGAATGCTGATGTGTTAAATTACATCTAAATGGTAATGATGCCATGCTTGTGCGTCTGCAGTAAAGTTCCCAGGGGTGCGCACCTACATCGACCCCCTCACATATGAAGATCCTAACCAGGCAGTGCATGAATTTGCCCAGGAAATCGACGTATCGTTCATATCCATAGAAAGGATCATCGGAGCTGGTGAGTCAACTCGGTGTGCCTGCCTGTGTGTGTGTGTGCATTACTGAAACACTGAATCTTATTCTGAGCGTTAGTTTGGGGCTGATTTGGCCAGCACAATATACCACAGAATATATTAACATCCATTCTGAACCACTGGGATGACCTGCTCAGTCAAGCGTACTCAGGTAAAATCCTCTAATGTCCTATAACAGCTTAATATCAAACAATACTTGATTAAAACACACTTGATGTATTAACAGTGATGAGTCTAGCCTAATTCTGTCATGTTGTATAGAATTTAACCATTTTCTCATTACCTCTACTGCAGTGCGTCACATTTTCTTCGACCTGCATAAACTTGTCACATTCGTAATTGCACGCCATTGTATAGGCGCACTTTTACACACAATTAAGCCAAACACTGTCCTAGAAAATGACAGCTCACACAGCTATAAATGGTGTTCGTGCTCTGCTGACGAACATGTTGATTGTTAACATTTGTTAGTCTTACAGGCTCTAGTTGTTCTCTAGCTGTACATCAGTAAAATACACCGTAACACTGTTTTTGTTTTCAAGGTACTTTTCTATTGTGATGATAAATACTGAATCAGGAGTTGAGAGATGCTTGCAAATTGTTTTCTGTACCGAAATGATTATGTAATTCTGCAAAACTGTATACTTAACTGCTCATGTATGAATAGTTAAATATGATCTCTTTTTGACACTTAGACATCTAGGTTTTTGACACAACTAATTAGGAGTTAAAGAAAATAACATCAATTTATTACAACACAACAAAAGCAAGAAAATTAAAAAAAGAAAATAACCCCTTTAACTCAATTTTTCTCTCACAGCACAAATGTTGTTGTATCAGTCCTTATGGTTATCAGTCTGTAGGAAAAAGTTCAAACAGTCCTTAGTTTGTTTCAGTTCAATTCAGTTCTTCTCTGTTCAGGTGTGTGTGTGTGTGTGTGTGTATTGTTGCTACCTGGGTAGTATGTATGTTGAGATCTCATATGCTTACCTGTCAGGTAAGGTTGTTGAAGTTGCAGGTAAGCTGAGAAAGCAGACTGGATACTCTCCCTGTAGCTGGTATGGATCCTGTCTGGCACTGGACCACTCTTTGGAAACAACCTCAGACTCAGAAAAAAAACAACCTGCACACAGCAGGAGAAATATCTCATCACTATTGATCAATAATTACTTTAATGTAACTAACGTTATATTTCTCTTTTTTCTGTGTGAGTGGCTTAACTCAATGAATTAGTTAGCAGCTATAATTAACAGCACACAGGGGGGAAAACACATCTTAATAGTCCTATGTGAAATAATATCTCACGTTAAACTGTGTATCTCAGTAAAACTAGCCACAGTAAAACTAGCTACTCAATTAACAACAACCTGCGTTGTTACAACAAGAAGGAAAACAATATGGCGTTTGCGGTTTAACTAGTGGAAGACCGCTCATATTTACATCCTCCTCTGCAGTACAACAGGAAATAACACTCCAAAAAACACTTCTTCAATCATATATAAACATCTCCGATTGGTTTATGGTACTCATAATGTAAAGAACATGGAAAAAATGCGACGCAGTGATCTAAAACAATAACACAAAGTGGTTGTTTACACTGGGCTAACCGCTAGCTTACTATGCTAACTTAGCATCAACTCACCGGTGATTCACGGATTAAATCCAAGAAAAAATAGGTACACCAACATGAAAATAATCCTTCGGCCTCACAACCAACAGAAATGAAATCCAAAACACCTGAGAAAGGTGGTCAGGGACTTCAAAGACTTCTTTCTACGTGCTTCTCTCTCTACATGCAATGCTTGTGTGTAGTCTCATTCTCCGTTGTTTTTGCCTCTTACTCTAACAATACAGTCTGAATTACACTGCAACTACTATGCGCTACAGCTCCCTCTAGCGATCAGTTGTGGAATCGCTAGAAATTAAATACCGGTAATTTCATGTGGGTTACAATTACATGGCAACACTGATTCGAAAAAAGCAAAAGAAAGTGATCTATTCAGGGTTGTTTTACCATTGGACAAGACTTTTGCAAGTCAAGGTGAGCTGGAATGTCGAGGCCACAGTCAAGCTCTGTCTGTCTCTTTGCCTCAGGGGAGTTTGGCGAGGTGTGCAGCGGACCGCTGAGGCTGCCAGGGAAAAGAGAGATCCAGGTTGCCATCAAGACCTTGAAAGCAGGCTACACAGAACAGCAGAGACGTGACTTCTTGTGGGAGGCGTCAATCATGGGCCAGTTTAACCATCCGAACATCATTCGTCTGGAAGGCGTGGTCACCAAGAGTGAGTCATCAGGATTTCTGTTTCTAGTCAGATTTGATTTCCTGTGTGTTGCTTTTCGGGTTGTGAGCCAAAAATGCTCCCTGTGGAATATAATGTATGTCACAATGCAGATTACTGTGGTTAATCCTATGGCAGCTGTACTGTGCATGTTTAGTAAATCTGAAGCTCAACTTGTCAAGTTTAGGTCGAGTTGTCAGACTCGGATTTCTTCAGACTATAAGATGCACTTTGTCAGAGTTTTTCAACATTCTCCATTCTCAGCTGTATTTCATCAGTCAGCTTCAGCTATACTTTGAGTTGTACTTTTTGAAAAGACCATTTTCTGACTCATTCATGCCAGTGATGTCATCACCCAAGTTGTAGAGTAATAACAAATATAAATTTGATATTCTTCAGAAAGTTTCAGAAACATCTTCTCAAACTGAAAATAATGTGTCACATTAAGTGATTAATGAAAATAATAATTAGTTGCAACCCTAATATGGAGAGACTGAAGCTGACGAAGTACAGCTGAGTCTAAGGGATGGTGAACTTGACATAATAGTGCTAATGAAATTAGGACTACATTTGACAAAGTAGAATGTAGCCTGATGCGATCAGACAATGAGAAGTCCATGCAGCCATTATAAAGTTGTGAGCAGCTTTTAATACTATGCTAAATTCTTTGTGATATGTATAAATTTCACAATTGTATAATAGTCTGTTTTATACCGTTAATTGATATTGTGATATTCTGTGTTCAGATTAAAACCTCTTGCCCACTCCTACCTCTTTATATCTAACATCAAATTTATAGTTTGATGACATCATCTTTAGATTTTCTTTTTTTGTAGTAAAATGTGTCCTCATATTTTGCGTCTCAGGCAAGCCAGTGATGATCATCACTGAATACATGGAGAATGGATCACTGGACACATTCCTTAAGGTAGGAGAAGTAGAACAAGGATGCATAAGAGGAGGGTTATGGGGATTCAAAGGATAAGGAAGTTCGATTGTAAAGGGAATGGGGAGGAGGAATATGAGAAACAGGAGGATGGTAATTATAGGAGGCAGACAGTGGAATGATTTTCAAGAGTCAATCAAAAAGAAGTAAGCAGCATATTATGCATTACTAAGAGTAAATGGAGTCAGCCCCCAGACATAGATCTGTATTGGACCGAAACACCTCAATGAACTGAAGTAAGTGGCAAATGGTCAGGGGTGGAGAGCCACTACTTGCTGATATGCCAAACTGGAAGGACAATTATCACAGAGGTGGAAAAATGTTTAATCTTCTGGAAAGGAAAATACACTTTTGAGAGCTGTTTGTAATTGAGATGCACCACTGTGGGCCAAGAGGATCAGCACAAAATGAGAATATGTGCACTAAAGCTATCATTATTCCAATTCAGTAGCTCATTATTCTACAATTCAAACAGAAATGAACCAGAGAAGAGAGTAAAACACAAGCTACATGCCTATATGGTACAGATTTGAAACTACACATTCTGAAATGGTCATTAGCCCTGATTGTGAGACTGACCACTTTGTTAGAAAATAGGAAAGACATCCAAGCACTCAGGGCTGGAATCATGCGCACACTGTCTAGACAGTTTGGACCTCACCGGGAGGAGAACGTGGATTGTAATGAAGAGGCAGGCTGGCAAATCTCTAAATTAAATGATCCCTCTCCAGTCTGCACTTCAGTCTATTCATCGGATCCAGTGGCAAGGTGCTCAGTTGGCAGACAAAGCTGAGTCTTGCATGAAAAAAAGGGTAAACTCCTACAGCAGATGGCTAATGGGGAGATGAGAAGAATAAGGTCATATGATTCAGCACAACAATGGCAACATGGTAAAGGCATATTTCAGAAACGCAATTATGAAAATTGGGGAAAGGTGAGAATAAAATGGTGGTGCTTAGAGGGGTAGGTGTGTGTGAAAGACTGGGAAGATGAAAGAAATTTACCTTAACTGGAGGTTCTCATCTAGACTGTGTGGATTGGGAGGATGCTGTGAGACAAAAGAGGAAGGAAGGAGGTTGTGGTCAGTGGAAAATGCTTATGTGACTGCCTTTTGGCAGAGGAGATCAGGGACCAGCCGGCAGAACAGCACAGAAAAAAAAAACCCTGTGAAGTAATTACATGGATGGCTGCTGTACTGAGGTCGGTATAAATGACACAGCCATGAGAAGCCAAGGGCTGGACTGGCTCCTGGATTAGCTGTCACAGCTATGGACAATGCACTGCTGTATAAGGGGAGGCTCATAACTCATACCTTTGGCTTAACATCTCATTTCACTTGTAAGTGGGATGTTTTGCTGTGGATGGTTGGGGAAAGTAGTTGCAGAAGTGATGAAAACTCAAGCTGAAACTGTGAGGGGAGAAAGGAGTAGTAAAGCTATGTACATATCTACTGTGGAAATATGGAGAAAGGATGAGGATAAGGTTGGATAGTTTACACTTGGATAGTTTACACTTGGATTGGAAGGAGCTGAGGCTTAAACTAACAATGAGAGCTGTCATTGGGAGAAAACAAGAGGAGTGGGAGACTTTTCTATAGGAAGGAGTGAGCAGTCATTCATTTATGAAGTTGGTTTCTCTTCTGAGTTGACAACATCTTCCCCTTTAGTATGAGACAGCCTAATTTCATTGGTCATATTTTCAGTAGCTGTTTAAACACCACAAAAACAAGTGTACATATAGTGATTCTGGTCTTTGATCATAATGCCAACATTTCTTAAATTATGTATTTTTCAACAGTATTTGGCTGACAAGATGCAAAATCTGATCTGCAGCATGAAAGTCCATCCACCACTACAACCTCCACACTCTTACTTTCCACCCTGCTATGAAGGGCATACTATTTCCTGAATTGGCTCTAAGCAGCATCCAAATTATGCATTGTAGACCCCAAAATATCAAAGGAATTGCCACTTAAGGGGTGATAGGTCAGCGCTGTGACTAGAATTAACTCTGCCAGCTCTTTCAAGAGACTACATCTTAACCAGCATGAAAAATTTGAGAGGGAAGAATGATTCTGTCCTTGACAAAAAATTTTTTTATCCCATTATAATTTTCCCCTGGTTATTGAAAGACCTAATTATTAATATTGGGGTATGCAGATTTGGAGCTCCCATAAGCGTAGCAGAGGGAGAAAGTTTGGAGTCAGAGCTGGAAATGAGGAATGACAAAGTGACCGTGACTTGCTTGAGGGAGACACAGCTCTGCTGGTGTTGTCACCAGAGACAGTGATTTCATAAAACATGGTGTGACTCAGGGCAGCAGGACAGCAATGAGCCTTGGGCAGGATTAGAGGGATCCTTAATCTTGGTTTAAGTCCGTCAATAGAACAGGAGAGCCGTTGACAGATGTGGATACATGGGAGGAATGACCTGAGGTACAAAGGTATACAGTTGATGTACCGAACAGGGAGAGCGATGATTGGAAGACCATAATCACTGACATTAGATGTACCTCCATGGTAATTATTAGAGATATATTATTTGGGATTTATATTACCAGGAATAATCAGTGAAAATGAGAGTAGGTTGCAATCAAGTGCTTACCCTCAAAAATCCACCACTGACATCAAACTGTGCCTTAGAGTTGGGCATGCAGAGTTGTGACTTTGGTATTAACTTTGTTGCTATACTGTAGGTCAATGGACTTAGTGGCTAACAATTTTTATGTGGATTTCACTTAGCTACTGTTTTACAAGGTCATTCATGTGTTCTTTCATTTACATAACTGTGGATATTACCAGATTTTAAATTATCGTCATGTGATATTGTTCCTCCCAACTTCTCTGTCACCCTTCTCAGAATGCTATCTGTTTGCTTGTTCTCCTCAGAAAAATGATGGCCAATTTACTGTAATCCAGCTGGTTGGTATGCTGCGTGGCATCGCATCTGGCATGAGGTACAAAAACAAGTCCACACAAACACATAATCTATTACTCAGTGCATCATTGTGGCACAAAGTTTACCTTTAATCCTCTCCTTTGGTGTTGATAAATGCAGGTACCTGTCCGACATGGGCTATGTTCACCGTGACCTGGCAGCTCGTAACATCCTGGTCAACAGTAACCTTGTGTGTAAAGTGTCTGATTTTGGCTTGTCACGAGTCCTGGAAGATGACCCGGAGGCTGCATACACCACACGGGTAAGAATGTGCATGTTTGTATGTGAAATAGGGCTGCAACTAATGATATGATTGTTTGATGTTTGCATTGTTAAATAATGTACTCTTCACCATGTCCCAACTAACTGTCTGGAACCCACAGATATTCAGTTTACAATGGTAATAACAGAGGCCTCCAAATACTCTTATTTAAAAGCTAATTTTTGCACTTTTGCTTATTAATTAGACAATTAAGCAAAGGGGACATGTAATGCACATTTCCAGGTCTAGGTCAGGTCCAGGTGAGTTTAGCCTCTGCCTGTTTTGGATCTCTTTAAACGCCCCTCCCAATGAGCCCACGCTGTTGATGATTGGTTAGCTTCCAGAAGCTGCCCCTTGGCCGGCTTCCACTGGCTTCGGAGGCTACGTAAACAAAACATGACTTCATTTCTTTTTCTCATTCATTACTCAAAATGTCAATTCATCAAATACATTCATACATGCTCAAGTTGGAATCTGATCTGATATATGAGAGTGAACAACGCAAACATCACATGGAAAAACCTTAGCACCAACCATAGCAACAAAGACTACATAACAGATGACTGTTGTAGGCATCCATGAACAATCAGACATCAGTTCAATGAAGACCTAAAGATAACTTTGCAAACAAAGCATTCAGGGTGGGCTGAGCATTTTTACAATCAAGTTTTGGACCTTTGACCATGCTTAACATACATATCATACATTATAACCACAAAAAGCACATCCCCTTTGACAATTTTCTGTCCATAAACTTCGATTATTCCACTAATTATTTCAGGACTGTGACATTTATATACATATATATATGCATATCTGTGTACATGCGCAGTGATTGCATTATGTCAAACTTTGGATTAAGTAGAAAACTCTTACACAACACAGTCTCGTTCAAACCAAGTACCCACATACACGCTTGTATGCACATGTGCACACACACACACACACACACACACACGGACAGAAGCAGCAGCAGCGGTCTTTAAATTGAGCTGTGTGTCCCAGGCTGAGTGGCGTCCTGTCAGCGAGAGACGGGCTGCTTCCTGCAGGAGGAGGGCCAATTAGTACTCGACTCAGTCTCCACAACACTCAATTAGCACCGAGTCTTGCTGCCTTAGCGCCAAATATCCTGTCACTCACCTCTCACTGCCAGGCTACGTGTCTTGCTCTCTCTCACTCTCACTTGCTGCCTGGCTCTCTCTGCCCTGATAGAGCAGTGAGAATAACATAATTTACAGCCTTCAAATAATCAGACCTTGAGATATCCTGCTGCTGTGTTCATCAATACTGCATCAAGCTAATTTCACAACTCATCAGCTGAAAACACATTTTCTTCTGGAACTCAGCAGTCATCCTGTGAACTTTTCTGTCTTTGCAATGAAAGCACGATAATGAAGGCGAGGAAAACGAGTACAGGAATCTCAGCACCACTCCCCTAACCCCCCGACAGTTAGGACAGGGAATTTGTGTAAGAAAGTTAGAACTTGGGATGGTGAATGTGTTAGTAAATTGGTAGTCGTTAGTGTAATTGTAGGTTGGACCACATGCTGTAGAAGTGTCTCAATTAAGGTTTGTTCTTGGTTTCCGTCTTTGTGTAAAAAAAAAAGTAAAAATTTTGTATGACTGCAGCTGTATTTATTCACTGTAATGACTATGTAAACATGTTAGTTATTGCAGTTATTGCTTTTAAAGCAGCACAACAGATTGGAAGTACTTCAGCCTTAACAGGGGTTACATTCTCTAGTTTCCATATTCTTGTATGTTGACACAGGGCGGGAAGATTCCTATTCGTTGGACGGCTCCAGAGGCGATCGCATACAGGAAGTTCACCTCGGCCAGCGATGTGTGGAGTTATGGCATTGTCATGTGGGAGGTGATGTCATACGGAGAGAGACCGTACTGGGAGATGTCCAATCAAGACGTGAGTTTGATCTTGTTATTGTGGTGGAAGTTATTTGTGTGCATGCTGTATGTTTTTTTGTGCCAGTTTTAGTTTGCTTTGATCATTCATGCCAAGTAAGGAGTGTTTTACAATGGCCCTGAAGAAACTTAGACAGTTGAGAAAACAATGTCACCACAAAGTACATTAAGTAGCTGTTCTAGCGCTTTCAATCATATCACATGATCTTCATTGGCTGGTGAAGTTTGTCGTCATGGAATTGTAGGTGTTGAAAATTTTCTTTTTCCTGAGCACTTGGAAACAGTAGTTGAGCAGTTGAAGCTGCTTTTCTCAACTACTGTTTCCAAGGTCAAGAATGCACTTTGAACCTAATTTAAGGGCCATGTTTCCCAACCTTGGGGACGAGACCCACCATAGAGTTGCTTCATATGTTAAACAGGTCATGATGGAATTCTAACTATCTAAAATGAATCATGTATTGATATTTTTTCATATTTACCAATAGTAAAATGATTCTGTATAGTCAACTGTATTCAGAGCTTCCATTCTCTTTATATAGAGTCATATACTCATATTTCTATAACAAATTGACAGCTCTCAAACTGCTGACCTACCAGATAAATGAAAAACTGTATATCCTGAATAAAGCACTATAAACCTAACAGAGAAAAACAAAATTTATGATTTTATGCTGTCACCATAATTCACTCACTTTATAGTAGAAAATGTTTCTTGGGAACATCTGATTTGTGTGTAATAAAGACGGAGATGGAGATGTTGATGGAGAAGGTGAAATGCACTGTCAGAGGAATGAGGGTTACAATAGGGAGGGCTGTGCGGGGGAACCTATTATTATAAATCTATTACTGCAAAGTGTTGACAATGAGCATGAACAATTTTAATGGAAACACAGAGAGAAACATTGTGGGGTGCAGAGAAAGGTGTGCGTAAGCAAAAGAGTGAAACAGGTGAATACACATGAAGGTGCAGAGCTAAGCAGAAAATGGTGGCATGGAAAATAACGGGCTGCGCACTCACTCGGGCTATAGATCACCCATTAGTGTAATACATTTTTAGATTATTTAATAATATTAAAAAGGAAGGAAGGAAAGAAAGGTTTGGCTGAATGCAAAATTGTAAAACTTATTAATATGCTATTGTGGAGCGGTAGCGAGTTAGCTCGACTCAGCAAGTACTCCATGAAGTAATGTGAGTAAGAGACAAATTGTGCGATGGAAAGAGGAAAAGAGGGAAGCACCTACAGTATTGTGCAGCCCAGAAGTCATTTTAATGGGGGGAGAACTTCAATCCTGTCACATGGCAACGAGTGAAAATGTAGCATTAGCTCCAGACACCACACACATGCGCTCACTTCCCACACACAGACACATATGCACGCACAGCCCTCCAGTGACCTCTTCATCCCCCTGCTTCAGACCTCTCACTCCTCCTTTTGCTTATTAGACTGTCTCAGAGAAGTTTAGAGGGGGGAGGAGGGGAGAGGAGAGGAGGATAAGAGGAGAGAGGAAGGAGAAGAGAAGACGTTTGATGTTTAATTGAAAGTGTTATGCTGGATTTTCTCTGATCTGCACAAGAAAGTGCAGGCTCTAACACTCTCTTTCTCTAAGCTCTACCCCTTCTGTTTCCCATTTCTCTCCCTTTTCTTCTCACTCCTTTCTCTCGTCCTCTTCTTTTGTCTCCCAATAACGCAGTCTGTGCCTGTATTCTTTCTCGCCTCTCGTCCGCCCTCTCCGTCTTTCCTTCTCCCACCTCAGCCTCTCATTCTCTCTCTCTGATCTTTTCCTCCCTGCCAGTCAGCTATGTGTAGTTCTTCACCCTCTCAGCATGCAGCAATGATTCGACGCTGCGCCTCTTCTCTTATGATTTTGTGTGTGCGGACGTGCGCTTCCATGCATGCTTTTTTTTTCTTCATGTGTGCGTGTGTGAATTTGACACAAGTAAAGCCTGTCATGAACTCAACAAATCAATTCCCTCCAGTGTCTCGCACTGGCAGAACGAGGCTGAGAACTCCAGCCTGCATTCCACTGCAGGGTCTAACTGAGAGACAGTCAAGGTTTATTTATTATTCATCTAACTCAATTTCTCTCACCCCCCCCATCCAAAAAAAAACATTTCTGTGATTCAGTGCTGCATCTTGTTACTTGCGGAAATGATTAACTAGGCTATGCAGCGTATCAAATAATCAAATAATGCTTTCATGATGTGTTACTTTGTTGATCCTCGCAGGGGATTCGTTTTTGCTTTCTAACTTCGTGGAGGTTTGAGTGTAGGGTCAGATAGAGAGCAGCACCCCTGGAGCTAGCATCAGGATTCAAGATCTTACTCAAGAGAGTTCAAATTGGCAGCAATGTTACCTTGCTTGTTGTGGTCCTGCAGTGGAAGTTATTACAATTTCAGGTGCCAAACAAGTTGTGTCCTCTCCATATGTTAGAAATGATTGATTGGCTTCTCTAGGTTTCATCCATGCAGTAGATTTACTGGTTTTGGTCCTTATGTATCTATTTAAAGGCCATATGGGTGTTAGAACAGAAGAATCAGATGCCCAATCTTTTGGTGTATGTTGGATAATCATATTAAATGTCTTCAAAGTTGAGAATCCTTTGAACAAATTTATCGAAGCTCATCATTACATTTTAACCATTAATCAAGATTCTGTGTATGCATGACTTATTCTGTGCCTATATCCAGGTTATATGAACTGTTTCGGTCAAATAAAAGAAGGTTACTGACGAAGCTGCGTTGGTTTTCAGTCTGAAAACAAGAAAAAGGTTCACTTCTGATTGGCCAGATCTTAGAGGGTGAGAAATTGTTGAGTCTTTTGTGCCTTGACAGGCTCTGGATGAGTCAGCTGACAATCAATTTTCCATAACATCCGTGGGCGATGATGATGATCTTTTTGCCATTGATGATTGGATGGGATGATGATGGCTGCATGTACACCAGGTTTTATGTTATGCTGTCACTGATGTACATTGTATTATGTGAGCTTGTGTGTGTGATGGTTTAGCATATGTTTTGCGTTTCTTTGTATTTCTATGTATTTTATTGTGTGTTATGTTCAAGCGTGTTCTGTGTTTTACCTGCCTGTAAGACAAATTTCCCCTTGGGGACAGGAAAAGGTGAAGTTGAAGCAGGCTCCAAGTTGGGAGGGGAAGACTGAGACTTATATATAGTTTGACTGCTCTCCAGTCTGGTAACCCTTTTGTACTGTCAGTATAAATGGGGTACTAGTCCTTCGCTCATTCGCTCCACCTCACTCTTTTTCTCTACTTTAAGTGGAAATTAAGGGAAGTCATTATTAGCAGATCTTTGGGACTGTCCTGAGGTATTGTACAACCTCATGGCTTTTTAAAAACTAACCTCCCTCTGTCCTTCTTCATCCCATTATCTATATGCAGGTAATAAAGGCAGTAGAGGAGAGCTATAGGTTACCAGGTCCCATGGACTGCCCCGAGGCCCTGTACCACCTAATGATGGACTGCTGGCAGCGAGAACGCAGCAACCGCCCCAAGTTCGACGAGATTGTCTGTCTACTAGACAAACTCATTCGCAACCCAAGCTCATTAAAAAAACTGGTCAACTCTTCACACAGGTGGGAACTCACACAGAAAATCAACAATAAATCAATTAAATGTATGTAACTGTAACATATTCATATATATTTGAGATTCAACTCCTACCCAGTACTGATTAAGTTAGTAATACAAATGTATTAAAGCAGACTGCATTGTAGTTATCACATCGGTTGAGAACATCACTGATATGTTGGTGCTGTTTTAAATAGTAGACCTCCATTTTCTTCAAAGATTGTTTGAAGTAACAACTAGTGAACCACTGCTAAATGTAAATTAGTTTCAATCTTGTCAAGATATGATTTACGTTGGCTTTCGAAGACTGTGATGCTTTTACTGACATTTTAGCGACTTTTTTTTTTTTTATCTTGAAAAGATAAAGACCTATTCTTTCCCAAGTGAATTAAATGCAGTGCTGCAAGTTAATAGAGTCATCGTCGTTCAGATGAAATGTAAATAGAGTCTCTATTGAAGTCTTGTGTAACTGCATAATTAAATCAGGTTGGACAAATTCTCTGATCACTGCTCGCTGGCAAAGAAGAGCAGAGAAATAAATGAAAGTGGCTCAATTTTCATCAAATTAAGCATTAGTGTGAATTGTATTCAGTGGGGTTTCCTCAGACTATCAGGACGTTTGAACATTCAATTATTATTTCCCTAACATGTATATACATTGCATTAGTGTATAATGGCATGAAATGACTCTAAGTGCTCTGAAGTAGACCTTCAGTCAGACATACTCATTACCTTAATTTCTTTGCAGACGTAATGAAATAATGTGAGATCTTTTTTTTCTCATCTCTCTATTCCATTTACACACACACACACAAACGCACACAGGAACACACTTAATAAATCAAGGCATTACCTAACAGCCCGTGCAATAATATATGACAGTTAGCCAGATTAAAGGGACGCCAGCAAGGCCGGTGCTTGTTCCACATGACACTCCTATTCTAGCTGTAGTGTGGAAAATATTGTTAGCTAGTGTGAACATTTTTGTTTGATAGCATGGAGCGCTCTGTTTGTTATCATGAGGAGTGAGCTGAATTACAAAAAGTTTTGAATAGACAGCATTTTCAGCTCTGCATGATGGTGCATAAATAGCATTATGAAGCCTCAGTGGTAACTGTCAGGGCTGTTTAGCTTAGCTCTAAGCTTCAAAATGTGTTTGATAGCACTGTGAATCCCGCTCCTGAAAACACTTATGATAATGATGTGAAACAGGACAACCATGGATACTGTCTGAGATATATAATCTTGTGTTTTAATTTCATGACTCACTCTTTCTTTGACTGCACTGATCGATCACTCTCTGTACTGTATCCCCGTGCATGTACCAGGGTTTCCAACCTGCTAGTGGAGCATGCCAGTGTAGAAGGGGACTTCAATGCCCGGAGCAAGACTGTAGGGGAGTGGCTCGACACCATCAAGATGGGTCGTTATACTGAGCTCTTCATGGAAGGAGGTTACTCTTCACTGGAGACGGTGGCTCAGATGACATCTGAGTAAGACCACTTACAGTACGCATATACAGTACAAACAAACACACATATGAGATAGTTTTGTTTTTAGATATGTGTCTCTGAGATTTCTGCTGCCACACAAATGCAATAGAGTTGAGTAGAATTTTGTTTTTGGAGTTTACAGCAGTGAAAAATTACTTCTAAAAAATCTCTTTCCAGAAGCTGTGTCCAGTTACTCTATTGACTCATTGTCAATAGTTTTCATTTGGACAACTTCATTAGTAGAATGTAGTCCTTACAAAAACTGTGGATGGACTGATAAAGTTTAGTAATACATGTTTTAGTAATATATGACCCAGATTTGAATGACAACAATCCAATATGCAGTGCAGTAATAATGACTCTCCCTGCAGCGAGTCAGCACTTTTTCATTCTCACAGTTTGTTTGTTTTTTAATCTTTTTTTGTTTTATTGTTTTTTTGATAGATAAGTGATGAACATTGTCACACAGTGTAGTGAAGGTCGAAGCAAAATGAGAATACAGGATCTACTACATGTTTGCAAGCCTCTGAAATTAAGATGGAGACAGCTATAGGAAATCAGTGCGACATGCAGCCATAACTCAGGGAGCAGCACAGAAACTACCATATTAGTATTGTAAAGTTATTCATTGCTTTAACCATACTCGTAAAACCATCTTTAAGAGCCAAGCCTTGTGTGAATATTATTATATGAAACACCCAGAAATCAAAAGGGTTATGGTAAGGGAATCAAAATTCCAAAAACAGTTGGCTAAAACATTATAGATAAACCTTGAACTGGAGACATTTTTGAAAAGTTTAGATAAAGTCTTTTTATACCTTGCTTTATTTGTTGTTGGTCTGTTTCAGAAATTAAATCTTGTTATTTCTTTGCTGTTTTACAGGGATTTGCGGAGAGTGGGAGTGAACCTGGCTGGACATCAGAAAAAAATCATCACTAGCATTCAGGAGATGAGAGTCAATATGAACAACACCAACTCTACTGTAAACATCTGATGCATATGTACAGGCACGCACGCACACACACACATACACACACACGCACACATTATATGGACCTAGTATGTGACGAAAAGACTCCAATTTGCTGTTGGACCTAGAGCGGCTTAGCACTTTCTACGGACAAGGAAACCCAATGTTTATGGATCAAAACTGGTGGATCCACATTTTTGTGGTTCACATGTGTGGAGTTTGCTTGTGGTGTCATGAGGGACATTAGACATTGCAGCGCTAAAAACCAAACTGAACTGAACTGAGTGGTGCAACACGAAGGGAAGATTATGCTTCATTCTAATTATTCCATTTGTGTGAATCTTGGGGATTCTCATATCTCTGTGCACTGTTTGGAATCTCTCAGATCAAACGTGAAACATAGACAGCAGATCTGGCTTTGAGAGCAACCAGCACTTTTTGGCTGTATCACAAATACGGGAGTTTAATGCAGCGGGCTCAGCGGGGAGTACAGTTCAGTCAGGAGTCACTGAATTGAGCACCATTCTCAGGCAGGGTAAACATGTATTAATGGACCAAGGAAAAAATCTTTTCAATCTATGCTTTGCCATGTCGATGTGCTTCGCTTTTTTGTTTTCTTGCATCAGGCAGGTCTTCATGCTACAAGGCCATAGTTGTAAACCAGCTGTACAGCTCACGAAAGGTCAAGACTCATATTCAGTATCATATACTTCATTACCTTACAACACAATGCAAGACAAGAGTGTAAAATGAAAGTGGCTGAAATTCAAAATATAACAACTTGTGACAAGGACACTTTCATTGGTCTGGCTTTGTCCAGAAGGGTTTTGGTCTTATTGAGCCTATAAAAGAAAAGTGTGAAAAGACACAAGGCTACAGGCACTCAGATACTCTCTGCCTCTGCTCTTCTGGCTGAATGTATAGCTCTACACAGAACACAATGCTCAGCTGCACCATCAAACTGTTTGATATGTAAATGTTGTCAAATAGGGATAGAATGTGGCAAAAGAACCATCCTGGTCCATAAAATGAGTGTCTAAATGAAGCTGCAGATTGGACAAGAGATTCAGCTGGCTTTCTGGCGGCTTTTCTCTGAATATCTGTAGGAATCTCCAGTGAGATTTTTGTGGATCACCTCTTAAACCATGCAGAGTCTAAAGGAAAATTGCCTCATATACTGGATGTGCATGTTTTAATGGAACTTTCAAACTCTGAGGAACCCTTGTGCAGGTTGTAGTAACAACGTCAAATCGCTCACAACTTCACTCAGATTCTAGCAGAGCTGATTCCACTGGAATTTTTGCTCAGATACTAATGGATACTTCACCCAGATTCAGATTAATCTTCACACAACATCTAACAGCTACACTGGACATTGAAACTGGACAGTCACACAGGATCTAATGGAAATGTCCCATATTGTTCTGCAGCAATTCTAGTAGGATTCAGCTGGAACATTCAATGGAAAGACATGGAAAGTTCAGTTGATCCTGATGACACATCTGTTTTGCCACTCAGACTCTCGCGGAAAGGATCACCCAGATTCTAGTGGGATTGTTAACTGGTATTCTCAGATTCTCATGGAATCTCCACAAGGATTCCCACACAGCCTTCACTCAAGAGTGCAATCAGACTTTCAAGGAGCCTTCACAGAGAACCAACAACCTTCAGGTACCGCAGTAAACCCTCAGCAATCTGTTCAGTTCACCACGCCGCAGAGTCTCTCTCCACCACACATCTGCCACACCACAATAAACCTCACTCAGATAGGACTGCTGAAAAAGAGGAGGCAATATTGAACAACTTGATAATCATTTATTTATTTATACTTGTTTAAAAAATGAGCAAAAACGATGTAGACAGTTTGTGTTTCATCATAATGCTCTCTCTTGGACTACTGAGCAGCTCTGCCTACATGTCTTTCATGTATATAATGTATTATATATTTAAAGCAGGGAGCATTGTTCTTCTGTCTACCATCATGTGGACAAGTTGGTATTGATCAAGCATCTCAGAGTAGTACACATTAGTTAATTACAACAAATATTCTAAATCAGCATTTCTGCTACTTAGACCTGGGCCACTGTCAAGTGGGGACAACCAGCACATCTGTCCCCAACTAAAGGGGCCCAAAGGGGTATGCAGACAGATCTAATATTCATGTTATGTTGTTGGGGATTGAGTTTCATATCAAGTTTTGGTGCAAGACCTTGGAATATTTTCAGCCGCCCGAAATGAGACAGTAGTAAATACTCTGTTTCTAAAAGCTGGAGAAGCCTGCACAGGGATTGGTATATGAACTTCTGGTGTATTGTATGGTTTAAAGGTATACAATGATGTCAATGATCAAGCCCTTGCTTTACTTCTCTTTGGTATGGTATGTTATACATTGCTACTCAGTGCTTTATTGCTAAAACTTGACCCTTTTCACCATTGTGTTCACCTAAGCAGGGACTGAGTTCTGACAGTAGATATATATATCCTCTTTGGAGATGACATGCTAATATTTTTTGGTTATACACAGTGTACTGCTAGTGCTGTGGCATGAGAGTGGAAACAAAATGAGATTGTAAAGCTAGTTTTATAAGAGGTGGTATAGAGGGGGACACTCACCTGACTGTATGGAAAGCATAGCAAAGCACACAAGTAGAATGTAAGGTTTTAAAGGGGTATTTCACTTTTTTAGAGAACATGTTTGACTTTTAAACAATTAGACCTCCCTCTGTGCTCAAGGAGGAGTCAAAGTATAAAAGGCCTATTTGGTGGCTATAAGATGCCTCGCTTGTGACACTTGAATTTTTCCACTTGATACAAGATCGTACTTCCTGACTGGTTTCATAAAAGAATATGAGTGCAGAATGGTCACAGTTGATATTCTATGTGTTTTTAAAAGTCGAAATGTTCTACCAGAGTGAGAGTTTGCTTGAAAGATAAACATCTGCATAGTCTCATTAGTCTGCATTTATCAATTTGGAGGTTTGGCTCAAGCTTGTGCATTAATATACTATACTGTAGTTTTAATAGTGGGGAACAGTAGCTATTTTGCAATGTTATAGCTGTGGTTTTGTACCCTTTTTCAAACTAGTGTACTTTTTTTATTCACCCAGTCTTTAGTCTTTTTGGCTAACTTTTTGGCAGTAAAACATATATGTAGACTATTGTGACTACGCAGATGTTTTATTCAGTGGGGGAATGCATCATTTTATATAAGACAATATAAGGCATGTACAGTGAAAGTAATTGTGCTGGGTGCTTTTAATTGACCACCCAGCATGTTTTAAATTAAAGTCTCCTCAGTCATTTGAATACCATAGGTGTTGGTGAAGTTTCAGTGTTTTGATCCTACCCAAATTTCATGATATTGGCTTTTTACAACCATCCTTTTCAATTTAATTTCCAACTTAAAAACCTATGCCTAGGGCATGAACAATTGGTGAATAGTACACCCTTATAAGTGCCTCTCATCTTTCGAGCACCATTATTTCCTCCCCTGCCAAAATGCTATGCCCCAATTGTGCCCCGCTTTCTATGTATTTACTTTTTGCCAACAATATCTACAGGCAATAAGAAGAATGTCAGACAATGTGTATGTTGGAACTAATTTAATTTGCACTTTATGAGAAATCTGTTGCCCTTCTGTTTGACTAAAAATGTCTATAGGTGACTGACTTTCTAGTGTCAAAGTTCTCTTAATTATTTACTATATACAGTAATTACTATAATGTGTTCCCTGATGCTGATTATATCCATTCATATTCTCAATGCTTCCCATGGTGTAAAATCTGACAGTTAAGCACAAAGCATTGGTCATATTTTTTTTTAAAACAAACCCAAGCTAAATATATAGAAAACTAAAGCATCATTGATGTAGAGCACCATTTTCTTGTGTATGGCACAACGATACACCTTCAGAGCATAATCACAAGGTTAGACAAATATTATTTAAGACAGTGAGCGGATGATATGATTTTGTACAAGAGGTCAATAGCACTAGCCCTTGATGTCAACACACTATAGCCCGAAATTTTGTCTAAGAGTGTTTGTGACATTTCAGCATTACCACTGCTAAGTACAAAAGTGTGAAAAAAGGTATTGATTTGTTGTTATTGCAAACAACAATAAATATACGGTTTAGTTGATAGGTGTTGCTGCGCAAAATATCTTCCATAATTCAAATGATTTATTCTCAGCACTTTTGAAATGACATGATATTATCCTGGTCATCTCTTATAGAGCAATTCTCATTTAGCTGGAAGAAACAAAGCACAGCAAACCAGCAAGGACTTGTAAAGATTTAATGATGTGTTGTTACTCTACAGTGACTGCCAGCTGGAATTTCATCAACCATGCAGTGAAGTGTTTATGCGGGAGCCAATTTTGTAGTGTTAAACAAATTACATAACACATTTGGTGTAACATCTCAATCAACAAAACTTTGCTGTTGGAAATGGACTTCCAGAAGAGGATAATGTAATTTATTCTTGTCAGTATACACAGAAAGTTCTCACATTCATACACATTAGAGGTTTGTTGGATTTGGCTCCATGATAAAAAGCACTGCATAAACTGATGGACAGCAGGTTTGACTGAATTCTAGCAAATGTACAAAAGCAATACCTGATACCTGATATTATTAGCAAAAAACATGTTTGCATACACAAATGCATGGGAATATAACAACCATAAAAAGGTTGCACTGACATCTGAATGGTTTTAAGACACTTTCTCATGATGAAAAATAGTGTTGATGTCTTTGAAAACCTCAGAAATAAAGCTGGGAAGTGGGCTGGGTTCAGGTTCCAGTAGTAATGTTTTCCTTAGACAGTATAACTATTTGTGACTAGCTGTTTGAGCATTTCCAGTAAGTTCCACTAGCTGAATCTACAGCTCAGACAATATAAAACTTTCCTAATAAAAATTCAAATGGCTCAGGACTGTGTACATCAACTTTATGGACTATGAACAACATCACATCCTAAAATTAATTGCAGTACTGAAGATCCAGTCTCTGAGCTTACCATCAATGTCAACTTTTGGATTTTGAATCAAAGTACAATGTATTGTTTTGTTCCTGGTTGCAGCGATGAAATGTTTGCAATAACGTTGAACTGAAGTCACAACTTTGTGATAGCAAGAGCCAGTAAGGTTCCTTTGTACAGTAGCATTTTGTGCCATTTGATAAACTAAATCTACAGAAAAAAAGAAAAAGCCTCAAAGCTAATGCACAGTACCAGTCAAAAGTTTGGACACACTTAATTCGAGGGAATGAGGTAGTGCGTCCAAACTTTTGACTGGTACTGTAAGTTGAAGCATTTGTGAGTGATATAATTGTATCAGAGACTCCAGTATTTCTGCATTGGGTAACATTGAGGTTTTTATGAAAAGGAAACTTTCAAATGCAAATTTGCAGTTGGAAAAATACTCATGTTACCAATGGCCCCTGCCCACTTCACAACTAAATAGTTAACTTCTCAGGAAGTGGAAAATAGGTACATTTATTGGGTCATTACATATACAGTCTTAGGGAAAAATGTGCAGCTTTCACTCAAAGTATTGACATACAAAAACAGGTATGCGGTTATTAGGTTTTCCCCAGGTCAAAGACAATAATTGTTTTATCGGTAATTCACACATAAGGTTTTAAACAACTGAGTAACTGTTTTGTGATTCATTGAAAGCACAGTAAAATACTTAGCAATTGATGTGCTATTGGTTTGTCTATGAGACTGTCATGTATTATGTTTGTGTTGATGTTTTTGTAGTGTGTTATCAAATTCTATATTTTTGCAATAAAACTTTGAAAAAATCAACTCTGGATGTAGCTTTCACTGTCTTCCACTGCCATAGGGGTTTCATTAACTGTTGCTTTATGTGTTGAGTATGGCACCTGAAGTGCTAGAGCTTAGGGTGACATAAAAGTAAAAATCTGCAGCTTCATGTTCTACTAAGACCTGTTGAAAAGGGTGCATTATGTGATGCTAGTGGATACTGTCTGGATCAAAGTGGTGGATACAGTCCACCACTAATTGGAGGTCATCCACTAATCGGAAGATCGGCAGTTCAATCCAGGCTCCTCTGCATGTCAGTCCGCATTTCAAGGCAAGTGTCTTTGGGCAAGATGCTGAACCCCAAATTGCTCCCAATGGCTGCACCATCAGTGTGTGTGTGTGAGAGAGTGTGCATTATATTGGCTCCTGAGCAGGTTGCACCTTGTATGGCAGCCTCTGCCATCAGTATATTTATGTGTGTGTGAATGGGTGAATGTTGTGTTGTAAAGCACTTCGAGCGGCCCAAAGACTAGAAAAGCACCATATAAATGCAGTCCATTCACCATTTACCATATCCCCAATGAATTCCTATCCCATCCCCGTCCCATCCCCCTCACAGAGCCGCTAGCATGGCTCTAGATTTGTATCTTGTTAACCCATGTCCTCAGTGACAAAGCCATGCACGTTTTCAGTTTGCCTCATGGAAAATGGCAAATATAAATACAAAGTCTTAACTATCTCATTTTAGCAGTGACAAATATAATTTAATTAGTAATTAAATGATTTGCAGTTGTATGCATTGTAGCTTTACTGTTATTGCAGTTCATTTTCATCAGTTAATAGGGCAACCACATGCTGTGATTCATTGTAATTTGTCAGATGATCTGTTTTAGTCCATGTTTATATCCCTTGTCGGTTTCTATGTAATGAGCTATTTTAGCCAAATAATTTGATTGCTAAAAACACGTTTCCCAACAATGCAATTAGATATGGTTTATTGGTTGAGATACTGATTGCCAGGGTAACAAGGGATCTAGTTAGCAGTTTTTCTCTTTGTCTAGACACAAACTGGGAGGGAGGGGAAGGAGGAATGGAGACAGATGGATAAATGATGTTGATGTCGAGAGCAAATCAAATATATACCAAGTACCAGAAAAGACTGTAGATAACACTGTCCCCACCTATTCCCCATCTATTGTATGCATACAACTCATTGTCAGTCGTGTATAATGACTGACAACACAATACAGTAGAATACAGTTCATTGCTGGGTTATGGTGATAATGAGCTGTGAGGATCTGTAGAATGCATGATGTTTTAAAACCTGATGATGCAAGCTCTGGCAATGATGTGTCCATCAGATGCAGTGAAATTAGCTGCTGATGTCAGCAGCTCATGTTATTGTGTGATCTACCTCATACAAATGAGCCAAATGTGTGAAAGACTGGCTAACAATTAACAGAGTGAACAGGACTAATATATATGATCTTATTAGAAGACTATCCTTTAAAATCTGTTTTCCTGCAGTCCAGGAGTGGTAGTAGGTGATTTCATTTGACATTTAAACCAAATATTATAAGCTAATACAGGCTTTTGTTTACAAAATTCTACAGACAGAATGTGATGAACAGTTCCTATTTCTTCCTTATCCCCTCATGGCACATTTAAGCAATTTTCTATTGTAAATCTCCTTTGCCATACATATATAAAAAAAAATCCTAATTCACACGTCTATGATTTTTGTGATAACCTTGAATTGTGTATGAAGGTGACGCTATGTTCTTACAGTGCTTGTTTATATGTAAATATCAGCACCAAATGGCTACAGTATGTGTGTGTGTGTGTGTTACGATGTCAAATCAAGCCTGGCTGATCTCTGGGGGAATCCACTGCCTGCATGGCTCAAGGTGATTATTACAGTACTCACACACACACATAAAGTACGTGTATGAAGGTGAAATTAGCCATCACACCATCAGCGTAGCTATTACAAAAACCTCTGTATCAGCGGCATGAAGAAAAGAGCTTTAGGGTGTGTGTGTGTGTGTGTGTGTGTGTGTGTGTGTTGATATTGCACTGGGGCCATATTCCCACTGGTGCTGACTGGAATTGTTCTTGGATGGACGGGTTTCTCGCTTTGGGCTAGTCCGGCTGTCTCTCTGCATGTCTTCACGTACCTGCCTGCTTGTCTGCCTCTCTATGTTTTGACTGGCTCCGTCTGCCCGACTGCTACATGCCTGTACATCTCCATATCTGCATGACATTCAGTCTGTGACTCTATTAGGTCTTCCCGTCTGGCTTTCTGCTTGCCATTACATCTCTGTCCCAGTCTGCCACTCTTTACTGTCTCACTGTTTATTAGACCATCACTGTGTCAGTCTAAAGTCAGGTATCCCAGGGCACGATAAAGTAATTTTCTCTCGAAGAGGTATCAGTGGTCGAGGCGTCCCGAGGGTCATTTGAAAATCATTGCAGAGACGCCTCTTTAATCATTATGAATGACCTTCAGCAGATCCTTAGCTGTCACTTTGGGTGTGATTGTGTGAGTGTCTGTGAATCTATGGGTTTTTGTCCAAGTATGTGGAAGTAAGAATGTCTGTGAGTATAGAGATGCATTTCTCTGTCTGTGTATGTTTTTCTACATCAGCGCCTGTTTCTGTGTCGGGTTTTTAATTGAGGTGAACTGTCTATAAAATTATGTCCAATTTGTTTGTCAAAAGAAAAAAAATGTAAGAGTCTGGTATGAAATGGGTGTGGGAAGTACTCTATACTAAAAAAGATGATGTTGGTGCAGATTTTATAGTGGGCTTGATGTTCAAAATGGCAGTACTATCGTGAAGTCACCTTTAGACTGTACAACAACAACAATTGTTAAAGTTTATTTCATGAATGTATTCTTGAGAACGTGATTTCAGTGTTAATTCTGATTAGTTTGTAGACTTGGGTTGTAGCAGCAGTCACATTGTGAGAATTGTTCTTAAATTTCAGTCAGAATTTTGCCTCAGGTTGTCTTTGGTCACCAAAGCCCTGCACTGCTCATTGGTTCACCATTGTCAACTTTCATCTCAAACAGCCCAAAATCACACAGTGTAAAGAGGCCTTTAACCAACCTTTTTGATATTCCAAAACTTGCAGAGATATTATAAGCTTTTTAAAGTCCCTGCACATTTATATTGTTTTTTTTTTCAGAAAAGAATCATCCTCAAAGCTGAAATACTAGCAGCTTGTGTGTGTGTAGATTATTGTAAATATGCTCATTAGCACCTTTTTCTTGCAAATACTGCAATTCTCAGTTACACTACCTATGAAACTCAATGTTAAAAAAACAAAACATTGGCATATGCATTATTTATTTATTTTGCATATTTGTAAAATAGATATTGAAATCTAAACAGTGTTTAGACATGTATACATAGCATGCTTAATGAACTGTATAATCGGTTGGATAAGAGTGTCTCTGAGTCCAATGTTATGGTCAGAACAGTCCTCCTGCCTCTTGTCAGAATTGAAAAGTTGCAGTATGGGCATCTTTTAAGGAACATTGTCATTATTCAAAATTCTAATTTCCACTTGGAGAATTTAGTGAGAAAACATATTTCTGTTATTCTCAGTATCATGTTTTTCTAGCATCCAATTCCTGGCTTCCTAGTTGTCAAAATGTAATATTTAAAATCACTTTTCATGCAGATGCGAGCCCAAGGTGCATATGGACAGATAAAGCTGTTCTCCTCCGTGTAGCAGCCACTCTTGACACCCATTAAACTGTTAGGGAAGGTCTGACCCGGACCAAATAAGCTGCTGGTAAATTGCCTTATCCATTCTGCTACTGATCTGAGAAGCCTGCCATGAGAGGGCTGTGTGATGTCAAGTGGCTGGCAAGGACACACATTTTCTCTTTCTCTCTCACACACACACAGAAACCTTGCCAGTGGTAGCAGTCTGGCAGGTCTTTGTGTAGCATCGTGTGAAAAAAAAACACACTCTCTCTCTCTCTCTCTCACCCACAGTATCAGTCTCCTTCATACAAAGGCAGCCAGAGGGACGTACTTGTCATTTGCCCAGATGTTTTTCCAAGGTCCTTTATTCGAAGCAGTCAATCATATGAGCTGAAATGTCACTAATGTGAAGTCCCTTTGGTGCAATGGCTCTGCGTGTGTGTTTGAGTTCGTGTAAGTGCATTTATGTGTGTGCAGAAGGTCGGTCAAGGTGAGATGAAAGTGCAGTTAACCTGAGACACAGGGAGGTAATATATTAATAACAACTACAATACCTCGCACAGCTATTTCTCTGGTGTAATGAGGTCTGTCTGACACACACATCCACACAGACACACACACACACACACATATATCTGAACTGGCTGGGCACAGTCTTTGTTCTGATTTTCTCCATAAAAACACACTAGAAAAAAATTCAAGCATTTTTATAAGTTCATTCATGAATCAAGCCCATTAACAAAGAAACCAACTGCATAACTTTATGAAAATGGATGTGCTATGATACAAAAAATATGTTATAATTATACCAATATGTCTGCATGTTTGTGAACAAAAAAATAAAAATTGAGTTTTAATACCCCTCAATAGATTAGCCCTTGACCTAATTTTTTGGTTTCAGTATAAGAGTGTAGAGCCTGATCTGTATTTGCATCTTTAAAAAAACACCCTTAGAAAACCACAAGCCCATTTCCATATGTGGATACTTGATATGCATCAACATCTTGAGAGTTGTTGTGTTGGACAAGCCTTCACCAGGTAATGCATCACTCTAAACAATGTTCAATGAAAAGTCCAAGAGACAGAGGCATATGGCCGAGACATTACTCTTGTGAGCATGAAAGCGTCATGTTATAGAAGCAGGGAAATGAGCAACAAAAAATAAGGATAAAGGTGAAAAGGATTTGAAGAGTTTCACATCAAACCTTGTATGGCATACACTGCCAAATATGGAGGTTGTTAGCCTCCTCCACCTCGCTCCATAATGAAGAGGTGCTGCCTGCCCACTGAGCTGTCTCGTCTGATAATTATTTTGACATTACCCACTGAGAGCTGGAAGGGAATTATCCTCTGCAGCGTCTGCTTGCCATACATTCTCCATAATCAGCCCCGCCATGCATGGATAAATTTGTGCACGTACCGGACACGAGTACAAAATGTGTGTGTGTGTGTGTAACAGTGTTGCAGATAACATCTTACAAATGGATCACTGTCACTTTACTTTTTGATATAACAAAAGCCCATTATTCAATTTAGGTGATCGCATAACGGGTTCCTTTTTAAAGTGTGACACATAGAAAATAATTCTGCAGGTTTCATTGTTTTAAAAGCCTAATTAACCAAAAGTTAGCTTAGAACAATAGTTTTATTATGTGCAATAGTGATACAATTCAGTCTTCTTGAATGTCTATTATTCTTCTTGTATTCAAACATCCACATTTTATATGAACACGTATAGGTGTGTGTATGTATGTCTCAGGGATTTGTATTGTAGGCTGATATATACATACTGTATGTATTTCAGCTTATTATCAGCTATGGTAGTGCTGCAATTTGGCAAATTAAAAAAAAAAAGTTAGAAAAATGCAATATAAACACACACATATACAAATAGATATATTTTTTCTCCTCTTTATATCAAATCATGAAAACGCCGCTGCATCTGTATGTTAAGCCACATAACTGTCACCTTGTGATATCCCTCATAGTAACACTCACACAGTGTGCATGCTCATAATTTTGACTGTGTTTAGCCATGTCGCATACAGTAACGCAAAGCAGCAACAACCCTCTGTGAAAACGACCAGAGGGAGAGCAGGGCCAGATGTTTCTCTCAGTTTGATCAAGTCACAGCATTTTTGCTTTTTGGAAATGCATCTTTTGTTTAAGTAGTTAATCTATTGATCTTTATCATTTGGGAGATTGAAATCCTGCATTATTCATTTTTGTTTAGAGTAGTTCAATTAAACACAATGGAGTGTAATTAGGTCAATTTTCATTCATTATACAGACCAATTAATTTAATGTAATTAAGTTTAAGGTAAAGTCAGTGGTTCCATGCGGTCACGTCCTTAATTATGCATAACTTTACAGCTTAATAAAATTAAAAACATGTGAGTTATAAAAAAAAATTCACCCCCCACAGTTATCATGAAAGGGGAAGTTAGCTTTAGAGACCAAAACCGTTTTTTGTACCAGGCTGTAAACATGTTTATTTCAGCTGTAAATTTGGGCATCTTAACATTGGCGCCTATGGGGATTGACTAGCTTTTGAAGCCAACCTCAAGTGGCCATTTGAGGAACTACAGTTTTTGGCACTTCTATATTGGCTTAATTTTTCAGCACCACAGATTGCCAATTGGTTCTTACACAGCTCTGGCTCTGTAAATGGGAAACACAACACTATTCCAGCAAATCAGCAGGGGACGTTTGTGCTCGTACACAGGACAGGAGGAAGTCATCAGAACAGTTGTCTGTGAGGACATGACAGGCTCCAGTCCACCATATTTCTGTTTTGGTTGTTGCCTTGGCAATGCGTGTCCATAAATTTTGGGAGGCAGACCTTCTGAAGGAGCATTAAGGGAGGGGTGTATTTATTTGGGTGTTTAGTTCAAATATCAACAATCTTTTTCCAGAATGACTGATTCTACCTTTAAACTCACATCAAATGAGATAATGAATGTTTTGGCATAAAGGAGGATTTGATCCACATTTAAAACATTTGAGTTCAATCAAAATTCTTCACCTCTTAAAAGAGCAGAAAAATGTGGCATGTCAATTTTGAATTTTTTACACAAAAATGCACATTCCTAGTAATATTACAAAAATGAGTAAAACAGTTTTATGTAGTTTACAGTAAATTATATGAAAATGTGTGGTTTTCCTCAGATATGATATACTGGAGTTAGTAGTTGTAAGAATGTCTTGGCGTCTGTGAAAAACACCCCATTTGTCTTAATATTCACTGTGCTCTGCATAGACAACTAATGACTGCAATGCATCACCTGCATATTGTATTTCAATAAAAGGTGTGTGTGTGTGTGTGTGTGTGTGTGTGTGTGTGTGTCTACTATTTGAGCATGTGACAATTTTTCTCCCTCAGTCAGTGTCTCTGTATGTCTGTTGCACATTTGTTAATGTCACATAATGTATGTGCAATGAATGAGTGCCCCTCAGCTTAACTCTGTCTCCTTGGGATTTTATTTCTATACAGGGAATCGTAATTGGGGGTTATGTTCACCGGCAAATGCACATAAATTGCAGAGAGTAGTGCGACAAAAAAAGAGTGTATGGAGGAGGATGGGCATACAAAGTGTTTTACTTTAACATTTGAGGCTGGAATTTGTGTTTCATCCTATACTTAAAGCCAGACTTTTTCAATATGTAAGGGGTTGGTTCACCAAAACTGGTAGCCATGCGGATACTTTCAATGTCATGGCCCAGACTTTAAGATATCCAGATCTAAAAGTCTGCCACCACAGCAATTCAGTGGAGTCATATTTGTGCTACTGTTATTGCAACTACTCTCTGATGAAAAACTAGTTCTATTAAACCTTGACAACAAAGTCTTTGGATTATCCTGAATAACTGGCACACCAGTAAGACACACTGTTGTTTTCAATTGTTCAGTGCTCTGTGCAATACATGAAATACCGTTCAACTCCATTCTTTTGGGAAGGGCAGCATTATCTGTCTCAATGACAGATATTTTAAAACCTGGGCAAAGAAAAACACAATTATCTGCATGGCAAGACATGATTAGGGGTACATGAGGAAGCAGATTTGTTTGTAATTTAGTTTCAAAGTACTCAATCTCAACTTATCAAAG
Organism: Euthynnus affinis; assembly: GCA_029490765.1. Classification (NCBI taxonomy): domain Eukaryota; kingdom Metazoa; phylum Chordata; class Actinopteri; order Scombriformes; family Scombridae; genus Euthynnus; species Euthynnus affinis. The sequence continues at coordinate 9,027,624 of CM055855.1, read as the reverse complement.
TGCTTTTAGTTTTCTAAACATAACTTTATGACGCTTCAGTAGCCTCAAGCACACAGTCGGAAAACATTAACAATAATTTTGGCAGATTCCGCTCCGTTATTAAGGTTTGATGCTAAAACGTGTCAGAGATGGTTTAAAAGTCTGATATGACCATAACAAATAAGGCATTTTAATTGTTTTAAAGGAGAGTGCCTTGGAGTTTTTTCTTGTATTTTTTGTCTATATGTATCCTTATCCAAAGAGCACCTTAAACATACTCAATTTGATTCCAAGCACTCCTCCCAAGCATTGTTTGATTTTGGCAGATATGTTCAAAATGATGGTTTTGTTGATATGATGCTAAAAATATGCCCCAGGTGGCAAAGCATATTTAGCTAGTAAAAAATGGTTGCATATGAACATAACTCTCAGAGAAATAGCTTGTCTGACCCTCGCATCAACAGCAGTGTGCTCACGACAGTGTGTAATAAGTCATTATTATGTCATGTTTCTAAAATGACTATTGATTTTTGTCACACAGCGAGAACGAGCTGCCAAGGGCCACGACAAAATGCACAGATAGAGATATGAATGAAGTTTCTATAAGGACGATCCCGGCAGATCTGTTATCATCCAAAGCTGATGATGAATCACATCACTGTACTTTGATCAGGTTGTGCATTCCCTTAGTGATATTGCCCTAGAGGTATTTTATTTTATTTTATTTTATTTTGTACTCTCCTTGGCAGAAAAATCAATGCCTGTTTCAAATACTCTGGATGGATGAATTTGTCATAATGGATGATGCATAAGTTAAGACATTTAAGATCACATGTGCCGAATGTCTTTCAACATCTGTCTGAAATAGAGGAAAAAGAAATTCTTGACTGCTTGACCTCATTTGATACAGTGGCTGACTCTGGCTCTCATGTTGTTGCATTTTACTGCAGTCAAATTTTAATACGGTTATTAAATACATGCATGTATGTGTGTGTGCATGCGTGTGTGTGTCTGCGTGTCTGTGAACCCATTTAGCTCAGTGTCAAACCCTCTGAATGTGTACGTCGTAATACATTCAAGTCCATTAATGCCTGGGAATGAAACTGAATCCAACAGAAGACACACATACATGCATGCGCACACAAATACACACACACACACGCTTGCGCATGCACACACACACACACACATACACACACAGCGCTGTATGTCTCTGATAGCTTCTATTATCTAGGTCTCCCTCCTGGCTGCACATCAAACATGGATGAGCTCCAACCATAAAAGGCTCCATTTTCCTTTGATTTATACAAGGAATAAAAATTGGAAAGGTGAAAAGTCCAAACCATGCATATTTTATCAGCTCGCTGACACCAAAGGCAAGACGGAACAAATTTTAACATGGAGCAAAACTTAAAATAGACCATGATAGGACCAAATACAGGAACTGCAATACCGAACCTCCTGACCTCATTGGGCAAAAGCCTTCTAAACTGGTCCGGTACACACAAAAAACAAGTCTATAGTGCCAGAAATAAGCACATTTTAACTATTTAACAAGCAAGTTTAACTTGACCAATACTTCAAATTATGAGACATTACTTAGAGTTCTCTCTCAGTGAGTAAACTGTTCCTTTTTTGTCTATTCAAACAGGGGGGGAAACACACTAAACAAAAGCCCAGGCAGTGATGTAAACATTATATTTTATGTAAGGTCCAATTTTCATTTTTGGACACTGCAGAGATTGAGTGAACAGATACTGCAGGATCAGGATCAATAAACCAGTCCTCAGGGCCCAGTTTGTCTTATTCCCTGTTAAAAGACAACGGTGATTACAGATCAGTACTTTAGCAATGAGAGGCTTTATCTATGTGTCCCCACAGTGTTTCCACTAATAGTTTCTATGGCAGCAAAGGAGGGGGTTGGGTGTGTATATATATATGTGTGTGTGTGTGTGTGTGTGTGTGTGTGTGCCCATATCTGCATATAGGTGAAATAATGCAACACATCCTCATAATGAAATGACCACATATAGGTAGTCGTATTGTCCCTGCACTCCAGAGCGACTCATAGGAACGCTTCCATAATGCCCCGTAGGAGCCTTTTCTAATATGCCGTCTCTATCGGCAGTAATCGTAAAAAATAATGATATTTTATGGTGTGACAATGTCGTCGTTAAAGTCTGTGTAGTTTTAGGCACAAAAACCACTTGGTAAAAATTAGGGAAAGATCATGGTTTGGGTTAAAATGATCACTTGAAATGTTGTGTGGGTTAAAGTTACTTTCTTAAAGTTACACAACCTTCATTGTCATGGTAACAGTAAACAGCACGATAATCGTAGTTACGGTTTTTAAAAAAACTCTCCTGACTCACGGTTGGAAACGTGACACCTGCAGCTGAAGTCCACTTATGCCATCAATTTATCTAGCTATCCATCTAACCGGCCGCATTCTAATAAGGCAGATTATCACCTTATACTGACGTCATCTGTGTCACTTTCCCGGGTCATAATTATTATGGCTGTTAGATGGCGTGACTGTACGCTGTTTTTGCTTGCTGAATTTTCAACCTATACTGTTGTTTGGGTGGGATGGGTTGGAAAATTAGTGACTAGTTGTAGCTTATCACATTAAAGCTGTAGCTTTTTACATATTTTTTACATAAGACTTCCTGTCCAATCTGAGTAAGCAGTGTGATACTAAATAACAAACAGCACAAAATTAAAACAAATTCAGGCACAGTATATATTTGAAAATGTATTCTCACAAAAGTTGATGTCATACTGTATTATTATATGAAATAGTTATATGAATGAAATACACAAATATTCTTATTGTACCCTCCAAAAAGTGACCTCCCTATTTTACATAAAAATGACCACAGAAATGTATTTTGGTCATACTGTACCTACAAAATTAATTACATTTTGATTGATTGTATTTGCTTCACTTATAAATTGTAAAAATAAATAAAAATCATAAAATAATCACATGGTGAAATTTTTTTATATCCTATGAATATCAAACATTACTTTTTATACAAATGAGTAGCAAAGTCTCAATCTAAATGACAGAAAGCACATTAAGCTTATTGTTAAGAACTGCTAACATTTACTGAATGAATCGTCTATGTTCTTCATATTTAAAACTTAAAACAATTTCCAAAATGTTTATTAACTAAAGCTTGTAAAGCTCTTGAAATGTGACACCTTTTCATTTATATGTTTAAATACATACACACAGATACCACTTACATACAACACAACCCTTGCAGACTCATCCACCTGTCCTTTCTTTTTGTTGGTACATCTCCTATCATATCCACCTATTCTCCTCCCATTACAACCACTCATCTGAACTGTACATCCATCTGCGTCCCCTCCCTCCCTCCATCCCTCCACCACGCTATTTCTATCCATAAATCGCTTCATACAAAGCCCCACTCCCATCCTCAATTTTCCTCCCTCATCTCATCCTTCCTTCCTGTCCCCCTCTTGTTCCCACTCCCCTTTTTCTCCCCTTCCCCTTTTTCTCCATCCATCCATCCTGTCTGAATAATGCAGTGGCCACGCAGCTGCACTGCCATTGTCCCTGCCTCAATGTTAATGTCGTGTCCTTGTCACAATTATTGGGTCACTATCATCCATCACAGTTAATCATTGTCATACAGATACATGGACAAACAAAACACATTACGGACAACAAAGGCACACACAAGTGGGGAAGAAAGGCGCTCACGGAGCACATGTAAGCAGAGAAGCATCTTGCAGTTTATGGAGCTCGTGTTAAATTAAATGATGCACTTTGAAAAGGAAAACACAACAGATGGTTTATTTCAGCATTGAAGCAGATGTCACATGCAACATATATGGATATAAATGTAAATAAATATAATATCTGTATGCATGTTCAGGGAATATTGTGAGCCGAACTACTGGAAAGAAATTGTAGTCCTTTCAACATTAAATGTTTTTAAAAAGTAACTAAAAGGTGAACTATTGGACACTTATTGCCCAGTTGCACCCCAGAATACCTAAATTTCACCCCAACTCACTGTTATATCATAAAATTCACCACACTGAGTACAAATAATCAACAATGAGCTGGAAGAACTGTAATGTGTATATAAATGTAATTATATGATAGATTATATTCAGTATTTAAGCCCTTTAAAAAAAGTGATCATCATATCTTGTTGTTTAAGATAACTTGTTATACAAAAATATTGAGAAATTAACTCATAAGAAAAACTTACAACAATGTGATTTTTTAGGAAGCACACAGGGAATTGGAAAACTTTGATTGGATACAATACCTATCTAATTATGATTTGACAAGAAAAGAAGACTAATCAAGGCTAAGTTGAATGAAGTAGAGGACAAGCTTGTACCAATCAGTAAAATCAGGCTTCTGAATAAAAACATAACATCCCCTTGGATAGTATTAGAAAAAAGAAAATTAAAGAAAAGAACAATCTGGCAAGATAGGCAAGAAAAATTAAAAACCCAGAGATACAACAAAAGTATCGGAGAGTAAGAAACTTTGTGAGAATGAGAACACAATGTTTAGGGAAGATATATGAAAAAGAATTAGCAAGACAATCTAAACAGAAACCAAAGGTTATCTGGAATAAATAAGAGGACAAACATTAAAACGACAGTAGGAGATTTGCATACCAGTCAGAATAATACTAACTCCAACAGACAAAGATATAGAAAAGGCAGACATATTGTTAGAATAATTCAGTAGTGGACTTGTGAATGAACCTGAAGGGCACATACCTGTACTGCCAAGATTAGAAGTTCAGCAAATAGAATGTTTTATAATAATAACTACTGGGGATGAAAACTTCTTGTACAGAATATTAACATCTATAAATCACCAGGGCTAGATGTGATACATCCTTTTTAAAGGAGGATTTTAAAGGAATCGGCTTGTGTTTGCTGAACCTCTAGCAGTATTAAATAATCAATTGTTAGACAAATCCATTTTACCCTTTTTATATCTGGAAGATTGACTACACTTCAGCTTCTCACAGTTGTTGATAAGAGGTCAGCAACTATGGAAAGAGGACAGTCAGTCGATTGCATATATATAGTCTTCCAAAAAGCTTATTATACAGTTCCTCATAAAAGACTACTGTAAAAATTAAAATCCCATTGCACAGACAATGAGTTACAGTCTGGCTACGGGACTTTTTACGTAATAAGAAACAGTAGGTGGTGGTAAATGGTGCCATTCAGGCTGGAAACCGGTGGCATCTGGAGTTCCAAAGGGATCTGTGCTGGGCCCTGTACTCTTTGTTGTCTATATATAAATGATTTACAAAGTGTGATACAATCTGATGCATATATTTTTGCAAACAACATAAAAAATATTTAGAATAATTCTCAGGACACACACAACCCATATGTAAGAAGATTTCCATAGCATGAGTAATTGATGTGATCAGTGGTTACTGAAATTAAATTCAGAAAAACGTATTCCCAGTGTGTAAATGTTACACATATACATAATATTACAGCTGAAGAATTGGTGGTTCAGCAAGTGGAAGAGGAAAAAGATCTGGGTGTAGTGGTTGATAGTTCAGTTTAATTCATGCACATTTCAGAAAAAAAATAAAAAGGTTATACAACCTTGGTGAGATCTAATCTTGAATTTGCAAGTTCAGCAATTGTCATTTGGGTCAAGTGACCCTTTGATTTATAAAAGTTTTTTCTTCCAAATTCGCCAGTCATTTGATTTTCATCCCTCATTGATTTAATAACAACACAGATGATCATCTTGAATTCTGTCTCCATCACTACAATATTCCCTGGCTGATCACCCAAAACTATTTACATGTCTGCAAATGTCTGTTTTCTTCAGGTGGGAAACATTCTTTACCAGTGGTCTAGTGGTCAGGTTATGTGTTTTTGGCTTACTTTAGTGAAGAACTTGTGAGTCACATGTACTTTCACCAAGGCATTGACATTTGCGCCCAGAACCATATTCAAAAGCAGTTTGTAATAATGCTAAAGCCAGCATTGTCGTAGAATGCATGGAACATGAAAATAGTCATATTCAGAGTTGCTGTCATGTTTTAATTTTTAATGAAGTATGTGTTCCTCTATTTCCGCCTGGGTCACCTATTTGTTCTTTGGCTTGGCTTCAGATTCATGGATTTAGCGAATGCCTGTGATGGAGGATGGTTCTTCTGTTGGATTATTTGTTTGATTGTCATCAAACAAATACTTTTCAGTGAAGGACTCAGTGTATAGATTTGGACTGCCACTGATGTTAAGAATTTGTGTGTGTGTGTGTGTGTGTGTGTGTTGGGGGGGGGGGGGGGGGGGGTCTGAGGGAAAGGCTAATGTGGATTAGGTTAAATAGATCCATTAAAACATGAAAGGTTCTTGATAGCTGATGTGGGAGTATCAGACATCTCCTCTTAGAGACCATGGCTTTAGGGTATTGGGCCTTTATATGTGTGTGTGTGCGTGGGAGTGAGTGTGTGTACGTGCTGCAAATGAATCAATAGTGATGAGAGCAGGCTGGTTTCTATTACCTTTTTAATTATCCTCCATCAAACAAACATGATAGCACCTTGAGATCACTTAGGCCACAGTCCCACACACACACACACACACACACATACATACAGAGTACACCAAAGTACACAGTGACTTTTACTATCGTAAAAAATAAGACAGAATCAAGGACACAAAGCCGATAAAAAACCAAAGTGCATTCACAAGAGAGTAAAGATAGCAGGTTCTTTGATTAACCCTCTTCTCTGACCTTTAAGTAGAGAACGGAAAGTTTAAAAAGGTGACAAATCTGGGCAATTAGGTAGGGTAGTTTGTTTTCTCTCATTTAATTCCTTCCTAACAGTCAATTTTAATGTCATGGCTTAAGGAATTTTGTGCTGCCATTGACCTTGTGCAGCTTGAGTCACAAAGCCACGTTTATGTCTGTTGCAAAGCAGCTGAGTAGTTGCCATCTACTGCCACCATTTGACTAGTCATAAATTATAAAAACTCTCTGGTTGAAATCAAAATATTTATGCAGATAATGATTTGACAGCAAAACAAGCCATTTAGATCCTGCAGCAGGGAGAGAACAACATGGCCAAAGTCAGTGACTACATTTATATGCACACTAATATTCCACTATTATTCTGAATATGACAATATTCTGAATTTGATATAGGTCATGTAAACAACATATTTGGATATTCCAAATTATGCCTCATTCCGAATGTAGCATTCTCCAATTAAGACATTTGGGATATGCCAATATTATTCAGGTTTTAGGCGCATTCTTGCACATGCATACAGCACATTCAGAATATGTGTCTCAATTGAGGGTTATATCGCAGTGTGGAACACACAGCCTCTTGCCTGTTTAGGGTCAGCTCTATGCGTTGTAAACAAACCAACTAGCCAACAATTTGCATGGCTGGGGTAGAGATGCATGCCCAAAGGAAAAGCCCACATTTCTGGTTGGAAGGAGAAACACACCTACTTGTAAACATTTTGAAAGACTTGGATATCGACACATTTTGTATATGAACAAATATTGCAATGCCGGCTTTTTTTTATCTTCAGACGGTCCACCACCAGTGGAAAACTTTTAAAAAATTCTAATTTGTATGCACAGCTGCATGTAAACAGGAATAGTAGTGGAATATTTATTTTCATTAGCCATGTAAACAGCTTAGTATGAATATTGTCCTTTTCAGAATAAGGACAAAAACTGGAATATTTTGTGGATGTAAACTTAGTCACTGTATGACAGACAGTTGTGAGAAGTGTGTGTGTCTGCTAGTGTCTGATTAGGCTGGGGTACCCATCCTCTCTCTCTCTCTGGCATGATTACATAATAGGTGATTGGCAATGATGTCTGTGGATGAATGTGTGTGTGTGTGTGTGTGTGTGTGTGTGTGTGTACAGTATGCACACGCAGGCAAGAGCAACTTGTGTATTGTGTGACTCAGTGCATATGTGTGACCCAGAAACGTCGAGCAGTCTCTCAAGGCTTCATTAGGGCATAAACTGAAAGTTCAGAATCTATAACCTTCAGATGATCACCACACTCCCTCCCTGCATCTGTATGTGTCTTTTTTTTTTGGTGTAGTAGTTTTGCTCACTTATTTCTTCTTTTCTTATATCTACTCATACTGAGCTTCTCACAGTTGTCTTCCTCCATTTGTCACTTTCTGTTGCAAAGTGTGAGAGCCGCTGCCTCTGAAAAGATTTTTCCCTACTTTGAATTCCCATTTCCAAAGTTTTCTTTAATGATATCCTCAAAAATCATATTTAATCATCGAAACTTTCTTTTTGAGAAGTCATGCGTTTCCATCATTTTGGTAGGGTGGATTGTTTTAAATGCTACACTCATCAGCAACATCATAACATTGCATCATTTGAAGCATACGACAGATGCACAATACAGATACAAGAAACAGGCAGGGCAGAGTAGCTGGAACGTGCCAGTTCGGGGACTAAACATGCTGCTTTTCTGGCAAGTTGACACCGTTGAAGCTTGGAAGTAGGACAGTGGCATTTCCTGACACAAGCCTCTGCCAGTCAAGACATCGCCAGTGACACCCATCATACAACACCAGTATGTGTCACCCTTAGGCCACAATTGCTACAGAGAGGAAGGCAGTTAGAGGTGCAAATTGGGAATGCTTTGCTCTTGTAAATGGGAACAAAACACTAAACCACAGTTGCCACAGTTAAGGGCGGCTGTGGCTCAGAAGAGTTTCCCCCTGATGGGAAGGTTGGGACCTTGCATAGCAGCCCTTGTACTGATTCAGCATATGAATGTGTTTGAATGGGTGAATGTGACTTGTTTTTGGTTTAAGGACTAGAAAGGCGCTATACAAGTACAGTCCATTTAACATTTGCTGAACTCATCCAAAACTGAAGGAAAATAGGGATTTCTGGCACCTATTCACCTACTCCCAAGGTGCATGGAGAAGGGAAATAGTATCAAGAGGTCAAAACTCTGGTAGTGCATTATTAAGTGTTTCAGCTTCATCAGGGTCATCATCATTCAAAAATTGCCTCATCTAAACTTGACCCCGTATCTGAAAGTGAACTGATTTTAACTGCTGAATGTTTTAACAGGTACCTTTAGTTTCCACACAATGCTGTTGGTGCATACAACAGAACTGGATGATGTCATGATTGGTCGTTTCTTTCCTAAATACATCTTGAGAGGTGTATAGCTGCACTTCTCTCCTTACATTTTATGTACACACACACTTGTAATGTTGACTTTTCTTTATCTCTGAACCAGATACATTCTATTACATTTGCTCCTCTTTTGCACTGAAGATTCAACCAGAGGAGTTTCATGCCCTTCAAGCATTGGAAGTGCACCCCCTGCCAGTCGTCTGACACTGTAATGCGAACAGGACTTTTTTTTTCTACTGGAACTCTAGATGCCTGAAATAACTCCTCCTACTTTTGCAACTCTATAATACAGATAAGGAAGGCAGTGCGGGAGAGTTATCAGTTCCAGGTCCTACACACAGGACCACTGCAGCATTTTACTACCTCTCTCTCACTCACCCTTCGCTTTTTTATTTTCTCCTGTGCCGAGTCCCGCCTCATCACCTCTCTTTCTCTCTTCCCACTCCTCTGGTGTTCTCTCATCTTTCTCCCCCCTGCTGCATCCTCTCCTCCTCTCCAGCTCCCCCTCCCCTTCCCCCTCTTCCCCTCCTCCCCACATGTCTGTCTGTTCGAAACTGGAGCAACGTCTTAATCGAGGCTCGGAGACGTGACAGGAATATCTAAGCAAGCTCTGCAGTACAGACACAAACACACACGCACACACACACAGAAACACACACATTCTGCTTGGCAGCCAATTAACAGCCTGCAATCCAGCGCCAAAGGAATAACTGCATGTTGATGAGCTGGCGGCTCTACGTGTATGTGTGTGTGTCTATATGTGCGTGTGTGTTTGTGATGAGCTGGTGGCCGTCAGAACCACTTACACAGATAGAAGGATATCTCTTTTATGTGTTCAGGGGAAAGAGGGGGATTATGGCGCATTAAAAACCATCTCCGTGAGGGACAAACTAAGACAGGAACAAGGAAGTGGGAGTTTGCGCCCGAGATTCTCTTTGTGTGTGTGCGTTTGATGCTGTCCCCGTAGCCTCAACGTATGTGTGTGTGCATACACGCAGCATTAGAAAAACAATGCAGATGATTTATATGGAGCTGAGCCTTGCTTTCTCCTCCTTATCCTCCTCCTCATCCTTCCTCTATTTTCGTTACCTTTTGTTCTCATCCTCCTCCTTACTTCTATCCTGCCTTCACTTTGGGGAGTTCATCCAAAGGTGAACGCCTGGCAAAAAAAGTATCTCTCCCCCCCTCAAAAAAAAAAACTCATATATTCTCTTTATGTGTCAAAAATATTGACACCAGCCTTGACACAATATCCCCGAGCAGCAAAGCTCTGTGTGCCAGGTTTCATCATCCGTTCTTTTTTTTTTGCGAGATAGAATATGTTGAGAAGCTTCTGTGTTGTTGTTGTTGCCCTACTTGTCTGCACAGCCCTCCGTATCAGGAATAAATAAATGAAATACTGGCGGATGAAAAGTTTAAACTGCTTACTGAAGTTCTATCACAATTACAGTGTACTATTACTAATAATTAATTGATAATAACTCTTTTTTCCAATTAATTCTGTCTTCAAACATGAAACAGGTGCAGTTCTCTTTAATGTAATTTGCATTTATTTATCCGGATTACGTCTGTCACATTAACGATCTCTTTCCACAAGAGAGATCTGACGTGGACAGCACACATTGCATTATGATCACTTTTATCTATAGCATCAGTATGGTTGTGTTGTTCCTTTTTGATTAAAACTAAAATCAGTATGTGTCACAATGATTATAAAATGTTGTATGGAGAGAGCAAATGAACAGTTCCTGCATTAATTAGAAGCCCTGCATAATCTGAAGTAAAAATGTACACTGCTGCTTTTTTCATGTGTGTTAATGGTTCAGTTTTGTCCATTGTTAAACTAGGATGACAAGTACTGGCAAAGTGCTGAGATAGCAGGAATATTCCTGTGGTTTGGAGAAATGTACTGGTACCTTTTTTGGGGGAGGAAAAGACTCCCATCTAGTGGTAAGATGTGCAAATGACAGGACAAGAGAAAAACATGAAAAGGTTGGACTGTCTTATGCTGTGATGTTAAACAACATTGTATTGTTCTTCATCATTATATATTTTAAGTTATAATTTCTTGTTGGACTGGTTGATTTGACCCCAACAAATTGTGCAAATTGATTGTATTGCATGTCAAATCTTCTGTTAAACTAAAGATGAAGATTAGTACAAGATTATTTCAAACAACCAGGAAGTGAGATTGAGTCTGTAACATCAGCACTCCTGAGTAACAGCTCCACCCAGTGGAGAGCTGTTGTAATAGCAGGAACGTTTCTGAAGACTCTGGACATCCTTCAGTTAGAATATAAAAGCTGAGACAGTCTCACTGCTGAGACAGAAAGCTAGACACTCACCACATAAAACAACAAACACTTTAACAGTGTTTCATCTCACAACTCTCACAGAGGACTCAACTCTAAACACACACTGAAGATGCTGTGCTCTCATGGAATCCAGTCTGTCCTCAGTCCATTCAGACACTCCTACTGGCCTGTACGCAGTCTGTGGCCAGAGGTCAAACACCTGCTCTACCAGCAGGATCAGTAGTCTGGAGCTGATTGACAAACTTGAATACAAGATCTTGGAGGAAACGGTGACTTTTCAAACCAGTGTGGCCAGTCTCTTACCAGCTGGAGAAACAGGAAGAGCACTTCGGCCTGACTCTGGACTCAACGCTTTCCCCCAGCCTAATCTAAATTAATGTATCAGATCTGTTAAATGATTACTCCGGTGATTTAGTATTGCACTTCCATAAATTGGCTAGACTCCTGTCCTTGAGTCTCTTGTGTGGGTCAAGCCTCACAGTCTCTAAATCCTATCTTTTCATAATGCGAATCAGCAGCATCTCTCATTAACCATAATGAAATCATCAAGGTTTTTTTCCGTCTTTTGGAAAGCTTGCTTCAGAGTCACATAAAGCATTAAACTGTTTTCACAGGGAGACTAGTACCCTTCATGACAAGTAAACTGAACTTTATGTGTGAAATCAGTGGAATGGTCCTTTAAGTTTTTTATCACACAACTATGAGAGTGATCCACTTTTCTTTTAAATATCTACAGCCTGACGTTCTTTTGCTGGGGATATTAAAGATGAATTAGATCAGATCAAACTCCTGTCTGAGCTCCTGGCATCTGCAAGAGAAGGAGCCTTTTCCGCCCTCCTTCTTCTCTTCTCTGTCTTCCAACTGACACTCGTTGCCCACCTGCCTGACAGACAGCTCCTCTGAGGAAAAGCCTTGAGCGTCCAGGGTCAGGCCAAGGTGCTCTCCCTCTTTCTAGTTGCGTGGCCACAGAAAAATAATGTTTCTTCAAAAGTGCTTGGTAGTTCAAAGAACCATAACCAGATAAATAATCTATTCAGTGAATTCTTCTTCAGGTTTTTGAAGTAGGTCCTTTGTAATATGAAAAGGTTTTTTATTGTTATTTCTGTTATTTGATGGTAGGTAATGGTATAATCCAAGCCAATGCTTGGATAACCACAAAAAGGACAAATACATTCAAAAATCTCCAAACAAAAATAAATACTGAGTAGCAATTGGTGTCAATTGCTAACTCCACCATTCTTTGACGTACTTGTTTTCTATCATTCAACTACATTGATGATTATTACAAAGATTGTGTTTTCCTTTGAAATAAATAGATATCCAATTAAATCTCTCTTGAAATAAAAAGATCAAAATAATACAAGTTAGTTGATGTTGTTATATAGAACATAAAGGATTAAATAATAATCCTGCATCCATCTGCAAAATAACTTTACATTTGCACATTTTGATGTGCAGCTGTTTTAGTGTACATTTAGTGTGTATGTGTGATAAATTATCATCTTCACTGTAGAGGATTCTTGTATTAGGTGTGTAGTCAGAGGCTTGATAAGTGGTAATTATTTGCAAAATACGGTAGCTAGCATTAGCTCGGTAGATAGCCAGTGAATGGAACTAGTATCAGATATGGACGCAGTGTATCTGCAGTATACTTCAAGTTTAGTGTTTCTGTTTTGATTTGATGTCTATATATATTCTGGTCTTAGAAATGGGCGAAGACACAGGTCCCTGATCTTGTGGAAGGTTGCCAACACCCCTCTGTTCACGGGGAGGCGCAATGCAGCAGTGAATGGATATGAGTAAGCTAAATTTATCGTTATACATTGTCATATGAAACATTTGCTGCATCGTGAAGTTGTGCTTCAGTCAGGGCATTCATTATGGATAAAGGCTTGCAGGGGAAGATGACCCCCAGCCTTCATGAAAAAAAAGGGAAAACCTGAAACAAAAATATAAGGTTGGTTGGCTGTCTTTTCACTATTTCACGTCACTATCCCTGACATAATCAGCCCAAAGGATGTGAAAAGTTGTAATTTATTCTGTGAGTTGATGAAGAGGTATCTTTAAAATATGTTAGTGCATGCATCTTACTCCAGCTATGTGGACACTTTCATATTTAATGCAATTGAATTGCAGTTTTTTAAAATTTATATAGCACCAAATCACCCAGATTTTCAGGGATCATTGGAACCATGGAGCAAGCGCACTAGTGACTTTCACCAGCTACTTCCGGTTTAGCCCTCCAGCTAACTTGAATGAGGATAAAACAATTCAATTGTGCAGCTCTTTTAGACTTTTGAAATGTGATGAGACTGAATGGATCAAATTCCAATAGTGAGAGAAGTCATTTCTTTCTTTCTACACATCCCTACATGTTCAAGCCACCAGAACCAGGACTCAATTTTGAGCCAGAAGACACAGAAGACAAAGATCAGCTCCCACATGACACTTTGTAAGGATACTTTGTGCTCCAAGAGAAGTCAGCAGAAAGAGCGCAAGCATCAAAGGACTGCTTACTTCCTTGATGGACAGCAGATGTGCCAGGAAACCTTCAAGTTTCTGCATGCATAAGTTAACTTTTAAAACACATTCAGCAATTTTAACTATAAATGGTATGCATATGACATATACTTAATCTATTTGGCATTATATTACATTTTTCATTTAGCAGACGCTTTTCTCCAAAGCGACGTACACATGAGTTTGATACATCACAAGCAAGGATCTAGAAACAACAACACGAGTAAGTGCAATAAGGCTTAAGTTTGGGCCCAATGGAACGTAGATGCCAACAGGCAATACAAAAAATCAACGATAAGAGTGCATAGAAATTTTTTTTTCTTTTTCTTTTTCTTACAGTCCATTAAGTGCATAGGTGTTCACGGAAGGGCTGAGTCTTTAATCTTTTCTTAAAGACTAAGAGGGACTCTGCAGACCGAACAGAGTTTGGTGACTCGTTCCACCAGCAGGAACATAAGCGAGGCATAATGGTTATTTATTACAGAATATCTCAAAACAAGCTCACCAACCTTATAAAATTTTATAAGCAACATGGATTGGCACCGAGGATGAAAAGGTCTGGTGGGCGTGTTTTGAGCAGCAGGCTGATGACTGTTCAGGACATCCAACGGGTCAAGCACTTCATCACTAACTTCGCTGATGTCCACGCCATGCCACTTCCTGGGCGCATCCTGGTTTTAAAAGATCCAACATCTAGGTGCTCCCCATAACGGAGACCATGACATCAGTGTGGCAGAGGTACAAGAGTCAGACGCAGGACCATGTATTGTATTTTTTACTCATTAGAATTAGCATTTTTTCAAATCAATTCAAGATTTCAAGTAATCAATTCAAGTATTACTTTCCCTCTTAAACATTGGTGTAGGCCACCGTGCTGCTGGCAACAGCACATTTCGGAAGCTGTGGAGGCAGTTAACCCCTAACATTGTCATTGGGAAACCAATGACAGACTTGTGCTGGGTCTGCCAAAAAAATAATAACGCCATCTACCGCAGTTCCAACCTACCAGACTATGTGAAGTCTGCAAAGTTGAGGAAGCAGGAGCAACACAGTATTGTCGGCACGGAGCGTCAGGCATACCAAGACATGGTTGCAAACTGCAGGGCAACAGTTGGTATGCTGGGTGTCAAGCTTGGACCAAATCCACCCTGTAGCCAAGACCTCACCATCCACTACAGCTTTGACTATGCACAGCAGGTATGTTTTATTAAAACATTAATGTTTCAACAAACATATTGGGTGAATTGTTGTTAGTGTCACCTCCTCAGATTGTGAGAAAATATAACACAAAATAGATACTGAATAAAAAAATGATAAATGCATAATTTATACACTTATAATTAATAATTTTACAATAAGTAAATCACTATTTACTCATTCTTTCTTTTCTTGTGTTGTTTTGTATTGTTTTTAAGGTCCATTACCCCAGTGACCCTCTCCAGCCTGGGCCAATGTACTTTTTGCTTCCCTGCAAGTGTGGCGTATTTTGAGTCTGCACCGCAGACCTCCGCAGGTCAACTACTTGATCGATGAGGCTCACTGTATCAGCAAGGGCTCCGATGCAGTCATCTCTTATTTGCACCATTTCTTCTCCCACTACGGGCTCAGTGAGAAACATGTCCAGCTGCACTGTGACAACTGTTTTGGACAAAACAAGAACAAGTGTGTGCTGTGGTACTTGGCTTGGCATTGCATGATGGGTCTTCACGACAGTGTCTCCCTCAATTTTTTAATGGCTGGCCACACTAAGTTTGCCTCAGACTGGTGTTTTGGGCTGTTCAAGAGGAGATTCTGTCACACACCAGTTTCCAACCTGGAAAACATCTGCCAGGATGTGACTTCCAGCACATCAGAAAGCCGTGTGAACATCCCTCAGCTCAAGTCTTTGTACCAACACAAGACTGGCACAGCTTCCTCACCTCAAGCTTCAAGCCTCTGCCAGGTGTGAAGAAGTAACTTCACTTCCGCTTCATCAGCACAGCCCCTGGAATGGTCTTAGCCAAGAAGTAAGTATAATATTAATATATTTAAATACAATTTTATTATATAACATATGTAATATCATAGAATATTTGGTATAAAAAGATAATGTTGGTATTGCCATAAAGCTGAGCTAAACTTTCCTTTTTACAGACATAGAAAACTCAAAATGTGTTTCTGGGTAAAAGTGACTTAAAATGATGGAGCAGGTGACACACATACACATATATATACTTATGTTCTGGACATTTTGTTATGTCAGTTATATCTAATACATTTCATAAAAGAATTAGACAGCTGTCAATAATTTTTTGAGTAATGGCATGTTTGTATGTGTGTCATAACTTCTTTCAAATGGAGGCTGGTGAGGTGGTTGTGTAGTGGACTGAAGCAGGAGGTAAGAAAAATAGGCAGGCAGATATGCTTAAGAAAGATATTGACAACTGCAACTTTGCCATGTTCTTTTTGTGTTTCTGCAGAACATGCATCTTCATTTTGCCACTCTGTATGCCATATGTAGTACGACATACGGCTTAGGCTGTATTCACACCAAATCCGGCAGTGCAGCGAAAATGCTAGTCATCCCATTCATTTGAATGGGGGTAGTGCGACTCGCCTGCGGCCATTTTGGCCACTGCGGCGCTGCACTTTCAACTAATTTCATACTTTCTGGACTGGGAGGATTAGCAGTTTACAACGTGACGTCACACAAATGGCCCACATAGTCACACGCCCACAAATCCACACTGACCCGCGGCGATTCGCTGCACCGCCGGATCTGGTGTGAATGCAGCCTTATTTCCAACCACTAGAAGCTGCGAGTATCTTACCTGTATGTTTATGTAAGATTTATGTTTCACATCTTAATAGGATGCCAGCTGAAGTTGACCAAGACTTAAGGCAGCACCTGTCTGTTGCTCCATATTTCCCACCCCACCTGGACAGCTGAACCTGGACACATGCCTAGCTAGTGCATCTGCCTTCTCAGGTCAGCTCATACTGTGAGCACAGAAATCCAGGAAAAGCCACTGTTTTCAGCTCAGCCACAAAGGGTGCAGTGTCATGAATGACTTCCTTAAAGCGGAGGTCCATAAGCTCTGTGACATATTCTAAAACACAGGAGAGGGCACATAACATAGCATATAATGTAAGTAATTCATATGTCTCAACTGTTGACAAACAACTATAAATTTTGAAATTTGAATGCTTGATTATAATTTTTGCCATGCTGGCATATGTAGTTCTACACATTTTTTTTGCTCAGGTGGTGCTTTGCAAGTGGGCAAAATGTGTTTGGAATCATGCATATATTGGCGAGGAGATGACAATTTGTATCAGACAATTAATAATTAAATAACCAGTAGTATATTTGGTAGTCTTCACCATGGACACAAAATGCCCTCTCTTGGCCTCAGGAAATTTAATTTGGAACCGCAGTTCTCCTGCAGCAGTCCTTTCTTGGGTATGCCCAGAATTTTCATTGAAATGCAATGCAGCCAGGTAAAGCCTGAAATAAGAAGATTATGGATGGGATTACATTATATAAATTCTTAGTAAAGGGCTAGAACAGGGGTCAGCAACCTTCAGCGTACAAAGAGGGTTTTTTTTTTTTTATCATAAATCTGCCTTACAGGTCATTAAGATAGTTTTAAGATATATTATGCAAAACTCCAACCTGTGTTTATGAGCAATTCTTTTACAAATTCCCCATCAGTGAACAGCTTCCTGTGCATGGTGATCTCCTGAGCTGCCACAAAACTAGCTGAAGTGCATAGATTTGTAGTCTTCATCCATGTCTTCAAAGTGTTTTTGCTCGTCAGTTTTCTGCAGCAGTTCCGAAACTGCTCTTTTTCGAACATCTCCAGCTGGGTATTTTTCAGCAAAAGCTGAGTATTTGTTTTGGAAATGCCTTTCAAAATTTGATTTTTTTGTTGTTGTTGTTCACAATTTTTCCCTACATATTAAGCAAAGGTGAACAATTCTTGTCAACAGTAAAAGCAAATAATTCTGTCCATGAAGCATTAAAAGTCCTATTTTCATCAGAAATTTTTCTTTTTTTTGTATTTTTCCACCGTTAGCTTACCGAGGGTTGACCGGTTAAAGAATGCATTTGCCTGTTGCAAATGATGTGATGTATATTTCGATTGACAAAATATTAAAACACGTTTTATTTTTATATTACAAGATCACCTAACTCTCCAAAATGACTATTACATAGCCATTATTTATTGATATTTTGTTTCAAAGCCACAGAGAGCCAGGGCAGCGAATGGGTTGCCGACCCCTGGGCTAGAAGCTAAAATTTTACATTGGTTGTGCCATGCCTAGAATTATTAGGTAAATACTGGCATCAGCTAATAAATTTTAATATTGCCACAAAAATGAGTACTCAGTCTCCATGGTCTAATTGTGAGTTAAAATGCTTTGTTTGTTATTTAATACACAATATTGACAAGATGATTACTATACAATTTTAAATGCAGTGGGAGTATGAAGCTCGGAGAAGGAAGTTGGAATTATGGATGCTAATTAACGTTAGCTCTTTTGTAGCAAAGTAGTGTATTTTCATTACATACACTATTACGAAAATGAAATGAAAATTATGCTAGTTTACACTATGTAAAATCACGGGGGCTCACCTTCAAAATTGAATAGTTACTGTGGATTATAATAATAAAAGGGGGAGGGGTATCATGCCGATCATGCCACTACTTCACAGTATAGCCATTTTAGCCATGGCCAACAAATCAGGAGCACAGAAATGGTGAAAAACAGTTTAATGTTCTATCTCAACAATTCAGTACTACATAGTTCCCAGTCTTTTCACATATTTTCAGCAGTTATTTTCAAACATGTATAATGTATTTAGAAACAAATCTATTAATTTACTTTTCATGGACTTTAAAAGAAGATGAGGTAAAAATTTGCGTCATTTCCCGTACACGCAGCTTGTGTATATGTATGTATGTATAATATATATAATGTATGTAATTTGAGACACACTGTAAGTAACGTATATGTCTTCTCAATAAAATGGATCTTTTAAAACATTTTTAAAGTTTCTTTAGCTAACTTGTCGGCTGGTCAAATGTTAGCTAGAAAGCTAATGTTTGCTAATAGTTAGAAAGCTAATGTTAAGTTTAAAGAGCACGTTGCAGGTTCAACTTTTTACAAAATTTGTTCTTAAACTTATGTGAAAATGACCATGTTAAAAGTTAATGCAGGATTTAATCTGTTTCACAAGACATAAGGGCTCTGCCTCAGCTCAGTGCACAGTTGGTGGCGAGTGAGTGAGTCATAGACCACTCAGACTCACTACCACCTACTGTGCACTGTTAAAAGGTGTCCAGACCCCTCTTGACTGCCCTGCATGTGTTGCCGTTGAAGTATAGGAGATGAAGATGACCTTCATGATTTTGACATTTGGAATGACCTGACAGTGGAAGAGCAAGAAAGGATTGAAAATTCCTTGAGTGCTAAAAACCAGACAGGACTTCAATGTTTTGCACATTCTCTTCAATTGGTTATAGGAGATGGCCATAAAGAGACTAAATTAGTTAGTGCAGCTCTCGCCAAAGCTTCCACACAAGCACTTCTTGTGTGGAGCAAGGACAAATTTGAGAATCTCTGCCTCTGTTACCAGTTCTGGAATTCCACACTGAAGCAACTGAAATCAGTGCTCAACTGTGACCACTTAAAACTGCCTACAGTTCTTGAATATGAGGGACACAAGGAGACAAAGCTAGACATTGGGATTAGATTAGGGAACTAGTGGATGTCCTTCAACTTTTTAGAACAGACCTCACACAAGGAGAAAAAACTGTGACCATAAGTGCTGTGGTAATCTGTATCCTTTCTCTTGATCACCAGGAAAATCAAAAAGAGAAAATGTGGGTGGCTTGATCTGATTTCTTTTTTTTTCTTAGCATGTAAGGATATGGCAATACCAATATTATCTTTCTACACCAAACATTCATGAGATATGCTCTTCCAAATGTTATTTTTGAGAAAAGGGCATTAAAGATAATAACTCATATTCAGCCATTTTTCACATGGATTAAAAAAAAAAATGTTAAGACTCAAATCAAAATGAACACTATTTTTAGTAGCTTGTAGCCTATACATACCTTCAGAAAGGAGTCTGAAAGGAGTAGGCACCATTATAAGTATTTGCATTGTGACACAATTGAAGAGCCAAAGAGTCCAAAGCTGAAAACAGCCAGTCGATGCAGTCATCAATGGTTTTGACTCTCTGCTTAAGGTGGAAGATGGTGGAAAGCAGAAAGACTTGAGCTTTGTGTTTTTCCCAGATATAAAAATCTCTCTGGGAATAACGTTGTGGTTGTCACCAATAAACTCACCGAGATGGTGTACTGCTATATCACATATGGGACCATGATGCCGGAAATCATCCCAGAAGCCATCAGGCGGAAGGCAGCGGCTGTTCCTCGGGTTGATTCTGCCATGTATGATGACATATGGAAGCAGAGGAGAATGCACAGGAAATTGCAGCACAGCGGGACAGCAACAAGTTGTCAGTCAAGTTCCTTGTGGACAAGCTGGTTTCTCGGCTGTACAACAAGGCTGCACTACAACACAGCCAGCACAGCCATCATTCAGTGTCTCTTCCAGGGGATATGGGCCAAACCAAAGCCGAGAGAGCAGAATTGAGAATGACCCTGGAAACATTGAAAGACCTTGACAAGGCATTGTTCAAAGACCTGGTGAAGGTGTGGGGCTGTGCAATGGATGTGCTGATTTCGATCAATTAGGAGGAGCCAGTGATCGAAAAATTCATCACCGACTGTTTCTGCCGCCACCTTATTGAGAACAAACAGACTGCCATCTACAGGTTCTTCTGATCATTGGGTAAAGCCCTCTCCAAGCTCCAAGAAGGGTTATTTTAGTGGATTATTTAAGTCTTCAATTTGAAGGAAAAAAGACACTTTTTCCCTTAAAGATGAACGCAGTAAAGAGGTTGAGTCCTGCCTTACCCCTGAGATGACCCTGAGAGCTCCAGTCCTGCCTTACCTCCATGTGAGGTAGGACTGGAGCTCTCAGGGTCATCTTAGGGGTCAACAGTGGTTCTTCATCTGAGGGACCCTCCCTTCAGATGTGCAACTACTGTTGGGATTAATTAGGGGATGGTAGCTTTCATCTTGAAGGGAAAAGTGAGCTGTGGTTTACTTTTTTCCTTCAACATGAAGGCAGCAAAGTGCTTCAGTCCTGCCCTGGATGGACAGGACTTAGCAAGACTTGAGCTCTCAGGGTCACTTCAATGGTCAATAATGTTTCCTCACAGCTAGAAGGCGAGATTCGAGTCCCCATCTTGAACCTTTCTGAGTCTGTGTGTTGTCTCCTGAGGTGGCATGGGTTTACCCCGGGTCCCCCCCCCCCCCCAGTTTGTGTTTGTGAGAGAGAGAAAATGTTAAGACCTTGCAGTATTACTATTAAGAGTCTCTGAATTAAATGTTCATTTATACCTACATACAGGGAATTTTCTGCTAGACTTTCCAATTCTTTGTCTGTTAGGAGAATGGAGAGAACAGAGTGAAGGGTGTAGTAGCCAAAAAACCTCCACTAGATGTCATATTTAGACCAGTAAACAGCTCTGATGGTTCCTGTCATGATAACTCCAAACTGTTGCTCTGTCCTCATATGCCATATGGAAAGTTCTTCACACATATCATCAAGCTGATAAAAGGGCAATGAATATTCTCTTGGGTCATTTTAGATTTTTTAAGCAGGTATGTGATAAAACATTAGTTTGACATTAATCTCTCTCTCTCTCTCTCTCTCTCTCTCTATATATATATATATATATATATATATATATATATATATATATGAAAAGAGGGAGTCTGTTTTCCTGCATCTAACCACCCATCAAACCTAAGTAAAATAAGTGATTTACTTTGTGATTCTGTTTATGACAAGGAGAAAGCATTGCCTGTTTCCACTGTTTTCATGTAATCATGAACTTTTGAACATAAGCAAAAAATAAATATGAGATTTTTTTTATGAAATCACAGGCAACCTTTTGTTGCAATACACACTGCTGCAATAGATGTCTGAATTTCAAAGATTGCATGGATCTAAAATGTCTTGTTGAACTGCTCACAGCTCATAGACTCTTGCAACCAGCAATGAGGGATCACAAGAAGATATTCACTTTAAGGAGCCACAACCCAAAAGTGGTCTGGAACAACTGAAATAGAATATTGAAATACAACTCAACTCTCCTGGGACCCAAGTCACTCTGTCATCACCAAGTCACAAAAAACAATATTAGCTTGAAGTACTAACATTGCACAATGAAGCAGCATTAATGACCTTGCCCACCCATTTTTTTCTCTCCTTTTCTTTCTCTAAGTTGTTTACAAGTTAATGTCAGCCATTATAACACGGGTGCCTGGTCTCTCCCTGGCTCCCGTCTGGCTGTCAGGGCTTTTCTTTCCCAAGAATAGACGGATTGTCCCGTAAACGTGGCAACACAGGGGCGGAGGAGGAGAGAAATTTTGGGACTCATTCAGCTTTTGTTTTATTTCTGTTTGTGGAGCTGCTCTTTGTTTTTTTCTGGGTAGTGTTGACAGAAGGCTTATTCACTGTATCTTTAAATATTAACAGGTGCCCTTCTTTCTACTCTTCATTTCTCCACTCCTCTTCAAGTTGAATTCATGCTTTCATCTCCTATCCTCTCCCTGTCCTCTCCCGTTATATCATTTCCTTCTCCTCCCTTAGGTTTTTCTAACTCCTCTCATCTTTTTGCCACTTCCATCTTATCAACTCTCCTCCTCTCCCTCTGTGACAGCTTGGTTGGACGTCACCATGACATCCAGTTTTACTCAGTATCCTTTGCTTTCATCTCTTCACTTCTCCTCCAAGGTGCTGAGTTTCATTTGGACGTAGGCAACACATGGGAACATTTACCAACTCTTTCATTTCTTCTTTCCTCTTGGGCTATTTTCCTCCCATCCCCCCATCCTCCTATCATCCTTCTCTTGCTTTAAAATTTTCACCTTCCTCACTCACATCCACTCACTCCACATTTTCCCCTCCCAACCCTTCCACTCATTTACCCGTCATCGTAGACAATTTAATTGACTCTTAATCAACAGGGTGTGTTTGAAGCAGACAGCTTTTATTGCCATTACAAAACCCTGTGATTCAAACTTGTGTGCGTATGTGTGTAGCTGTCTACATCTGTTTATGTTGAAAATCATATGGATACCACAGCAAAAAGATGCCTTGCAGCATGAATGCAATATGGTGCCTTGTCAAATTTGATGTGAAAAAGTTTAATAAATGAGAATTTCACTCATCTAAAGTTTCAGCTCCTCAAACAGACTTTCCTGAAGAAATATAGTTTGCATTTGCAAAGTTGTGTTTTTCTGATGCATTTACAAAGGTTGGATTTACCTAAACTTATTGGAAGCATGCAGGAAAACACACACAAACACACAACCTCCAACACGACGTCTTTCCAATTTAACGACCAGCATCACACCTAATAAAACAGTCGGTATGGAAGTGTTACAGACAGTGAATAATAAAAATGTTATTCAAATATAAGATTGAGTTTTCTGAGAGTACCAGCTTTAATTATATTGCAATTTGTTTTATTCTATTTCCTGTTCAACAGTTTGTTAACTAATTAAGCATTACTATCAAAGCATATTGAATTAGTCTTTACATTTTACATATTATGTACTAAAGGATAGATCCACAAATTTTCAACTCTGTCTTGCATAAAATTGTATTTAAAAGTTTATTTGAAGCTAATATGAAGCTTCAGCCATACGAAATAGTCAAATCAAGTCAATGTCTTTCAAAGTTAGTCTTTTTAGTGCCAAATTTCCTCTTTTTGTTATGATCCTTCCACTGCAGCTCAATAGGAAAATTCTGTCTGTTGAAACAAAAAGTTTTTACTAAGACTAACTCTGGAAGATATCTACTTGTTCTGACTAATTTGGATGGCAAAGCTTCATATTATCATAAAATGAACTTATAAATACATATTTGTACAGGAGAGCTGCAGGATCTTCTAATTGTCAGTAAGAACAGCAGGTGTAATCCGTTTTGTCGGTCCTCATTCACAGACAGTGCACACACACAAATCTGTGCCTAATGTTACATGCACAAATCCAGGTTCATCAATATTTTCTTACCTGTATTTGATGAAGGCATGGCTTTCTTTGAACACGTAAACAAACCACATTGATTAAAAAAAACTTTAATATACATATAACAAACAATATCTTATTTACAAATGCATTTGATAACCATGAAATTAAAATGATCAACAAAAGTAATTCATATAATAATTCAAATTATTATTTAAAAATTATTAAACTATATAATAATTATAATATTTAACTATAAAAACTGAGCATCTCAGCTTACAATAGAGTATATGAGAAAGCCCATATGGAATTGTATGGGGTTTTTTTTATACTGTTTAGGTGACTGGGGATATGGCCTCAAAACATCGCTGATGACCCAGTTTGCCAATCCAGTAACCCCTCAAGAGGTGCGCTACAACCATGTGTATGCCCACATGTGCTGTAATAAAACGCACCTTTGGGCTATTCAAGGGCCATTGGATGTGTTTGGACCGAGCTGGGGCAGGCTCCTTCATACCCCTGAGAAGGTGTTCAGGATCATTCTGGCATGCTGTGTCTTTCACAACATTGCAATGGTTCATGGCATTCCTCTACCACCTGGAACAGAGCTGCAACTAGACCGCAGGCCACATGATGCACAACCAAATGTGGAACCTCCCAGCAGGCCTGCAGTTCAGGCTCGTCATGACTTAATGTAGCATCTCTAATGATGGTAAATTAAATGCCTAATTTTAAAATGGCAAACTTAATAATACTGTACATTTTTCTGAAGAAAATCAAGCACAACATTTCAAAACATGCAACTATCAATTAGTGAGGACATCCAATAATTGCTTCAGTGTTTCATTCATGTCTTTTATGCCTGTATGTTCTTCATGGCATCCAGGAGGTTGTGGACAGTCTCGTTGGTTGGGATGTGGGCATGCTGACGAGATTCCTGGAGTGTGCTTTGGGAAGTGGACCGTGTGGCTGGCAGCTCCACCATCATCTGGACCTACAATTCAAATTGCAAGTTGTCTGCATAGCTATTTTCATTCGCATAAAAGTGTGCCTTTTCTGGCTTCCATCTCAAACACTATTGTCTCTATTTCTTCAGTCGTGAAATTCTTTTACTTTTTCATTTTAGGGGCCATGCTTCTTTCTTGCAGCAAATTCATTGCTTTCTCCTTGGTGCACCTCTAGGCAAACCTATGTTCTCATATAGAGAAATAGGGGCTTGGCAGTAAGCTGATTGCAAATAGCAGCCATATGCCTGTCAATTTAGAATGATTCTGATTCACTAACACACACGGTGGTAAGAATAAATGCAGTTGGTGCGCACATGTCATGAATCCAACGGTGATTCTGCATGTGCACTTATTTTATGCACACAGTAACAACACTTCTATGTACATATTAGTGAATGAGGCCCAATGGCCCATATGGGTACCTGACCATTGTTTTAAGACAGACTTGAGAAATTGTGAACCTATACTTTAATTTTTCAGAATAAGTGCATGAACAACACTACTTATATAACAGTTGATAAAACCAGGAATGAGAGAAACCAAAGAAAAGGATAAAATGCATAAAAACTGGGAACGGGGAAACAGCTAACATAGTTTTATAGCTATAGTAGCACTTCGAAAGCCCACTATAAACACGTTATGTCTTCTATGTTTAATCTGTACAATAAATGAAGTATAAAAACAATGGGTTGTGGTTTCACATAGTGTTATATTTGGGACTGTTTCTTGGCCTGCTACAGTGATTTCCTGGATCTATGTTGCCTGATAGCCTTGTGGCGACGTCTTCAGGAAGTCACTGCTCTAAGCATTCCTTTAATATAAATTATGAAGACTGTCCTACATCACTAGTTGCTTGTTCAAATGCCTAAAACAACCTACATTTACATTTTGCAGACAACAACTTATTCAGGCTCTCCAAGAAGCAAAGCTGGAAGTAGTGTGAATTTCTTTTAGTGTACAAAGCATCTGACTTTGATACACTTTCTCTCAAACCAGGAGAAATTGTTTTATTTTCACCATGATTTCTCCCTAACAACTTATTTTGCCTAAAACCTAAGAAACCCCAAACCATATTAGTGACAGATCAGAATACAGTCATATAAATCCTTTTTATATTGATCCTATGTATTTTGTTGCTGAGTTTGGAGGACTTGTTTCAACGATCAAACATTTGCTTTAAAATATTCTGTACACTGTTCTGATATTTTAATCAAGGTGAAGTGAAACGTGAAATATCACTCTATGAGAGTTGTACAATAACACAGTCATGCATCAGCAATATAAAGCTCCATTCTGTTATTTTGGACTCTCATTATTAATACACTGTACACATGAAAGACACATAGAAAAACTTTGCAGTTGTATAATTGATGTTTATGCAGTGTCTGTGCCCTTTTGGAGTAACATTACAGCAGGTTCATGACAAATTTACCTCTGTTACTTATTGTGGAAACGTGTTATATGCAGCAAAAGGTCAAATATTTTTATAAATCACGTTCATAAAGAGTGGCTTCTGTAGCATGCACACACACGCACATGCACACTCACACATTTCCTGTGTGACTTTGAGGGTCTCTGGTATTTGAACAGATGTGGGCAGACTGAGCGCGCCTAGATCCCCCCCCTGACCTGAACGTGCACTTCCTGCTACGAAAGCTAACACCCAGAGAGAACAATCGTAGTCTGTGCCCTCTGAACACATGCACACACACACGGCACACAAACACATGCAGTCACAGCCTCATATAAGGTCAGCATGCTAGCAATAAATACACAGAGAAACACATGATCAAAGATACTTTCAGGAATGGACTTTGTATGCATGAAACACACACACACACACACTCTCTCTCACACACACTCTCACAAAGCAGTTAGTGTGTGTTGTTTTCAGATGACGTGGAAGTGAGAGAGCGAACCAGTGTTGTACTCTCAATCACCTCACGTTTCAGCGTATGTGTACACACAGACTGTATTAGTTACTTTCATTTCAAGGATTTTTGGAGCCTCTGTTAAGTGTCACACTGGAATACTGAATATATTTTTTGACAGGTTGAAAGTATACTAATTTTTTTTTTTTTTTTTGCATTTTTGTTAAATCAACTGAAATCCAGCAATGTGAGCCAGTTCTTGGCTGAGAGATGCTGAGCACTCTCTCTGTATGAATGTCATGAAGTCAGTCAGCAACACTGCAGAGTTCACATTCTTCACTTTCCAGTGCACTCTGTGTGTGTGTTTTGGGAACAGTGAGACATCAAGAAAATAAAAGATGAGCTGGATAACTGAGGTCAAAGCGTGAGGAGAGAGATGAACCAGAGAGAGAAAATATAAAAACATAGGAGAAGGAATATGAGAACTATGGAGAAAACCAGAGGAGGAGAAGTGTAAAGAGAAATGTGTCACACTGAGAAAAATATATATTGAGGAAGAGGCAAAGCAAGATTACGGAGCCCCTAAGACGGGAGGGGACATGGGGTGGAAAAAATTAATAAATACACTTTTGTGTTCCTCATGGAAATATTTTGAGTGGAATAAATCCAAGAGAAAATAAAAAGAGAGTGAACATTTGTAACATTATAGAAGTAATTAATGGTAAGTTCTTTAATACGTTAACATTAGTTCACTAATGTTACCCTTTTCAAAGTCTGTGTTTAATCTATTAGCAACTTTTGCCAATTTTCTGGGCAATGCTAACTAGTTGACGTTAGCATGTTAACATCTGTCTCTGTATCATTAGCTTTAACGTTACTTAAGCCCATTTTAAACACCCTGTTCGAGGTGGAAATATTATTCTGGGCCTAAAATGAAATATTAAACATTTATTCTAGAAAGATGTACCTTAAAGAGGATCCTCAAAATTTCTACAGTTGAGAAAAGTCGCAGACATGGACATAACCCAAATGAAAGGCTACAGATGTAATACTATTAGCAACTAACATAATTTGATAGCCTCCTGGCACCATAATATTATGCCCATTGAGGCACACAAGATGCTGGTCTGTTCTGTTAGACTTGTCTCCTAATGTTAGTCAAATTCAAGTCACAGCCACTCACACAACCGCATGTAAGGGAGGCAGGAGCAAAGTGAATAAACATCAATAGAAACTCTGTTTCTCATCCAGTGGAAACATAAGGGAGTTAAATGACCGCTGATGGAAACAATATTTGCTTTAAAGGCATATGCAACTATGTCATCTGTGAACTTATAAGGTAGTACTTCCCTATATTACATCATGTCCATGTTCATAACACTAGCTATTAAATGAACCGTTAATACCTTTTCCCTTTTCATATGTCCTCTTCCGGGACTACCATAGAGAGTTTGAAGATTCCCCTCCATGGCACATCTTTCTAGAATAAACATATGTCATTATAGGCCCAGAATAACAACACAACAATCCTTCCTTGAATAGACTTTATAAAGGGGGTCAAGCAATGTTAAAACCAAATATAAAGATGTAAGTGTCAGCATGCTAACGTAAGCTAGATAGCATTGCCCAGTAAGCTCACAAATAATTTGCTAATATTATTGCTAATAAAATGAACACAGACTTTCAAAAGGGTAACGTTAGCAGTAAGAGTAAAGTTACCAAATCTGCAATCTTACATTAGTGAACTAACGTTAACGTATTTGAGAACTTATCATTGATTACTTTTGTAATGTCACAAAATGATCAGTTCACTCTCTTCTTTTTCTTTCTTGGGTTCTGACCGGAAGTACATTTTCCACTCAAAGTATTTTATTTTTCACCCATCTATTATTTTTCTCCTCTATATCCCTTTAGGGCTTCTGTACAAGACACATTATTTGGAAATAAAGAAAGAAAAATCAAAGGAAATAACACTGGAGAAACAGCCTGAGGAAGAAAGAAGTTTGACAATGGTATAAAAAGGAAGAATCAGAGACAGCAAAACTCAGAGATGAGGAAAGAAATAGACAAAAACAGTGAGCAGGGGGGAAAAAAGAAGGGGTCATGGACTGCAAGCTGA
Source organism: Euthynnus affinis (assembly GCA_029490765.1). Classification (NCBI taxonomy): domain Eukaryota; kingdom Metazoa; phylum Chordata; class Actinopteri; order Scombriformes; family Scombridae; genus Euthynnus; species Euthynnus affinis. Next base: position 8,998,527 of record CM055855.1, on the reverse strand, counting down.
ATTTGCGCCAAAAAGGCAGAATGGAAAACGAGAGCCAGCTTGGGTACGTACTACAGCAGGAGGAAAAGATCAAAAAGAACAACACACACACACAGGCACTAACATCAAAATACTTTTTATCCATCTCTCTTGGAAATTTGATTATTAACTGAATAACTATCCATCAAACATAAATACATGAAATTTTAAAATAGTAAGAGACAGTAATTTACAGCGGCAACAGATAGGGAATATCATAAAGGAAAACACATAAATCAGTTTAAATTTAAATCGAGCAGATCAGGGCTTCAAACAGAATTTCAGTTAAGTGTAGCTACAAACAGCTATCGAGGCATCATTTGCAGCCAAACATTTTATCCCTGAAGCTGAGGGATAACCTTTGTATGTGAAAGCTATAACAACATCATAAAAACATTTGCATTAGCTGCTCTCATAGGCGAATGTCTTTTCCAAGAAAAATCTTTGGACATGCATCAAATGAAAATATTTCCAGCAGTAGCAACTGTGGTTTGTTTTGAATAAAAGAAAAGAAGAACTGGGCAGCAAAAACCTTCATGATGAAACACACAAGAGTTAGATCTTTTTTTCTTTTTTCATCCATGTACCCAGAGAAGCCTACTGGCTTGGTGATCTACTGACTTTTCCTCTAACAGTGTCTCAACAACCAACTGATGGATTTCCATGAACCGTGGTACAGCTGTTCATAATGCCCAAATGATGAATCCCAATGACTTTATAATGTTTTTACTTATCCTTTAGCACCATCATCAGGTCCAGGTTTTCACTTATATAACGAAATATCTCATTATCGACTATGGTAGAATGATTTATTGTAGTTACTTTCTTGTCTTTTCTTGCAGTACCACCATGAGGTTGGCATTAAATGAAATATATTCACAATTACTTGACGGATTGCTATGGTACTTGGTGAATACATCTGGATTAATTCATCTAGCACCATCATCAGGTCAAGATTTTAATTTGTTTACTTTGGTTTATGACCAAATACCTGCAAAACTAATGACATTAAGAGCTTTAGTTGTACTTTGTGCTTGTAAGTTGTAAACACACTAAACTAGTGAGCGCATATAAGAATATACCTGTTTAACATATGTATGTTAGCATTGTCATTGCATGCGTGTTAGCACGCTGACCTTACCGTTTAGCTCAAAGTACTGCTGTGCCTAAATACAGCCTCACCTTACTACTTGCAAGGCTGTAGACCCTCAGTGCGGAATAAGATTGAAAGCAGCACTGTGTTGTGCAAGGGGCTATGTTGGTTGTAGTTTAAAGTACCTTTGAGACAATAAAACCACAAGTTGAACAGGGTGAACACTGTGCTTTCATAATGAGAAACACAGGCATTGTAGTTTATTTAGTGTTAATCCTCCATACACCGTCCTGCTAATGGATATATAAAGAGAACTGGATACAGGAAGAGCACTGGGTTTTGAAGCAAATTTGACATAGTGGCCAAACCATAATTACGTGATGTGATGCACACTGGCTCAAAAAGACTTTTTTCCCCATAGACTTACATTGTGAAAGACACATCTGTAAATAAGTGAATACATTTTTTGAGCATCACAACCCCTGCAAAATTGGTCTCAGTCATCGGAAGTCTCTTGTGAGCATGTGCTGCATATTTTCATCCTGGTAATTTTTAAGGGAGGGAAGTGAGCAACTTTAATAGGAATGACCAGGGCCCCGCCTCCAATGTTGTATCCAGCTCTCTATACATCCATGGTACTGCTGTATATGCTCAGTAGCACACCAAATTGGTATTATTCCACTGCTGAAACTAGTCTCCAGAAAATGCGCCATAAACTCTTAGAGTAACATTTGCGAAAATCATCACCAATTTTCAAAGATGCAAATTTTCAGTAGGAACAAATGGATTTAGGGCTGAATGCCACAGACAGTAAGAAGTAGGAATATATTAAGAGAAGAACATATTGTTAATTTTGGTTGTTGCATGGGATTTGTTGTGAATAACAAATTTGTAGTATGCCAGCCTTATCCTTTAATATACACACCGAAGATGTTGCCCTCCAGTTCTGACACTAAACTCTCTCAGTTGGTTTTCACTGCATGAGCAGCTGTGGTGCTTTTATGGAAAAATGTCACCACTCCAACTCTCCCCAGGAGGCAGGATACCTGGTTGAGTGAGACTGCCTTCCTGGCTGAGAACATCATGCACAAAGCATCCAGACTGTGGCTTCAATCCAGCTTCTTGAATAGCACTCGCAATGTTTTGTACTGTACATTGTCTGTGGATTCTGGTATTGTGCCTTCATTCCAACCATTATTGCATTGGAGGTTGTGTGTCTCATAATTTGTAATATTGAGCTTGTCCAGTGCCAGAATGTAGTGGGCTCTTACACAGGTAGCGTTCAGTTTCCCTGGAGGTCTAACCATTTGTTGTTTGAGTGTGTTAGTCAATTTGTTTTCGTTTGTTTAATGTAATTCTTCGTAAATCTCAAGCATTACTGACGTCAAGAAGGGAAGGCCAAAACTTTGGTTGATGTTTTGTCTCTGAAATAGCATTAAGAAGTTGCTTCAACATGGCAGAGAGAATAAAACAAAAACCTTTGCTACTTTATTAACTGTTTTTCTGTTCCCACTGTAGCAATGTGGGAACACTGAATCAAAGTATAACACAAAACAGATTCAAGGCCTGGCCACACATGCATTTATAAGCTCAGATTTTCAGGGGGAAAAAATCAGTGAATTTGCTCACAAAGGCAAACTAGAATCATATATTTGACACACAGATTTGTGCTGTTGATCAATTGCAATACATCTTGACAGTGCTGACCTTGTGGGAATGGAGAGTGAAGAAAGAATGAAGTAAGCTATCATATTAGCTTGTGTTTCATCATCCAATTTTATATGATTTTGAAAAATAGAATGGTTTCCAGTCAGTCATGAGACAGCAGTCTTCCTAACAGCCAGTTAGGAACAGGCTATTGTGGCTAGCATTAGTGGCTATAGTGTCTCACCAGTTAGCTCACCATTCACAGTAGCTCCTACGTTAGCTTCCGGCAGTAGCAACAGTACATCACCTTCCAGCACCACAGTGCAAATGTGCAAACAAATTCCAGTGTGCCATTAAAAATCATTCATATAAATTGAATCAAAAGGTGAAAAAAGTGAGATTTTACTGCAGAAATTTACCGGTCTCAAATGAATTGTGTTGACAAACTTTGTTCCACAACCACTGTAGTAAAGTCTGAAACCCCACTATAAAATGATGCAGTATACATAGATGGCTACGTTAATGACATTAACAGAGTGACTCCAAGAGAAAACCTGTTTTACGCAGACAATGCCTGTGTGTGTGTGTGTGCGTGCTTATGTGTGTGAGTGAGTGCATGCACATGAGACTGTGAAAGACAGACCATCATGACATCACTGTTTCCACAGGAAATCATGTTTCCAAAGCCCTGGTTTTCCACTCTGTAGACTACCTCATACACAACTCTGTTCTCTCTCTCAGTTTCTCTATGTCTCTCTACCCCACACATGATACTGCATGGTGGCAGCAGCGAACTAAATCTGTTTAATTATATCTCCCAGAGTTGTAGTTCCCATGAGCGGAGAAAGACTGAAGTCATATTGTTTTACACACATGCATTATGATTTAAAGAAAAAATTACAGTATATTACAACTTAGGTCATATTTTCACCATTTGGGCCATCATTGTATTAAACGATGATCAAAAAACGAAGAGAGGAAGATAGGGAGTGAGGGTAAGTGGAGGTGGGAAAGGACAGAGAGACGTGAGAAAGAGAAATGTAGGTTTCAAGTGACTGATATAATAAGCATAATGACATATACAGATTGCAGCCTAATACACGTACAGTACATAAATCGACCCACACAAAAACACACACCTGCACACACCCTCATCCGCTCTTCTCTGCTTGATTGCACGCTTGCACACAAACGTGAAATTACACAAACCTCCATGTACTGCAATAGTATGGTTACTTCATGGCACACGTGCACCCACTTGAGACACAAACAGACCTCACTCTACAGTGATAGGAGATACTGTATAAACATTCAGATCCAATCATTTGCAAATGAAAAAAAGCCCAAATCTCTTTGATGCATGTGTAAAGTTGATATGTGAAATCAAAGCAAAGCTTAGCCAGTTCTGCAATCACTGCACCATATAATTGGTGGCTATAATGTATCATAGCGGTATTTGGGTAATATCTGGTTACTGGGTTGTACTGCTGATTCAGACAGAAAGAAGGACTGTGAGTAAAGAGAGGGCAGGTGGCAGCGGAAAATGAAAGAGAAGAGAGGGAATGCGGGAGGAGAAAAGACAGTGGTTGCTTTCCATTCAGCTAATTATGCTTTCTCCTGTCCTTGCTCCCACGTCCTTCATCCCATTGACCTGGAAACTGATCAAGGTCCGCCATCATTTAGGATGGACCAATCCCATAAATGAGTCTTGGAGTGAGGAGACTCCCAGAGGAACCACAGGTGTATCCTATGCGGAAGTTTTAGAGCGGAAGGCAACACCCTAATCTGTTTAGCGAATGCTCAGCTGCTCTGATCGGACAGTAAGAGGAGCAATACTGTAGATTTGACAAACAGGAATAACAGCACCAACTGATTCCTGTTTGTTCATTAAATAAAAATGATGAGATGTGTGTATAATCTAAACCAACTGCCTACTTTTTCTTCATTTGCCAAAAGACTTACTTTTCTACTTCTTTTCTTCTTTTCCCTTTCAAGTTCATCTTGGCTCATTCAGGAAAAATGTGGTCCTATAATATGAGCCTGAACCCAAAAAGGACAGACTCACTATACTTGTAGCCTTTCACAGACATATGTAAGATCTTAAAGTCTGGAGCATTTATAGCTGACTTTATTGCTCCCTAGCGTCTCTTATGTTCTCTGAATAATAAAAATCAATTTAATTGTCTATTGGTTTAAATTAAGTCGGTATTGAACAGTAGTCATCAGGCCTCACTGGTACTTATTTTTACACATTATGGAACAGTTGAGATGATGTGTGCCTTGAGTAATTGCCGTCTCTTCAAAATGACACTGTGGCAAATATTAGATTTGGCAAATTTCTCCATCCCATCTTGTCTTCCTCACATCTGTCTTTTGGGAGGAGAAACAAGTGAGGGAAGCGGGGAGCTACACTGGCCAAATGGAAAGCGCCCCGTGTGTGGGAGAAAAGGAGAGAGAATAGGGAAAAGCTGAAAAATCCAACTGGATTATCCAACAGTTACATCTGCCACCAACAGCAACTGTGATCGTAACCTCTCCCTGACCTGCCGTCCCATTTACACTTATTTTTTCAAGCATTGAAATCCATATGTGGTTTAACACTTTAATTTACACTTAGCCACATATATGGGTCTCTGGTAACTAGATCACAAATCTGATTACATCCGTCTTGGACCCCATTGTCACTTCATGTGTCTTGGATGAATTGGAAAGCGATCAGATGTCAAAAAAGCTAAATGAAAATGCGTTCAAGATTCTGATTGAAATCAAGTTGCTCCCACCATCTCAGTAGATGAGACACTTTTTAGTCTGATTTCGAAAAGGTGCATATGTAAACCTGGCTTTTTTGCTACTGAATAGATATCTGATCCGCCCAAGATGAATTTAATGAGGGCCAGGTTTTAGCTATTTTAACTTCTTAATGTTAAGAGTCTGAACATTTTCTCGACAGATCTTTTTGACAGATAACATACAGGCATGGAAGCAGAGACGAGCTTAGAGACAGGGAAAGAATAACAGTCAAAGATGACTTTGACAGAAGGGAACACAGTGTGTTTTCCCCCTGACCTCAGATTGAACCAATGATGAAAGTGATGAAGGTCTGAGTGCCAAAACATTGCACACAACTTTACTTATGAGACAAAACAGTGAATTTAGGAAATACAAATATTTCCCTTATATTATGAATGGACAGCTGTTGTCTGTTTTTTTTTTTTTTAATCAATGGTTTCAATCAATTATTCGAAAAGTATAACTTAAAAAAAAAGCGTTGTCATCTCAAAATTGATTACTTTAAAGGCCTGAGGAACATGTTTTTTTTTGGTTTTGCTGTAATTTCTTTCTCTCTCTTAAAAATGTGAGGAGAGTGTAGGAGATTTAGACCAAGTAAACCATTTCTCTGGTTTCCATTCTTTGAAAACTCATCTGGAATGGTAACTTTGGAGCCTGATAAACTCAATAAAATATTTGTAGACTCGCACTATAAACACTTATCTAGATCTAGCAATTACACTCATTTTTTCCATTGACAACAGTTACTGTCACGGCCAGCCCTAACATCATTCTGTTAACACAAACTAAGACTCTGGTGTTGCACAAACAGTTACAGGGCAATCTGGCAAAAGTTTGAAGTTTTCCTACCGAGTGCTTCATTTTTAGAGAACCGTTTAATGAGGAGTCCTGCTTGCCGAGCAACAACGTATTGTTTGTAATATCTTGTGTAAAATGTTGTAACATGCTGATCATAGGATGACGCAAGTGCATAACTTGAAGCCTGACGAGATGGATTCTTACGTGATGTTGTGATCTCACAAATCCTAACTAGTTCACGGGTAAACTGTTAACTTTTTGTCCTGTCCTAAGATATTTATTCAGTAATGCTCCATCACGCTTGAATTCAAAGTGTCTTACCCCCAAAAAAGTGGCAAATATTTACACCTCAGCACTGTAAACTGATGCAAACAGACTAAAGCAAATCAGTTTGGTGAGAGATGTAGTAGATGAAGTATTAAGAGAATCTATCCTTTTTAATATTGGCTAGAATCCAAAGTCCATGGATCCTGATTTGATACTAGTGAGGGCAGACACTGAATTGTAGTACTTTACTTGATGTTAAGAGATAAGTTGACCCATCAATAAAAAAATATATTTACTCCATATAAGTTCCCATTACCCACTTAGTAAACAGGTACTTTATTCTTGTTCTGTATCTGAAGTAATTCCAAATCTACTGAGGACCATCTAATATATATGGAAACTGGGGGTTGTTTCGAGCCATGAGCCTGAGAGGCTAGGCAAAACAAATTAAATACCTTTTAATTGTAGTTCATACAAATTCAATCAGAAATAAGATTAAAGGAATTGAAAGGATGTATCACCAGGCCTGGGTGTACAGCACGATGGTGTGGTTCCAGTTTTTATTCTCTCTTCCTCCCTGACCTGTTCTTCTTTGTTTGCCTTGGCCAAAATACATGTTTTTTTATGATCTCTTCGCTTGACTCAGCTTTCTTCCTGTGTGTATAAGTTGGTGAACACACATGCATCTCTGTCCCAAATATCTTGATCAATGTGCTTTTCTTTTTATTCACTTTGTCTCTATTTTTACAACTCTTGCTCCCTTTTCTCCAAGCACATTTCAATGGTGCACAAATAAACTTGCATTGTATTTTCACATCACATACCTTCGATACTACAGGCCAACAACATTTCCATGTGCACCAAATGTAAAATGTAGTTTTTGTAAAGAGTCATGCAGTAATATTGTTCACCCAGGAGTCAGTGAGGGTTTATGCCTGATTCAAGAAAGACAAAAAGTATCGCTCTGAAGGAAAACACAATTCTGTGAATGTGAATGAAGTCAGAGACAGCTCTATGAATACATATACACATGCACACAAGCGTGCGCATACAGCGCATACTCACAAAAACAGACAGCTAGACACAAACATTCACTGTTCACACAAACAATAGGACAGTGCTAAAATAGGACAGTAAACAAGGATTTTCCTCTGTAAATAATTACATTAGCAATGCATACATCTATTATTGTAGCCAACAAGAATTGTTTGGGCCCAGCAGACATCCAGGCCAAACACTCTTCCCAAACACTAATCCTGGCTGACCTAAAACACCACGTTTCTAACTGAACAAACTTTATCTTTAGGATTAGATACCACTGTATTAAGTGCTAATGGTTGACTTATAAATCCACAGATAAACAATTAAATTGTGTATTTGAGGAATTTTGTCCCCAAAAGCACAACAAGCATAACTGGACAGCAAGATTCTGTTCCTGGCTGAAAACAATGACAGTTTTTTAAAGAAGAAAATAAAAAACACAGGTAAATGATAGGAAAGTCAACCACCACCCCAAAATTATAACAAAATGCCCATTTGTGTGGAGTTTTGGAAATGGTATCAATTTAAAATATGCTTGGGAACATTTACATCCAAGATTTTTTAGTTACAGTAATATACCTGCATTAAACATTAAAAAACATAAAACTTTCATGTCCTTCAATAAATGTGTTCATAAGAATGTACAAGTGTAGATAACAATGACGTGCCATGTACAGTTTATATAGTCTGTGGTTTTTGAACTGACAGTGATTAGTTATTCTCCTCTGGTTTAATGTCATGTTCAAGTCATGTCTGACTTGGATGCTGATGTGAATGCTATTTAGAACATGTAATCACCACTGGGAAACTTTCTGAAAGCTCTGATATATCTGACTTGGCTCATGCATCATGGTCTTGGTTTAATTCAGAAGAAAGTATGCAGTAACTTGAAAAGTATGATCTTAGCCTGAACCAAAGTGATTTTGTTGCCAAAATCTAACCTGATATGGGACTCAAATGCAAACCTGGTCTCCAGTGTCAGTGCCCTACATTTTGTATGCCTGGCAGCTATTACATTTGCTATCGTAGAGCAATTGGAAAAACCATTTTGTAGTAAAGCAATTTCTCTGAAACAGAGAAGTTATTTCTCAGGAACTGATGCCAACAAAAAACTCCTGGTGAGGGTTTTCTCATCCTGGATTTGGAAATAAATATAGAATCTAATGCTTCTGCTGCTTCAATTTTGACTTTTCTGTTTTTTGAATCTGTCTCTTGCAAGTCCCCCAACTTCACTGATCCAAAATCACAAGAGTAACCCTTGTAAAACGTTTAAAATCCAGTGAGTTTTCACACTAAAGGTTTAGAACATTGATTTGAAACAGCACTGCTACCAAGATACCTGACTGATTAGTATAGACAGCCTGATATAACAACTCTCCAATTATCTACACCAAAGTTATTTCTGTGTCTCAGAGAATATAAAAGTAGGGTTTGTTTTGCCCATTTTTGGCTTCAACTACATCATTTGTCTTATTTTAGCTGCATCTCAGATCCACGTTAAGATAAAGTAGCTTAAAAAAAAGGCATGACATCACAACAGAGGAACATGGTGGGTGGCCTGCCAATTCAAGACAATTCATTTCCAGTAAAGGAATGTGTTCGTGTTGCATAATTTCTTGCATGATGCATTCCATTGCAGTGACATTTTCTGTGTTGTACTCTCACTTATGTATTGTGAATACATGGTGTGGCCTCAAACAAATGTAATTTAGCAAGTCCTGTGTTGAAAAGGCTCATGTTATTCCATTAAAACAATGTAACCAAAATATATCTACCAATATAGCATCTGTAAGCATGTCGTCAGTTACATTTCAGTATATTTGGAAAAAAACAAATCCTTTTGTGTATGACGTCCTATTAGAGTTAAACTAGCTCTGATATCTTATCGTACAAGGCTTATCATACAAACTAGACTTTCAGGAAACTGGACCTTGTGGAAATGATTTCAGTCACAGTCCTGAGAGCCTTCTGGTCCTCCAACCAGCAAAGTCATGAGATTCTTAACTTTTTTTTCTCAAAGCTGATATAAGTCTTTGGCCTTGGAGCAGTAGCGCTGATTATCAAGACAGATCGTTTAATGTAATCAAATGAATCGGGAAATGGGTAAGAAATGCTTTATGTCAAATGACAATAAAATCACTGTTTCATGATCAACAAACATAAATACAGGTCACCGATTTCCAAAGCTGTGCAGAAAAGCTTCATTATGAACAAGGGTGGGCTAAAAGTAGGCCTAGAAAGTGTGGATGTAGTCTTGCTCCACACATATCGATGTCTTGCCTTTATTGTTGGGCTTTTTTTTTTTTTTAGCATCGAGCACATTTACAACTTCAACACTGATTGGGCAGTTATTTCCTGATGTTGCCCCTGTACTGGTGCAGGTCATAATAGTGTCTTGTTGGTTTTTAACTTGCTTCTCAGTATATTTACTACAGTATTGTAAAATACAACACTGACGCACCAGCTGGCAGGATATATTGGCAATAGAATTCTGTATTTGTGCTTCAGCAGGTCTGAGTGTTAGGTCGCGCTCAGACTGACAGTAGCCCTGCAAATAAGACCAGTCCAGTGAGACAGCTTGTCATGATAACTTTCCCCATAAGTGCAGCCCTCGAGTTGAGCAGGGCTGTTTTCGGTCTGAATGGCCGCCGAGTCAGTCAAAACTAATTTAATATTTTCGTTATAGCTCCTGCATGTCAAAGAACATTTACATGAAGAGAGTGGTTCATTGTTTGTTTAGAGGTTCAATTCAAAATGACTAGGATCCTTCGTCCGAGTCTGAATGTGTGCGAGGCATCAGGTAAGGTCGTTGACTTGCCTCAAAGAGTGTTGGAAAACTCATTGACAGAAAGAGCTAACGGACTCATTTGACCTCATGACACACAAACACTGAGACAGATGCTCTCTCTGTTGCTCTCTTTCATTTTCTCTCTGTCACTCTGACTCTCCCTTTCCCTCTCTGTCTCATGCACACTCACACACATGAGAGTGAGTGACATTCTCATCACTGACGGTGGGTGATCCGCTGCGGTTGACCTCTTATTGAAGTGGTGTGCGAAATGTCACCACTTTGATGTAAGATTACAACAGCCCTTGTGTGTGTGCCAATGTGTGTGTGCTCTCACACATTCTTATCATGCCACAAAGAATGTTACACAGAGTTGCATACATGCCCCCTCCCTTTTCAACCACATGTTACAGCCCCCAAAACCAGCACCCTTTTTTTTTTTGTTCAGTTAAGACGTCATATAATACACAACTGATGGTCGGTAGTTTTGACATCTTTTAAATTGTGCATGTTTTGCATTTACATTAACTTCTGATATAACCAAATGTTGTAATCTGGGTCACATCGTACTTGCTGACAAATTGAACAGGCAAGCTTGATGATTAGATCATATCAGATTCAATTTTCACCAGAGACTTCAGTTAGTGAAAATGTTTATTCCAGAACTGGTATTTGTCCAGTTTAGGTGCATTGCAGCATTTGCCCAGAAACAGCTAGTTAGCCAATGCTTATAAGAATTTCCTGTGCTGTGTTCTTGTGCCGAATCTAAATAAGATTTGTTAAGATTTGTTATGCCATGTTATGCTCTAATGACTCCCACACTCAAGGAAAACAAGATACAGAGTGCTATAACAAAACACTGTGTTTTCCAGTGATCTTTATAGAGGGATTGTAGCAGGTTTCAACCCTTTCGGAACTGAGGTCACAGAGCAACATCAGTAACACAAATTGTTCATTATTATTATAAACTATCAGATCATATCTCATAATAAGATCTCATGTCACATACCATATTATCTCATATATTTGATTTCTGATCTTATCCTTGTCTCACATTAAACCATATGTCATTGTCATCCTCATTTCACATTTTGTGTGTCATCTCATGATATATCTTATTCCTCATCTCATCCCCATATCATTTCATATTCCTTACTTATCTCATACTTCTCATATAACTTCTCATCTTACATCTAATCTTAATCGCATCATGTGTTTCTTGTAAAACACCCCCTGTCTCATCTCACATTTCGAATATTCTGTTATCTCTGCAGGCAGGATGACTTGCACTCACTGAAGCTTTTACAGATATGGAACATCTGGCTTATCAAGAATATATGACAAGCCGGACTGAACTAAAGAAACTGAACTAAAGAGAGCTGAAATGTGACTTTGTTGAAACAGACAAGGGGTTCTTTTACCTCTATGGGCAAGGACCATTTCCTCTCTCTTCCTCCTTCCTCCACTCTCTCCCTCCATTTTTCCTTTTTAAAGTCTTTTTATCTTTCCTCTCCCTCCTCCTTTGCTTCTCTATGCCATCTTTCCCTTGCTTCTTCTCTGTCTGTCACAACTCTCCTTTGCTGACTCTGACTCTCTCTTTTAGGATCCTGGCATAGGAACTGAGAGTGTGTGTTTAATCCACGGGTGTGTGTGTGTGTGTGTCTTGTAGCCACCGGTCCTGTGGTTGTTGTGACTTCAAAGCTGAAACCAGAGTCTCTCCACAGCCTGCAGCTTCCCTATAAATCACACTAACCATACTGCAGGGGAAACACACACACACACACACACACACACATACATATACACAGCCACAATAGAGAAAGAGAGAGAAATGTAAATGAGAATTTACATTTTATGAAAAATTGCTTTAACGAATATCACAGGAAATAGCTATATTGACAGGTATGAAGGGAGGAGGTGGAAAGATAATATAATGTGATGATGCAAGGGAGGGTCAAAGTGGACGGAAATAAAATAAAGTGGAGATTTTGGCAGAGATGGAGTTGAAAGAGTTGAGAAAAGGCCAGTCTTTCATTGAATTTGCCATAGAATAAACAGGGAGTTGCCAGCCAAGCCCTAAGTGAATTTATTTTTGTAACTAGATTTTCTCTCCTGTTATATGCAACTATGCAGTCGAATCAAATTATTTCCCTTGTGTGCAGTGACCAAAAACTGAATAACTATGTCTGCAGAGGGGGAAGCAGAAGTTTTTGCATTGCTTCATTTTTGTTTTCGTTTGTTTTTCCTGTGAAAGGTGATTCGTCCACTCGTCTTTCACAGCCGTGCCCATGCTTTGGTTCATGCTCTATGTGTAGCTATATGTCCAGGAGGAGATTCATCACATCCACAACCTCCTACCAGAAAGTGTAGCCCCACAACAATGGCATTTGTAATACAACATGTTAAAAATCAAACACACAGGTTTGGAATTGTCATGAGGTCACAAGTCTCCAGTAAAGCCTTTGATACTTACAAGATAACCTCAGTGACCTTTGCACAGAGTGCTTTGACCAACATGCAAGTAGTCAGTCTTTCTTGTGAAGGAGTAAAAATGGTACTAGACTTTAGCTGCTCTTGACATTAAATATGTTTTTCAAAAAATATATAGGAAGTATGGCCCTACCTTGTTAGCAAGTGTAGCATCTGGTTTGGACTAAAATGTTTAAAGATACTTGTTCTTGAAAAGTTTCTAGTTAAGAATTCCTGGCGAAATTTCTCCATTAACAAATCATACTGAGGGGATATTTGTACACCCATAACGGGACATTAGAAACCTAAATGAAATAAGTGTGACCATGCTTTGCCTTTAAAACAACACCAGTTCTTCTCAGTAAGCTTGCACACAGTTTTTCAAGGTACTTGGCAGGTCGGTTGTTCCAAGCTGCTTGGAGAAGTTGCTACATTTCTTCTGTGGATTTAGGCGTTACAATTGCTTCTGTCTCTTCATGTAATCCCAGACTCACTCCTTGACGATGAGATCAGGGTTGTGTGAGGGCCATATCATTTGTTGCAGGACTCCTTGTTCTTCTTGTCACCGAAGATAGTTCTTTATGACTCTGACTGTGTGTAAATATGAGGCTGATCAGATGACTCCCAGATTGTTTTGTATAATAAATAAGAATCTAAACATACAATGCCTAAAACATTTGGACAGTACTGTATATGGCCAAGGATGCAGAAGGCACTCATTCTGAAGATTGAAGATGTAATCAGTGACCATATGGAAGACAGAGATTCAGTCATTTGACTGTGAAATTGCATTTCAGTTTTGTCCCTTGGGGTCTGGATCAAGAAAATGATTTCTCTGGGTTTTGTTACTCAATAATAACATACATTTGGGAGTCAACATCCCAGAATGTGACTGTAAATGAGTCTGTAGTAGATTCTAGCATTTCTGTTAGCTGATATAAATTATATCAGCCTGTCCAATATCTACAAAAGGAAAAATGAGTCAATATTCAAATAAATTGAAAAACATGGGAGATATGTGTTGTTGATTTAACAAACATAAGCTGTTTAAGTTGGATTTGCATTCAGTGGATTTTGTATAATATGTGAGTGCATGTGTATATTTTTATCATCTAGGAAGCTAGCCTGAATAGCTGACAGCAGCTTGACTGTTTGGCCCAATATCCTGTCCGTTACTTAAATTACTATGAAAGACCTGACCTGAGATTTTGCTTGGACAAACTTGTTTTTGACTTGTGCAGAGACTGACAGATCTCCAGTTCGAACAGTAAGTTTTTAGAGATGATTTTCCCTAATGTGTAATTTTTAAGGGCAGATTTTCCTCACACAGTGCCTGAGAACTGCAGCAGTCAGCACAGCGTCACAATGGGTGGTAGATCCACATCCTCCCTTCAGCCATTAAAACAAATAGCTGTATATCCAAGAATGTGTGTGACTACAGGAGAGACTGTGTGTTTCTAAGTAAGAGCAGACATGCATGTGTTTATCTCTTGTTCGCATGATGTGAGTGCACACACATTTATGTAATTCTGGGATTCTGTATGTGATTCTAGTCTTGTCAACTGATGATGTACTAGCTGATTTACATCCAAAGTAGTAAGGCAGTAATATAAATGATATAAAATGAATACATCTTTAAAGCTGCTATAATTAATATTTTTATTAATAATGGAATAAATAACTACGTATGTGAAAGTCATCACTCTCAGTGATAAACCCGTAAATAATTATCACCTGACTCTGCAGTTCCTGTCAGTGGAGTGTTTTAGTGTCCTTCTGCTCAACTTTACTGTTTTGTTTCACTCTCACTGCTCTCATCAACATCGTTTCCAGATGCAAAAAGCTCTGATAAATCCATAAGGAGTTGTTGGAGAGCAAAACAGTGCTAGAGGGAGAATGAATATAAAGACTTACAGTCGTCAGATGAACAGAAACATGATTCCATGCCATAGTTGTGTTAACCTGTTCCTGCTGCCCCCTGGTGGCCAAAAAATCTGGTAATGTAGCTTTAAACATTACTAAAGCATTTTAAATGACAATTTAAAAAAAAAAAATCATTGTTTAGCCACTGTAGTGGTATGGCTTTAAACCAGTGGTTTGCTCACCAGATTGGTCCTAACTGAAATGTTGAATGGAACTGGTACAGACATTCATGGTCCCCTGTAGATGAACCCTAATGACTGTGAGCAAATTACAGAAAACTATAATGCAGCGTGTTCAAATTAAAAGTAAGTAGAAAGTAACAATATGTGTGGAAATAAATTGAAAAATGGCAAGCTTGTACATCTACATTTACATTCAGTCAGGCTACATTGTCATTTTTATGTTTGCGCTAAATATAAATCTGCATGTGATACATCTAACATTGTAAATATATCAAATAGTTTCAACCTATTGAAATATTCATGCAGATTCAGACAGGAATTTTAATATTGCAGATGATGAGGAGAACCTAGACAACAAGTGAATAAAGTATCTAGGATGCTGCAGACATCTACAAGATCAAATTCAATTGTGTAGATAAAATCAGTTGTAAGGAAGAAGTGGACAGAGAGATCCAGGGAATAGAAGATGATAACATGAGATAGAGAGGGCGATGGGAGCAGGAGTGACAAAGTGGGAAAAATGACAAAACAGAAAGAAAGAGAGAGGAGAAAGAGAAAAAATAGAGACAGAGAGGGTGAGAGAGAGAGAGTAAAGAGTGTGAGGGTTACCACAACCATGCCACTGAGTGGTGTGTTTACATGGTACCACACCACAAGGATTTTAACCACAGACATGGCACCGCTCAATGTGTGTGTGCAGCTGTGTGCATGTGTATTCTCTGTAACTGAAACAGCGACTGTATGCATGCCTGCGGGTGGAGATTCAGTATGTCTCGAAATGAAACCTGTGATTTTGAAAAGCAAGCTTATTTTTAATGAAATCGTTGGCTAATTTGGCTAAACAGACAGGTGGAATACGAAAGAAAATCCTGTGTGTGCCCGTGTCAAGATGCATCTTTTAGTTGCGAAACAGAAGATTGTTAAATTTGGCACTTATCAATTAAAATCCCTTAATTCTGTTTTAAATGATTAATGGCGATTAGCAGTAAAGACAAAAAAAAAAGTTCAAGCTGTTGAAGTTGAAGTGTGCTTTTTACAGCTTTAATACTAGATTTTTTTTTTCCTGTGTGAATTTTTTTGTGAGAAGAGAGAAGAAGAAAAATGAGACAAGGGGAACTCAGTGAGAGGCAGTAGGAGCAAGAGTTAGAGGGAATAAAAGGATAAAAGCGAGGGGAGGGAGCAGAAAGAGGCAGCCAAGGGGGCAACAAAAGGTTATAAGAGGAATGAGGTGGTGAGAATTTTCAAAAAGTAGGAAAATTAGGGCTAAAAATATAAAAAGTAAGGTAAGCTGGCAGGAAAGGGTGGAGGAGAAAAGAGTGAAAGCAGATAGAGAGGGAGACAGGAAGGAAAAGGAGGGTTAGCTAAAGAGTGAGGTGCCAGCGAGGGAGTAGCAGAAAGGAAGGAGAGAGAAGGATAGAGTCATATAGAGATGTAGGTGCTGGCCAGGGAGGCTGATGGAGGGAGAAGGAAGAAGAGGAGAGAAGTGGGGGAAGGACAGAGAAGAAGGTGGAGGTTTGGGGGGGGGGGGGGGGGTTGCTTTCTGAGGAAAAGCAGTTGAAGGTAATTGGTTCCTGATGTGAACCTGAGCTCAGTTCTCCAAATAAAAGGCCTTTCTGTCAGCTGTAATGGCTTTTCCATGCTGCACTGCTCTAGTGGGGGCTACATTAGCATCCTAGCATAGCTCACGACCTGCTTTGAATTAGAAGGTATGCCATAATACAAATGTACCAACTGTGATGGCCTGATTAGCATCATAGGTCATGGACAGTTTTGAAAGGGTTTCCGCGGCTATACAATCTAATCTGGTGGAGACCAGATAAGAATCCTAGCATATGGCTGTATGCTGTTCAACAATATACAATACTGTGTGGATGACTGTTCAGCATTTTAACATTACATTATCCTGTTTGGAATTGCAGCAACAGCAGCCAAGCATAAATAATAGACAACCATTAACATTTAAGATATGTAAAATATGGTATTTACTTTGTAGTATTTGAAGTATTTTATACAACTCAACAAAAAGAAAAGTATGGAGTGCAGCTTTTCTTTACAAACAAACAGTAAACGTTTCTCTCTTAAAATCACATTAGATGAACATTTAATTAATTCAACACTCTAATTAATGAACTTATTACACTGTCGATCTTTCCCTCTTGTTTTTGTAATTCAAAAAATCTTAATCCAAAAACAGGTGTTGCAAAAGAGGCCATTAGGGGCGTCTTGTATGTGGACCACAACCATTTTAAAAATCTGTAAATAGTGATATCCAAGATTCAAGCTATCCTTCAAAGATGAGACAGTTAAATTCAGTCTATAAAAAGCAAGCCCTCTCATCAGGACGTGTCTTGGAACCCTTTATGTGGATATACACCTGGTTTTTCCAGACGGAAGGAGACCCCAGGGCTGGTTTAGAATATACTCAATGAATCATGTACAGTATCTCTGGTCTGGACTAATTGGGATCTGCCAGGAGAAGCTGGAGGACATAGATAGGGAGAAGGATCCTGGCATACTTTGCCTACCGAGATAAATGCCAGAAAACGGGTAGAATGATGCTATCTTCTCACCAAATGGTAAGTCTTATCTGACAGCACTTCATGCTCAATCACCATTTTGGTGAGAAGATGCTAAAAAGACCAGTTGGGAGAGCATTTAAAAAATCTCTGTATGGATAGAAACAGCTGAGGTCCAAGGAAGAAGGTTTTTAAAAAAAAAAAAAACCCAGTTTAAATCCATCCACTGCTGTGGACACAGTTAATCAAACACATTCACATACAAAGATACACAACACTGCATTGACCCTGATGCCACAGTATGTGAGCCTGAGCCACTACAAACACTAGACCTCACTGACCTTACCGACGCAACAACAAACAGCTGTCACATAACAGACCTGCGTGTGTGTGTGTGTGTGTGTGCTTATTTGCTTGATTGACTCTTTCTCTGTGTGAGTACTGTGTAGCTGCATGTTTACTTATCTAGTTGCACGGCTGCCTTTATTCCAGTGTATGTGTGTTCGTGTGTGCATGTACACCATATGGGAGCAAAAGAGAATTGTTCATCTGGTCATGTTGTTATTTCCTGGTGATAAAAACAAATAATCAGTGCCATGCTGCAATGACAGTAACAGCTGGACTGTAGAGCTGCATGTAGATTTGCAGACCTTAGTTGTATTTTGCTATGTTTTTCTTCATCTTTTGATCGAATTGAACTTCAGTCGGATTAAAACTGTTTATTTCCCCCCTTTTTTTACAACGACAGTCTGGCAATGACGACAATGCTTAGAGTAATTGCAGGGGAGGCTGTAAACCAGCATACAAGAGTCCATTACAAAAAGGAACACTTCATCACTGATACAGTCATCAGCAGAGAGAGGCCATTACCATGTATCACCACCTGAGACAAAGGAAGTCACCATGGCTGATCTGTCATCTCCATCTCATAGCTCTTTTCTACTCTGACAATAACAGAGTGAAAGATGGTGACCGGGACACACGAACACACTGTTACGCTGACAGTCTGACTGTCATCATCTGTGTAATTTAAGCTGTCAGATTCTGTGGAAAGGAGAGAAGAAGATAGCAGAGAAAACACATACACATATACATATTTAAAGAACCTGGAATTTACTTCAATGCAATGCAAACTTTGTGAAAGGGAATTTTTATATATATTTATACATTATATATATATATATATACACATATACATGTTATATACAGTACTTTATCCAACACCCAAGGGACATAGTCTTCTGCTATAGACATCTCTGTCAACATTTATATTGGGTCCATTTTGTTGCTTAGCACCCAAATCATGAAGAACATTAGTACTGTAGAAACTGGATCAATAAACCTTAATTTGGAGTCATGCATGACATCATTAACTGTTACCTTGTTAGAGATAATGGCAGTGTCAATATGTTCCTTTTTCACTTTTTTCCATTCATTTCCATTTCTTTTCTGACTGTCTTTGACAGGACCCTTTGAATAACCCTCGTTATTATTATGCTGTTTACATAAGGAGGTTTTTCATATTTAAGCTTATTGTATTAATGAGAGCTTATAATCACCTCTTTTCATGCTCCCTACCTATGAACTTGTTTACTTTGTGATGTCATTCATCTCCATGCCCCGGGGCTGTTTAGTTAGCCTTTTCTCTCTTCTCCCCCGTCTACTTTTTTCTTCCATTTCCTCTATTTCACCCTACCTAACCCCTTGCTTTCTTTCAGTCTACTGGCTCTACTACAGAAATTTAACTCTCCCTTGAAAGCTCTGTGCCTCTCTTCTTCTCCCTGTGGTCATGTGTCCATAACCCCTTAACTCTCTCTTTCTGTCTAATTGAATCTTCTCTCTCACCACCAACACAGTCTGAATCTCTCAAAGTGATTCTTACATTTTTCAATGTTCAAAAATATCAAATGACTTTTGCATTGGGAGCTCAGTTCATGCTTAAGGAGAGGACCTTTGTCTGCTTAAATACACATATTCAAAATGTCAAGCCTCCCTTATCTACATAACTAAATGTCACACAAAGCAGGACCTGGCTACATGCCTTTAAAAGGAAAGCGATCCTACAATATGTGCCAAAGTGTTTTCACACAGAGTTGTGCTCTACAGACAATTACAGCATTGCTCTTCCAGTAGCCTCCAGTGCCAACATTGAAGAGCTGTGCTGTATTACTGAACATGTCCATGTGAATACCAACATTTAATTATTTTTTGGAATGCTTTAGTATGCATTTGGCATTATAATAAATCATTTACAGTTTTCTAAGATGATATCACAGTAATGTACTTTATACAACCTTGCATAAAATAGTTGGGATGCATAGGAAGCAATAAGTAAAGATTGATAGATTTTACTAATCTGTGATCAAACCCACATAACTTTATTTTAAATTCCAGATATCCAAAAGTTTCCAAACATACCAAATATGGCAGAATCATATAGAAATGTGTATAAAATGATTTGCAAAATGTCTACTTTGTAAAGAACATTTCCAGTAATGGGTGAATATTTCACTTGGTATAAATAAGAAATAGCTTTAATGAGGAGCTCGAGCAAGCTTTAAACACAGTTTATGATGCTGTCAGACAATGTGGGATAAAATGATTCTACACTGATGATGAGAAGATTAAAGCTACTTCAAGGTAAACAAAAAAGGAAACCACACACTCAGACTTCTGACTGCCTCTATCAAAGCATCAGACAACCTCATGTAGGAGTAACCATAGTTCATAGGCCAAAGTATGGGTCATGGTTCGGTGAATATCCCTTCACACACTCTGGAGACACACAGTACATACTTTTGTGTTCTCTTCCTTTCTATTCTTGCAATTATGTTGGTTTGTTTACTACAAACACCTCAGTAAATGTTACCAGATGGTGCGCAAACCTGTGGGTGTGACACACTAAAAACAACGCTTGTGGATTGTGCTTACTTTATCCGCTTTGCATTTCCACTTCCACTACCTGATGACTAGGATTTATGTGTCTTCGGTAAATGGAATTAATTATTGAAGTGATATGACCATTCTCTAATGGTCTCTAATGACTTTAATGGTGGAATCAAGCAGCAACCACCATGACTTGAGGCTGAAGCTAATGCAGATGTACCTTGAAGTGCAATGCCACTGACGGCCACTAGATGCTGGCCTCAATTGACTCACATTCAAAAAGTGCCAACTTCTCTCTAGTCTTTTTTTTTTCAACAAGTTATAGTATAGCAAAACGGTGCTGGCGGAGAAACATGGAAGCATGCAGAAGAGATTCTGTGTAAGATGAGAAGAAGAAAGAAGAAGAAGAAAACAATTCTGTGGAACAAGATAATTGAGAAGAAAACAATTCTGTAGAACAAGATGATTCAGAAATAACATTCAGAATACTACAGTGTTTTAGAAGAGCTGCTTCTCAGGATACAGCCTAGTACAAACCCCACCCATGGCAAACAGTGACAGGAACCTCATGACAACCTTCTGAGCTTTTATTTCCCGCACAGAGATATTTGGATGGGCAGGGTTACTAGACATAAAAACATCTTAACACTCGTCTATTAGCGGTCCTATACTTTTGTCTATTTTTACATTCACAACATTTTCATTCACTTTTCATGATCAACTTTCAAATGAGCACAACAGTGCTAGCATACATTTGAAACTGAATCAAATTATGTGTGTCCCACCTCCTGTTGTGGAGAAGTGCAACCTTGTCTGAAACCATATAGTCTACAGTGAACAGACAGATGTCATTGTCCTTGAACTTCAAGGCACTTGTGGATGAAAAAAACAACAAACAAAAAAAACTCTCCAAGTCACTTTCACACCGCAAAAGCTTCTGGCAAGTACATGAAAGACTTTTAATGTGAATGTTACTAGTTGCCAAGCCTGAAAATATGTTTTTCTCTCACTTTGTTGTTGGAGAACAACTCATCAGTCCACATTCAGATTAAAGAACAGTTCATGATTATCACATATAAACGGAAAACAGAGTACACAAACATGCATAGATCTGCCTGAAGCCATGTGAGCCTGAGTCTCCCCCTAGTACAGTAGATGGGATTTTCCCTTGGCCACCTGGTAGATATTTGCTTTCCACTGTGGGACACCACGGTTTAAATTTGGTCTGTTAGACTTGTGTGAAATAGAGGAGCTTCTATCACAACAAGAGCACAAATGTAGCATAGCGGTCATGCAAGTATTTTGACAAATCACTCAAAGCAAACAGATTTCCCCGTTGCTGGGTTCATTGTGGTTCCACTCATTCCTTTTCTGTCCTCAAATGTGCAAGGCACTACAAGTGACAACATACAACATGGTCTTCTCTTTCAGATCCTCAAAAGATTATGAGAAGCACATTTTTTCCACATTATTACCCTGTTCTCTCCACTTTAAAGGGGACATATCAAGCTTTATTTATATATTGTTATGATGTCGGATTGAGAGGTGCTTTTCAAATAAAGAATGAGAAAAAGTAGTGAAATACTATAATTATATATTTTGTTTCATGGTTTGTTGACATAGCCTCTGGAGCCAGAGGAAGTCCGCCTTGACACAGCTTCTGAAAGCTAACCAATCAGAACAGAGTGGGCTCATCAGGATGGTTCCTTAAAGAGACGGGAGCTAACTGAGCTAACAGAGGCTGAACTGAGGGGCTGGATAAAGAGACAGTGTGAGTTAAATAAGGAGTTTTTTGGACTGTAAATCATGCACAGATACTCCGATAGTAATGGAGAACAAACAGTCTTCTAGTCCAGTGTTTTGTGGACCGATCCATCAGTCCCAAACTCCTCCCTGTGTGGACTTTGCCACTATATAATAAAATAATGTGATCTCCTCTTTTGCTCCAGTCATAATAACTACAGCCGCTAGAGGGCTCACGCTTGTGAGCTCACTCTTTCACTTGAAAGTAAGTACGTAAACATAAATGTTATTTTGGGGCACTCAAATGACTCATCCTGACATTTTTCATAGAATTTGTCAAACACCGACCAGTCATAGCTTGACAGTTTTTCTAGACTCTTCTCAAAAGAGAAAAACAAAAGCATTGGCCATTTAATCCTCAAGCAACCTATGTTTATGCTTCTTTAAAAGTACCTCTGGTGTCTGTTATAATTGTGACTCATATTTCAAGATTAAAAGAGTGATGTCTAACAACACAAAACCTCTTAGGGAGGAGGATGAGTCCACCAAGTATGTGTCTTTGACACGGGAGGCTGCTTTTTGCTTCTTGTATTCTACCAGCAAACAAGATTATGATCTTTCCCCTAGTCTTCATCAGGTATGTCTCTGTTTAAACATAATGAATAGTTTAACAACAGATCCAAAGGCAGTGACAAATGACCTTTTTTGTCTTTTGGTTTGGAGGACTTGATGTTCCAAGGTGACCAGGAAGCAGGGGCCAGAGACAGACTTCCCGGACCAGGATTGTCAACAACCGTTTCCATCACAGATTTTGCCAATTGCAGAAAGAAACCAGTCTTTTCATTGGGACCTCATGAGGTCTCCTAGATGCAGAATTGGACATCTTCCACTATGACGGGATAAACAACAATCTGGTCTGATGCTCCATGTCTGCTTGATTGGGCCATTTTCAGGCTAATACTGTGTAGTCTGATCCTTGCTTTGAAAGATGGTGTCTGATAGGGGAACATGTCATGCATAATGTATGAGTGTGTGGGTCATATTTTGAGGACTGGGAGGCAGCATTATCTTGCTTGAAAGTGGGTTCCACATAAAATTCAATGGAAATGATACATTTAACTTAATGAGACAAACAAGACAATCTCATATTGTTCAATGTATCATGGTTTTAACACTCCATTTCATTCAACAGTCGCAGCGGTTGGTTTAAACACCTCACTAAGTGTTCACAGATGGTGCAAAGTTGGCAGACATAACTGTCCCGACCAAATACTTTCTCATAACCTGAGAGCTTCGTATGAGGAGGTTTTAACTTCACTTGGCCATACCAGCAGACAGGAGGAAATATTTCCAATATATTATGTGGAAGGTTAATTGGTAAGGAATACAATATGTCTTTGAGTCGCTCAGTGTCAGCCTCACGCTCTCTTTTTCTCTCCCCTTCACTCACTCCACCCCTAGCTCTTTCCCTTCCTGTCTCTCTCTTAACACGTTACTGAAAAAAAAAGTATGTTTCCAATTAGGCGCTGAGGGAAAAAGAACTCTCAACTGTGAATGAACACTACAAGAAATGTCTCAACAGGTTATTTAATTCTTAACATTTATTATCGTTTATCTTTCTTCTAAGTGGGAAAACACTATTTGGTGAAAAAACTTGTTGCACTTGTTGCCAGTGAAGTTCACCTGTTTTCAGTTTTAAGAGATTACATTAAAAAAAATTCTTACAGCAGTTTCAAGATATCGCAGTTTACTTAAGAAAATGTTTCATGTTTGACTGATTGCAGTCAAATGTCACCTTTTGCATAATGTTTGCACAGGCAAAATAAGACGCCACAAGCAAATCTCAATGCTATAGACTTTATTCAAATGTCATTTTTTGCAGTGTGTGTATATGTGTGCGTGTGTGTGTGTGTGTGTGTGTGTGTGTGTCTGTGAGTGAGTGAGTGAGTGTGTGTGAGTGTGACGTCATGTGCAAAGGTCCCCTTCTGTAGAGTGTGTGTGGTAGTCGGTCAGTCAGAGAGAGAGAGAGAGAGAGAGCTTGGCGGAGCCGCCGCGCCAGCGCAGAGAGGCACGGAGAAACAGCAGAGAGCATCAAGGCGACTTCGTCTGGGGGAAAAATAAATAAAACAAGTTTTCAAAAAAAAAAAAAAACACGACATACAGCTGGGAAAAAACGGAGATATTGCTTTTTTTGCTCGGACATAAAATGAAAGGGTTACCTGGGTGTATGTTGGATTTGGAGTCTTATATTACACCGCTGCGGCTTTGACACAAGAGTTGCGCAGGAGTCTCTAGGAGTTGTCTGTTGAAGGAATTTCAGGCTCCTAGAATCAAACTTGAGTCGGACATCCAGGAACCGGTCAGGCAGTGAGCTAAACTACCTACCTACTGCTCTTACTGGGAAAAAAAAGACGATGTAAGTATATGTTTTTTTTATCCTGCTCATTGAACGAATCCGTATAAATTCACTTGTGGTCCACAGAAGAAAAAAAAAAGTTCGGATTTTTTTTTTCTTTGGCGAATCTAAGTGTGTCCTCTTGTGCATGCTGAATGTGGGCATCTGTACATAATCAAAGTATACCTGCCACGTAGACGTGGCGAGAAAGCGTTCGGTTCAGATAAAGGCTTTGATGGCATAAGCAGATGCCTGAGTCTGCTGTGCGCACCGTTATTTCGATAGGAGGGCGCTCGTTTGTGCGCCTATAGAGGTTGAGACCGGGGACGCGGCTGGAATGAGGGACTTGTTGCGCCAGCTCCGGGATCTTTATCAAACTCTGGGATTGGAACAATATTTATGGAAGGAAGTGAGCGGAAAAAAAACAAGCGGGCGTTGGGTCTGGGAGTAAAAGTTTGACATCTGTGTTGATTTTCCACGCTGATCTGCATTCAGAGAATGTGTTTGGAATTTGGGTTTTCTTTTAGTTTTCTTCATTGAATCTCTTCCTCTCCCTCCATAATGTAAGCCCACTACAAAGGCTTGTAACAAGCTATCCAGCATCAGTTATCATCCAAGAGGAAATACTTCTGTTGTCAGTTTCATAAATTGAAGGTGTGATTGCTAAAACATGATGACCAGGCCAGCAGCATATTGATAGCCCTCAAACATTTCTTGTGGTGTTGGCATCCTCCCAAAGTATACGCCTTGATGCTGTCTACTACCGGCAGGAGTCAATACACCGTGCTGTGCCCTGGACTCAGGCCCTGAAATTCAACAGCAATTTCATGAACTTTCATAACTTCTCGCTGAACTCTGACGAAAGGCGTGACACTGGCAAAAAGCAGGGATTCTACATGCATGATTTTCAGGCATATGGGCAGTGTTGACCTCGCCTGCATAGAGGATAGAGATAACTCATAGATATCCATGTACTCAGAGTCATATCTGAGCTGAGTGCTGAGTGATTATGCCATTATTTTCCTTTTTTCTGGCAAAAAATATCAAGATGTGTTGTGTTTCCAGCGTTTCACAGTAAAAAGTCATTGTTTTCATTCATCTGAACAGTTCTTATGAAGAGGATTATCTCATGCAACAATCATTGCTTTCAAGTGCATATGGGGTGGTGAAAATGCAAATGAGGCTGCACACTGTTGATAAGAAACAGCAGATTCATAGAGGCCACAAAAACTCTGCTGCACTTGTGAAGTGTACCATGAATCTAACTAAAGAACAGCAACATTTTAACAGCCTATTTTTTTCTGCCCAACTAGTGATGGTTGATAAGGCCGCCCAGCATTTTGGTCCAAAGCAGAATAATTTAATAACTACTGGCCAGACTGCTGCGAAACATTGTTTTTGTGTCCCCAGTGGAGAAATCTCTATGGAGACCACTAACATGTCATTCGGAGCAGCTCAGGTCAAAATTTTCACTTGACCAACAATTAACTCTGTGACATGGAAACTATTGGGTAGTTAATATTTGCTGTGCATTTGCAGGAAGAATTTTAATGCTTTTGATAACCTCCTGGTCTTTCCCTTTAGCACCATCACAAAGCCAATTTTTTTTTTGAGAATTTACCTGATAGTTGTGCCCGCTTGAGTTTCCTTAATTGCAACCATCAGGCCAAAATGACCATTTAATCCATCTCACATATGTAATGGACAGATAATATACTGAGCACTTTGTTGGTTCCCGGAAGGCAGAGGCGGCACAGACCTGAAATGTAGGTAAAATTTACATCCAGCTTTGCATTTGTGTTGGAGGTAGCTTCAGCTTGGTCATGTGTTCCAACAGACATAATTTGCCAGATGGGAAGTTGGATGAGGGTTCTTGTCAGTTTGTTGCTGCACCAAAGCTTCTTACTGATTAGTTGGGGTTAAATGGGGTGCCTGCACAGTAGGGGTAGAACTGTGGGGGGGATTGAACATACCTCCCATGCTCATCACTGGCAGGTCACCTTCCATATATACTGCAGATTTAGCTGCAACAAAGACTGCAGTGTTTAGGGACTAAAAAAAGGGAAGATGAAAAAAAGAAGTTCTCTGTCCATTTTGGTCATTACATGGTATTTCTTTTATTGCCGCCTTAAAGACAAATTATTATCTTTGTTTACAAAAAGCAAACAAACAAGAACAAATGGCTGGATTACCATGAAAATTGCTCTGGATAATCTTCATCCCCACAGGAGTTTTGATGATCCCATGGCCTTTCCCTTTAACCCAAATTTCCACATGCACCCAAGATATGTGATAACATAACAGAGTTTTTAGTCTTTTTAGTCTTTTAACTGATCGTAATGGTCTTCTGTAAAAAAAAAAAAAAAAAAGAAAGATAGCCATATGCTTACATGGTACTCGTTTGTGTGTGTGTTTATTTGTGAGTTCACATGAGAGATCCAGAACAGTATACCTACCACCCACTGCCACAAACCACAGGGGGGTTTTGATGCTATAGTGGGGTGTGAAAGCCATTTACATTTCTGTAGGCAGAGTAGGTCAGAGGATCTCAGGCTGTTTTAATTATGGTAACAACGCTGCCTTCACAAAACAAGGATTTCTTACAACTCATAACAGTTTTCTACAGGAGTCACATATGTTGACTGTTGACTCAATACTTTGCAATGAATAGATTTTTTTCCTGACTGAAATATGACACATACATATGTATACTATATATAACTTTTGAACAATTTTATTTTTGGGACCCATTTTTATGATCTGTGTGGAATCTGATGTATATTGACTGTAAACTAGGCTGAGTATCATCCAACAGCTACAGCTGGAGGTGGGGAATTACAACATGGTCTTCAGCATTTTCAGTCTGAGACATTTAACCTTTCCACTCTGGACATGAAGAAAGATTATTATTTGTTATTGGGAAATTCCTCAGAAAAAGGGCTCACATCTCACTCGGTGCCCTGAAATATTGAATAAAGGCCTGTTTATATATATAGATAGATATTTCATAATTCACTAATTCTTGCCAACATTTATGAAAAAAAAAACATATCGAGTCAATTCTTCACTGCACAGTTTAAAGACCAGGAAAAGACAGACAAGAAAAAGAAGAAATTAAAGAGCATTGGAGTCTCTAAGTATCAAGTGGATGGGATTGACTCATTTCACAAATTAGCCCAATTTTCAAGTCAATTTAGTTGCAGCAATTCCATCTTTGCATATCTCCATGCACATTATGCAACATCGTACCACAAGAGTGCCTGCTGCAGAGGCTTATAAGGAAAGTGGAGAAAAGTGAAAAAAAATAGATGACATTAAAGATAAGAGAAAACAAAGAGATAGCATTGAGTAACAAAAATAAACATGTCGCCTTTGCATACATCTGTAAGCGATAATGGTTTAAAGTGACAAATACTGAGCTCCGGTAAGATTTAACAAATAATATTTTACTTCAGGTACAATATGATTGAATTTTCAAAAATATCAAAAAAAAAATCTCATGTATTTAGCCATGTTACTTTTCAGTGGTTCGTACTGTGTCACCATGGATATGACGAACCATTGCTCTAAATATGGGGGCAGGGTTGTTCTCAGGAACTCAGTGGTTTCCTCAGTAACCACACAAGCAACGCAGTCATTAAGTTCAGATTGATAGATCTGACAGGACTGCAAAAACATGCTCATCACACAGTTATTCCACAACTTGTGAGATATGTTGAAAAGCAAAAGGAAGTTTTAAGGGACAAGTTGATTCTTCTGACCTCTGACCCTCCTCACTCACACTAAACCAAACTCCCATTGCAAAGACGTATTGTCTCTCCTGAAGATGACTGTTTTATGTTTCCCTACATGAGCTCTGACATCCGTCAAAAGAAAGGGTCTTTGGAACATCTGTGTTTTGATTACTGAAGGCATGATTTCTCCTCCCCCTCATCTAAGGACCCGCATTCCACCCAGTCTTCCTCCCAAGGTCCAGATTGCTTCCACATTCATGCAGGTGACAGAGTCGCATTTTGTGAGCTATTGGGGCCAGAAGTTGTATTATTACCAACATTATCTCCAAATTGCTCTTGTGTACTTACACATGCATGCTTTTGAAGATCCAACTATGTTTCTTCTCTTTGCAGAGATTCTCCTGATCATGCTTTTGGTTTGCAGTGCTATGCTTTGCTTTGCTGGTGTTAGGTAACATAGGATGTCAATCACATGTATGCCAGCGAGTGACACTCTTCCCAAAAGCAGCTAGCTACTCTCAAAATCATAATAAATCTAAAAAACGGACTCAAAACATCTGTCCCACTAATGTTCCTACATATTTGATGCATCTGTTTATGTGGAGGTTATTTTTGTCTGTGAGATCAAGTAGCTCCAGGTGGCCCACAACAACTACCACTAGGCTTTCCTCACTTTTATTGTTTACAGTTCAGTTGGGAAGGCACTGAGTATCTTTTCAGCTCAAAGCAACACTTCTTCAAAAGTCCTCAAATGCATCAGACTGCCTCCACTGCTAAATTTGCAGGAGATCAGATCAGTCCTGATCAGGGCAGGTATCTTTGTGACTATATATCAAAAAAGTTAAATACTTGCATCAGTAGTCATTCTGTGTAGGGCTGAGACTTATATACATATTCAGACATATTCTTTGCACATGTTAAAATAGAGATCTGTGGGTGGGAATAGTGTCCACCTCAATTCTGTTGGAGGAATGTCTGGTTTTTTAAGTGCTACCTGGTTGCAGTAACACAGAAATGCATTGATATACAAACAGAGGTTGGAGGCAAAGAACATCATGACTAAGTAGAGTGGCATTTCCTTTGCAAAAGCTTTTGGTTTCTATTTTTTTTTTTTTACAGAACTCCTTCGAGTGTTTTATCACTTGTACAGTATCATGACCTCTTAAAACAAGCAAAAACAGAAGCAGAGTTGAAATCACCATCCGTTTGTTACACTTTGTGGATAGTGTGACCAACTGTTTGAGATGTCTTGTTTAATTTTATTAGTGGCTGGGGAATGAGTAATGATAAAGTAGTGTAACCCGTTGCTGACTGATTTTTGTTGACTGATTCGACTGTCTTAGCAGACATGCTTCTTACTTTTCTGTTCTTCCATTTATGTTTTACATTAACATATATGTTCATGCTGATGCATAAGGATGCATCAAGGGTCTTCTTGAAACTCCACTGGCCCTTGCTCTTATCTCAGTTAATGTATAAATAAGCTGTGGTTTTACAGGAAGCTGTCATTGTTGGTTTGTGACATTACTGTTCACAATTCTGTCACTCCTTCACAATTGTGTGAAGGAGTGACAGAAAACGACAAAGAGTGCAGTTTAGGATAGTAGACACTTTTTGACATCTTTATCTTTCAATGTGGTTACTGTAAAAAATTGAGTTTGACGATAACATTTTGGGAGCAATCATAGGAATACTTTATCATATGTTCCAGTGCTTCTCTAACTTTTTGGATCACAACATGCCTCGTCACAGGCTTCTAGCGTGGAATATTTCCATCAAAAATAATTTCCCTTTCCAGGTTGCTAGAGGACTTTAGTGACTGCAGAGGCAGAGCATGCAGTGCTGCTTAGCGTATACAAGTAAAGAGTTGTTAGTGAGCAAGAAGAACAGTTGGTAGTATAGTAGAGAGTCAGAAAGACAGAAGCAGACAGGCACTTACCCATACACACACAGCTTTGTACCCATACACACGTCTGTTTTTTAAGGTCTCAGCATAGCTGTTGCGCACCATCTCCTCTGCAGACTATGTGCACTGTCCTCAACCATCGATGTGTACATAAAGCGCTGTCGTTCTTGCAGGAGTTGCCACTGTGCTCCAACACTGCTGTAGTTAGCACTGTGGACAAATCTATAGAAAGCAAACTGGAAAGCCACCTGAAAAAGCTATGTTTTCCTTTTTTCTTTTATTTTTTTTTTAAGTTTTCATATGTTGAATGCTAAAAGTTAGGAGAAACCAATAAATCAATAAGAGGTTAGTACAACGATCTAACTAGCAATCCTCTTGATGTTTGTTGTCAGATATGTCTATATAACCTATATAACCAACAATTCAAATGAGCTGTTGGTCACTCAGGCCATGACCTAATCATCAATGAGTGACCGTGATGTTTAAATTGTTGAGAGCACAAGCCGCAATGACGCAATTTCAGAGGCTTGTGCTGGCGGCCACTAGAGTGCATCAGCTGATGAAAAAAACATGCACTGGCCCTTACTTTATGGGGGCGTTGAGACATGAATCGCTTCCTCACTCCTTGCTTCCCAGCTGACCTCCCGTTAATTTTCTTTGCTTGCAAAGTCTTTGTTCCTCATGTTTAAATTCTGTGTTGTGTGAGTGTGTGAGGGCACTGTGGTTTAAAATCATGTTAAGGGTAAAGGCAGAAAAAGGAACTAAAATCAGCAGAATGGGGAAAATATTTTTCTACCCAGCAAAACACACAAATATCTCTGAGTATCTTACATGTCAAACACAGTAAGCAATAAATTCTGCTTATCTATAGTACGCTGTAACAACACTCAAAAACAAAACTAAGATATGAGCTCCCTTTTCAAATTCAAAAACTTTGAGTATGAGATTATATCATTTCTTCCATGCTTTAATTTAAGTGTGTTTACATCTACATCAAGTGTGGTACAATAGTGCAGTATTTATGGCATGCTTATTTCTAAAAAGCAGTAGATGCATCTTTTATTTTGCTGCAGTAGTTTTTAAAGTGTGTGTGTGTGTGTGTCAAACTGATGACACAGTTTTCCCAGATGTTGAAGTCATTTCAGACACAACAGCCTCTGCTGCACATCAATTGGAATGTTAAATCAAGTGCAGTAGATATTTATATATGTAAGTTTCCATTCCCTCCACCCATATTTCCACCTCTAAATAAGAATGCCTTAAAATATTGCATGAGCACAAACATGCAATTTTTTGCATTGGTGCTTTTTTCCCCCTATTTTACCAGCACAAAAACTTTTGTCAACCCTTTAGTACATATGGACAAATGCAATCAGACTGTTTAGTACCTGAAGAAAAACTGCAAATCCCACTTTGTGCTAAAATTGATTAAATAAAATAAAACTTAAAAAGATGTTTTAAGTTTAAGTTTGTAAGTATATTTTTTCAAATATATCAAGAAATGAAATCTATCATTACATTTATCATTTGAAAAGATTGTCTGTTCTGATGAGACAAACATTAAACTCTGTGTCTGGCGAATACCAGCTACTGCTTATCATCTGACTACTACCATCCTCACAGTGAAGCATGGTGGCGGTAGCATCATGCTATGGGGTTACAGGATGGGGATACTGGTCAGACTTGAGGGAAGGGTGATTGCAGCCAAGCACAGAGAGGTCCTTGAGGAAAACCTGCTTTCAGAGTGACACTGCATCAGACTAGGGCAAAGGTTTACCTTTTAGCATGACAACAGCCTTAAGCATACAGCCAAGAACACTCTTGAGTGGCTTCGGGGTAAGTTTCTGAATGTCCTTGAATAGTCCTGCCAAAGCCGGACTTGAACCCAAGAGAACATCCAATATGACTGAGCTTGAGAGGCTCTGCTTGGCAGAATGGGCGAAACTGCTCAAAGCTTGTAGAGACTTACACAAAAAGACTTCAGCCACAATCGCTGCCAATGATGCCTTAAGAAGAGTAGTGAATAAAGGCCCTGAATACTTAATAAATGGGAGATTTCTATAAATATGTTTTCTCTGTGATTATATCTTATTATTTACTTGTCATTATGGTTTATTGTGTGTAGATGAAAAAGTTCATTTGATCCATTTTAAATTAAATCTGTAACATAAAGTGTGCAAAAGGATCTGAAGACTTTCAAAGGCTCTGTATCTCTTTTATTCTCTCTTTTCATTTTTATTTTTTGTCTTCTACATTGTAACTTACTTGCTTGCTTTTTGCCTTCAGTCTGGTATCCACCAAGTGAAACATACTCTCCGTTAGACTGAGGTCAAGTCATTGGATTGGCTCGTTGAGAGCATTCCACAACCAGGCCATAAAAACTCCTTGTCTTGTCTGTGCGTTTAAAAACATTGCATTTTCTTAAAATTAGGAATTGGGAGACTCAATAGAGATATAAAGATCCTCAATCTTAAAGCCAGAACTTTACTTAAAAAGTATATACTGGAGAGACACTTTCCCAATAATTGGTCTGCAGTCTCACTGCTTTACTTTTTATTTTCATGTAAGACTGTAATACCCTTGAATTGTAATCTGTAGTGTACAAAAACTTTTCAAATATAATTTCAGTGCAAAACATGGCCACATGCAAGAATATGTTTAACCGGTTTCCATAGTGATTTTGACAGCTCAGAGAATTCAGTGATGAATTTGAAGAACGCTTTTGAGTCAAACCCTGAATTCTCTGCAGACCACACTGACGCAATCCCATATTGCATCTGAACTATGGTGATGTCATGTGTGGAATCTGTCTCCAATAGTGTGATTTCATCAGAGATCGACTGAACACACCCAGCAATAAACTGCAAAGAAACCTGACACATACTGTATGATAGAGGTAGTTTATTTCAACCCAGTCAGAAACAATGGATTACACAACTATAAATGTAAAGTAGTTACATACTCTATCATACTATAAGAATTCCCCCAATTTCTCTTGTTTTGCGTCATACTGTGGTGGAAAGCTTTTCTCTCTAAAAACCACCAGACAACATCCACATTTCAGTCAGGTGCTGTAAATGTTATGTTTTTCAGTTCCTTGGTTTCACTCCATGTATGAACAATGTGCTTTTGTTATTAGTATATGTGAGCATGTTAATGTTTTGAAAGAGTGTCATAAGAGTTTTCAGAAATTGCATTTACCATTGTTAGCACAATCACATGCTTCTATTCCTCAATGATCAAATTTATTCCATACCCATTGATCTTAAACTTAACCAGCAGTACATGCCTACTTTTATGCCTAAATTCACACCAGAAGCAACACGTGTACTGTGAAATGGATGACTGATTTAATTCTTAAATGCTCCAGAAACACTTAAAAAACACTTTGGGTGTGCTTGGTCATTCACCCTGAACTGATACTGAAAGAAGAAGTGACGACCACTCACAATGATCTCTCTTCACAAATAGCTCTTTCAGGGGAGCAATGCAATGACCTGCATCCAACCGAGGTGCAAATATAGAACAAGATAAAAATGGGAGGTGCAACCAATAGTTGTCAAAAACTGCACATATGTAAGTTTAGGTATAAACACTATGTTTTTGTGTCATACAGATTACAC
Organism: Euthynnus affinis; assembly: GCA_029490765.1. Lineage (NCBI taxonomy): Eukaryota > Metazoa > Chordata > Actinopteri > Scombriformes > Scombridae > Euthynnus > Euthynnus affinis. Next base: position 8,964,708 of record CM055855.1, on the reverse strand, counting down.
TTATCCTGCTCTAAACTGCATTTCTAAAGGCTTTTCAAGGATTAATTTCATGCTTATATTTTTCTTCCTGCCATTTAGCCTGAAAACCTGCTTTACCAAAACATGTGGAACAGATCATAGCAGAAAGACCTTACAGCAAATAAGCTCATTAGATGGACATTTGCAAAATGAAAGGGTGTGTTATATGTTGCTCCGCAGATAATAAGCCACGAGTTGGATTTCTGTTGTCACTAGGCTTAACCAAGCTATGATCCCAGGAAAAATTTATTGTCAAATTAAAATGCCTTTTATATGTTTTATATGTTATTTATGATTCTGGCTGTTATTTAGAAATACAACATTGCTTTCAGTGGCTTTGGACAAACCAGAAGCCACTGTGAAACCCACTTAGTCTGTCTGTGCAAGAGCAGTATGTAATTTAGCAGCAACAAGTTAACTCCTTCACTGTGGGGAATAAAACATTATTTTGTCAGACTACTTACAAGAGTAACAGCTCAAGAAGCGCTTCTGTTGGTGGTTTGATGAAATGCTGCTTCTACTGCTGCAACTGTGTGATTTTCTTAATATCATTAGAGTCCACAACTTTCTTTAATTGTCGCTTACAGTGACTATGTTGTTCATGTTTCTACAATAATATTCTTGTCAGATACTCAAAGACACTTTATAGAAGTTAAAAGGATCATAAAAAAAAAAACAGGAAAATAAACAACACACTAAAAGCACAAGGTAGCTCATGATGTTAATCACACATTAGAATCAGTTCTAAAAGCTGTTCTAGGTTTTGATAAGTGTTATAAACATAGACAGGTTGGTTCAGTCACAGATGTGTATTGAGAGAGAGTCCCAGTGGGAGGGGGCAGCTATGGAGAAGGCTCTCTTAACCCAGGTCCTGTGCTTGGTCCTGAGTAGTGGAGACAGGAGGTTGGCGTCAGAGGAGTGGAGACTGTGGGAAGGAGTGTGGCGGTGGAACAGGTCAGTGAGGTAGGTGGGGGCCTGGTTATGGATGGCTTTGTGAGAGAAGAGAAGGACTATGAATTGGATCCATTGTGGGACAGGGAGCCAGTGGAGGTTCTGTAAGACAGGGGTGATGTGGTCACGGGAGCGGGAGTGGGTGAGCAGGCGAGCAGCAGAGTTCTGGATGTACTGGAGTTTATTTAGGACTTTGGAAATTGTGCCATAAAGAATGCTGTTACAGTAGTCAATGCTGGATGTGATGTTGGTGTTGGATGGTGAGGCAGAAGTTGTGAGTGGTTCTGGTGAAGGATGTGGGACCAATGATAATCATATCCGATTTATGACAGTTTAGTTTTAGAAAGTTGGCATGCATCCATGATGCATTAATTTAGTGAGGCAGTTAGTTAGAGCTGTAGAGCTGGACATTATTGGCATAGCAGTGGAAGTGGAGACCTTGACAATGGATGATGTTACCAAGGAGGATGAACAGGAGAGGACCAAGCACTGACCCCTGGGGGATGCCTTGGGACAGTGAAGCGGTAGAAGAAGAGCAGTTGTTGATGTTGATGAGCTGTCTGTTTGTGAGACATGACCTTAGCCAGGAGAGGGCAATGCCAGTGATGTTGAGGATGTATTTAAGACAGGAGAGAAGAATGGTGTGGTCAATGGTTTCGAAAGCTGCAGTGAGATCAAGGAGGATGAGAATGCTGAGGTGACGAAAGTCTGAAGAGAGGAAGAAGTCAGTGGTGACTTCAAGAAGGGCTCTGTCTGTCCTGTGCTATATGCAGAAAGCAAATTGAAATGGTTTGAACAGATCATTGGCGATGAGGTGGGCTTTGAATCGGGAGGTGACAACACATTCCAGTATTTTTGGAGGGGAGATGTTTCAGGGGAAATACGAGATGAGCTAGAAATTGTTGAGGATATCAGGCCTGAGTCCAGGCTTTTTCAGGATGTTAGTGAGTATTCTGTTTTATTCTAGTCACATTGAGTCAAGTCAATTATCCTCTAGTCCGATAAAAACACACTCTATTTTATTCAAATCGAATCAAGTCAGCTATTGTCTACTTTATGAAAAAACATTCTTCTCTATTCAAATTTAGTTGAGTTGAGTCCGATTTTAATTGTCGCTGTCAAGCTCTGGTTACTTGACCGTTTTTTTGTGTTTTTTTTCTACAATAATATTCTAATTTTATTTCCCTAATTCTGTCTTACTCTAATCGAGTTGTATCAAGTTAAATATGTGCCCTAGTATATGAGAAAAAACACATTCTATTCTGTTTAAGTTAAGTGGAGTTGAGTGAAGTAGAGTCATGGTATGCTCTGTTGACCTTAGGTATTTTAACAACAAGAAAGTGCTCCGAATTTGTAATTTTGCCTTTAAGTTTCTGTCTACATCAAAAGTGGAGAAATATTGAGCTATGTACATTGACATATGCTGCTTATAATCACCTTGCACCTACATTTTAGAAAATATCAGAATATTTCCTAATATAATATATGGCATGAAGGGTCAACAGAGCTGAAGGACCAAAAGAGACTTCAATTTTATCGCACAAATATTGACTGCTGTTCACACATGTGTTCTGCTACACAGCACTGGGATCAGCTGCTCATGTTAGTTATGGTCACTGGTCAGAGTATTTGTGGTTTATTACGTGCTCATAACAATATGATGTCATAGTAGAAGTGGGGCTGTTCAAAACAAGTTTAGAAAAATATTTCTTCATCCAAAACACTGAGAGCACAGTGGAGACTCATTAAATGTAACATAAATTTGTCCCAAAGATCTTCTTTTAAAAATGTTATCGAAGTCAAGAGACCAAACAGGAAATGGAACAAATAAAAAATGAGTGGGCTACATCAGGTCAAAATACATTGACTGAACATGTTTAATGTGAGTTGTGTCTTTGTGTGCCAAAGATGGAAGTGCTTAAGTGGTTGGAGGAGTATCATCCACTGATGAGTCGTGAATCAGCCTGTCATGGCTGCAGTCACACATGACTCAACCCCAACTCCGAATCCAACCGTTGTACTGAGCTCTGCCGGTACACAGCAACAGTTTGAGAGTAAGTGTGAGGGTGTGTGTGTGCTTCATGTGTACTTGTGCATGATGTTAAAGAGAAAGTCAAAGAATGAAAGCCTATGTGTGCGAGTGTTTGTGTGTACTCTGGGTTGTAGAAGTCCTGTTTCTCTGCTTTCTGGGGTGGGAGAAAGGGAACAATGGGCGCATTGTGTGGAGAGTTGGCAAAGAGGACGGGGGAATGGGGGTGGAAGAGGAGGAGGAGAGAGGTGGAGAGGATAGGAGGAGACAGGAGATGAGAGCTGAAGAAAAGGGAGAGGGGAGAAGAGGAGAGGTCAGTGGGGGAAAGGAGGTATAAAGTGAAGAGCAAAGATAAGAGAAGTTAAGATGTAGCACAACAGAGAACGCGGAATGAAGTAGGGGTGAACAGAGTGAGAGGACGGGACTGTGTGGAAAAGAGGTAAGGAGAGAGGAAATGAAAAAGGTGAGGTAGAAAGGATCGACTACAGAAAAGGAAAGGTAGGAAGGAGAAAGAGAGGGGGCTGAGGTGAGAGGAGGAAAGGAAGAGACTAGACTGAAAAAGGAGGACAGTGTGGAGAGGTGGGAGGAGACCTTAGGAAGCACAGAAACAAGGTGAAGGGAAAAAGGAGAATGAAAGCAAGGGGACTTGGTGCAAAAAGAAGAGAAGGATATGGTCTGGAAAGGAGGACAAGTGAAGAGACAGGAGAGGAAAGATGGAAGTATGGAAAGTTATAAGTCTTCTCAGTTTCACTTGCCATACATATGATATCCAAGTTGCCACAGCAGTGCCAAGTGGGAATTAGTGGATTAGACTCACATAAAAAAAATTGAAATGTATATGCCCACACTGTGTTAGAATGTAGCTCAAAAATTATCTCATTCTGCACAGAGAGGCAAAGAAAATCAGACTTTTTAACCCAATCCCAATTGTGATAGTGGTGGCACCTTCAAACAAATGACCTTCTTCTGAACTGTCATGCTATGATCATCCTGGACATTTTAGTCATCCAGTGATTCATAAAGCTGATGATTAATGTTGGAAATACAAACTCAGGACTTCTTAGCAACTTTGCAGAAGGGAGGGGGTGGTATCAGGTTGGTGTTAAGTAAAAAAAACAAAAACAAAAAACCCACAGAAGGACAGACCTTTCCTTAAAAGTCCCTACAAACTTAATATTATGTATAAGCCAATAAGCTAATTGTTAACTAACAGACCTAGACTGTACACAGGCAGGATAAGTTTCCATCTAAAGCAGAGCTCACAGACAGTTTCAGTAAAGAGACATTATATCACTTTCAGATGTAACCCCTATCACGCATAACTCCATCACATCAAAGTCTGGTTTGAAAAATACAGCACAGCTGAACTCTGCAGTTTGGGTGATCTATTTTTTTTAATACTAAAATAGTTTTACATCTTTAAAAATCATGATCGGTCTCCATATGTGTACCAGTGGGATTGATACTCAGGCTCATAACTTATGCATAACTGAAATCACTCTTACGAGCTCTTTGAATCTTTCATGAAAATGAATTATTCTTTCAAACCTAGAAACCACAGAGCTGAGAATTTAGTCTGAGATGCCACACTAATGAACTACAGGGAAGAAATCTTGCATAATAAGACATTAGCATTTTTGTCTGATAAGTGGTAAAGTGGGAAAATGTGTTCTTTTCTCCATAAAATCTCCTGGATTCACAATAATTCCCAGTGAAGCTATATATCAGTATGATAGCCTGTAGCTCATTCATTTTCCATGAAAGAAAGAATGGATTTGTGGACTTTTACGTACAAATGAGCTGTAGATCAGTGTCTTATCAGTTTAAGGAGGAATAAAAAAAAATATCCTTGGAAATTTATTGAGGAATGTGGTCAAATACATCTTTTAATGATCTTTTTAAGTAATTCCCTGTGGAATATACCTGTCTGACACACTAATAAATGATCGCTAGTACAGACTAAACTCTCTTTCGATGTAGAAATAACATGTCAGCCCTTAAATTCAGTGGTGCTCCCCTGAAAGCGTTATACTTCTCAGGATTGTATTAACAATAACAGCCATAGGGTTGGATGATGGATTGTTGAGCTGCTGGGAGAAGACCTGTTTTAAGTTTATTCAACTTCTGTTCTAGTTTCAACTTGATTAGAGCAAGCCAGTTTGTCTTAGTAGGTGTTATACCAATGGTAAGAAAACACAGAAAATATTCAGATCTATTCACTTTTGCATGCTATATTAATTTTTTACTAAAAAAAACAAAAAAGAACAATAATGGTTGGGGTGATGGGGGAATGGTCAGTCAGTCTCAGGTTTAGGCTTATTATAATGCCGCTCAGATGCTTACTTTTGGTATTTTTGTCTTAGGGCCTGAAGATGTGGATGTTGGATGTTCTTGTGCATCAATTTGTATTATCTGACTATCGTGTGTATGGATCAAAAACATCAAATCTTGATAAAACTACCCAGACTGCCATAAAATGTCATGTAGATATTGAATACTTCAAAGGGATGATTATTAAAACTTTGGCCATCTCCTGAATTTTTGTCTGAAGCCACAATCAGTCTAAAATTTATTGGATTTTGAGTGAGAAACTATATCTCAATAACTGGTCCCAATGCCATAAAATGTAAAATTAATATTCAGGCTCTCAAGAGGATAATGCCTAATAATTTTGGCGGCTTCTACCTGTACATAGCCTCTCCAAATCTCTCTCTTGTGGCACCTTAAAGCCAAGGTCAAGTTTGCACATGATCCGTTTAGACTGTTGCTATGAAATATTCAAAAACATTTGTTTTTTAATGATCCCAAGAACTTTTCTATGACTTTGTTTTTACTTTATTACTTTCATCAGGATAATCCTCCAAGTATCAGCACCGTTTTTTGAGGGAGTCTTATCACTCTTTGTTAAAGATCAGCTGTTTTCAACACGCATTGTGCGGTGTAATGAACTGCAACTGTGGTTTAGAGTTAGCAGCCTTGTCCTGAGTATTAGCAGTTTTCAACAACTCAGGGGTTATAGAAATGTCTCATCCTACAAGGGAGTGTCTCATTTAACAGAAGTTAAAACAATAAAAACCAAAAAAGGCAATACATATTTGTGTAGTAGTATATTTAGTTGGGGGAGGGGGGTGTTTTCTCATTTGTAAACAATTGATTAAGTGTGTACGAGTGAGAGAGTGTCTATTGGTATGTTTTTTAATTAGGCGTATGTTATGAATATACGGGTGCAGCCCTGGTGCTGATGCTTGAGTAATGACCTCACTGGTGTGGATTCCAGGGTGGTCCTTTCATAGCCTATTAGACACTTACGCACACCCACCCACCCACACACACACATGCACACACACACACATATATACACTTTATTCTCTCTCCACACAGCCAGACTTTATCACACATTACTAACAAGCATGAAGAGAGTGTGTCAACACACACTCAGCCACAGTGAGCATTTTGTTCTCTGTCTTTAACACCCGGGGTTCAACACATTGTACACACACACATGTTCCCAAATCTTCCGCCCTCACTCACACACACTAAGACGCTCCAACAACTTTAGTCATTCAAACTTTCTCTTTAACAGTGAACATAGAGTATACACCCAGGTGCACCAACACAGAAATCTAAAATCCCCTCTTTCTGTGTCCTCTTTTCTTGCTCAATCTTTCCCTTCTACAAGACCCACCCAATGGCAGTTGCAAACAAACACACATACACACACACACACACACACACACACACACACAATGACAGGATCTCTCTCTGCAGGCTCCAAGGGTCTGATGAAAGTGTCGGGAATGTGTACTGCGAGGCCACTGACACTTCCTCCTCTTTCTTGTATTGACTACTCGCCTCAGGCATCTAATGCCCCGGTGACTGCTCCTTCCAGACGTATAATGGCCATAAACTGCAGATGACAAGCAGAATAGATGGGCTTTCATCTGCTGCGCTAGTTGTCACAGATGGTCCCTGATTATGGATCTATCCTGTATTAGTGCTGCCGTTGTCACTCAGCTGCTCCTTTTAAGTGCTTCTAATGGCCGACTTACTGCTTTCTCTGGATTAAGTAATGATAAAAAAAAACTCAAAACAACATACAGGTTGGATAATGTCCTCTCTAATGGTCATTTAAAAACACCACAGACACCAGAGGGAAAGAACAAGAAAGAAAATCACAAACATTTCTTGAATATTGAACGGCGCTACTGTACTTTCAGACCCAATATACGACCTATGAAGACACAAAAATAAATCTTAGCATTTTTGTGTAATTACCTGATAAATAAAAGTAGATTTATTAAAGTGGCTCAATATTTTGTGTGGTTGCTTGTTTTGCAGCACCTTATTCTAATGATAAGTGTTTATTTTTTCGATCTGTGTCTTCAGAAATCATCATGCAGAAATTAAGCAGATACATCGGGAACAGCACTCCACCAGCAATTCAGTACCGCTAATAAAATGTACCATTGCCATTTCAGTGAATAAAATAACATTTTACGTCCACTCTAAGCAAACATGACTGCAGATGGAGTTCCTTATCATCCCACCTCAGGAAATTGGAGACATAAACATAGTCCAGAAAACCGTTTATTTAATTGATTAGGATTTCCTTTACTCTGTTATTGGTGCACTGCCATGCCTAATACACATCCACTCTGGCTAAGGGATATACGGATGTAGCACACTGCCAACTTTTGGAGCCAGTCTACTGTATAGTTGATGGACAGTATTGCTTTTGGCAAGATAAATAAATATACTAAATGTGGGATTTATAGTATGGTGTGCTGTGAAACAAAAGCACATTCAGGAAATAAATTGTGAGTTTTAGCTACCGGTGAAACCGTCCTTCTACATTAAGTAACATATCTTGTATATTGAGGCAGTCAAAACAGTGTATTACCAATGAGATTTAGTGCTCCTTTGCAGTTGAGGTGCGAGAGTCAAAAAATATTTTGGCAAACTTCAACTTTCATAGCTTTCTGCACAGACTCGTTTCCCAGGAGTATCACTTATTTTTCATGTGAATTTTTGAGAGGTGGAGGTTGTGATAGTTTTTCCAACATTGGAAATTAGTCCAAGTGGGGAAAAAAAAATCTCCTTCATGTTTGCAGTTCAGTTTTGGCAGAGTGGAGTTTTTTTTGCTGTGTCACTGCAGAGAGAAAAGGGGGCTTAGAGGATTGGAACGGTCATATTAGAAAGTAAATCAAGACAGAAGGATTTCCACAAAAACACTGGCCTTTGACCCAGAACTTCTAATACTCGTTCTTTCATTCTTCATCCCCTCTTGTTTCTTCAGTTGCTCCCCCTTCTCTCTCTCTTTGTCTCTGTCTCACACACACACAAACACAGCTTCACACACACTCTCCTCTAGCCCTGAGGTCCTGTTTCCGGTCTGGGGTGTATGAGAGAGACTAGCCAGCATCTGTGTGGGACTGGAGCTCATACACACACACATGCTCCTGTGAGCAGTGTTTTTGTTTGTATGTGTGTGTGTGAGTTGACTCAAAGTGTCATGTTGCTGCTGCCGCTGCTTAGTTTTGTCAGTTTCTTCGGATGCATTTTTTTAAAAGTAGGAACACTCGTAAAGCTCTACCAGATGGAAAAAACATGCCTCAGTTTCATATCACACAGGGGTTTATTCACACAGCCTGCGTATGTGCTCACACATTGATACATACACACACACACAAAGCAACGGCTGCACACTCACTTTGTGTAGTCGTGTTGTAAACTGTGACTTGTAGACAATACAAGTTTTGTTTCTAACAATCGTTTTTAGACCTTTTACTCTTATAAAACTGCTGTTCCTGTCTTAATGGTTGCAGTTCCGTATGTCAAACACTCACAAACACCTCACAAACACACACAAACGGCTACCAATCAAGTTAAGTCTAAATCCAAAGGGGATTTTTGTTTTTCCATGTTTCAGGAACCGGCTTAAGACCACATGTTTCCTGAAACACTGCTTTGTGTTGAAAGTTATGAAAGAGGAATATATGTTGTTGTTTTTTTTACCGGAAAATATAGATTAACACATTCTTAACTAAAGCATAAAAACAGGACATGTGGTCAGAACAATGAACACAGAAGTCATTCTGTTGGTTGACTGATTTTATCTGGGTATCCTAAATCCATGAATATTTCAAATATGATTTTAAAAAAAAAACACCCATCATGCTTCAACTGGTAGTTTAAATACACTTTTTTTTTTACCATATAATGGCCATTTAATGAATTCATGAAGAGACTGGTGGTTACTTTCAGTGACTCCTGACAAATAAAGGAAATCTTTTCTATCTAGACGCACACATTTCTTTGCAAAACTCTTTAATTTTTCATCAATGTTTTTTGTAATCTTAGCATTTTAAATAGGCCATGACTCTAACACAGACATGTTTATACTCAGCCACATGCACACACACAAACACTGCAACCTCTAATATCTACTCAGTTCCTAAGAAATGCAAGTCAGCTTGACCTTTTTTGGCCAGATTTAGTGCCAATCTCTTACGGTTTTAGGTTTCATTTACACAGTAATGTAATCAGATTGAAATTTCCATGTATGCCAAAACCTTTGACTGAACTACCTGGTTATTTGATGCAAGCTTTTTTCAATCACTCATTTTAATCTAGTTTTTACGATCCTGTAAACATCACAAGTTTGGCTTATACGGTGTGGCTCAATTGCCAATTGGAGGAAAAGAACCAGATGTGATCTACTGATGTAATCTAGTTTTTCCATGTTAATCTCTGGTTAGTGTTTTGAGATCATGGGCAGTGTTTCAGATCAATACATGTGAAAAAATACTGTAGATCTCCAGTGGCACTACATACCTACAACAGATGACAGGAAGAAAACTTTTATCAAAATGTTAATAACCTTCAGATGAGTCCCTGCGGTGTCTTAATGTTATATACCTTCTCCTTTCAGAAAGTACCACTACCACCATGGATGAGGAACAGTGCTACTACAATGAGACCATCGCCTTCTTCTACAACCGCAGTGGCAAGCCCCTCGCTACTGACTGGAACACGGTCAGCAAGCTGGTGATGGGCCTGGGCATCACCGTGTGCATCTTCATCATGCTCGCCAACCTTCTGGTGATGATCGCAATCTATGTCAACAGGAGATTCCACTTCCCCATCTACTACCTGATGGCCAACCTGGCAGCTGCTGACTTCTTTGCTGGACTGGCATACTTCTACTTGATGTTCAACACAGGGCCAAACACGAGGCGTCTTACTGTTTCGACGTGGCTGCTGCGTCAAGGCTTGATTGACACCAGCCTGACAGCGTCTGTGGCCAACCTGCTTGCCATCGCCATCGAGCGCCACATCACCGTGTTCCGAATGCAGCTACACACACGCATGAGCAACCGGCGTGTTGTGGTGGTGATTGTCATAATCTGGACTATGTCCATAATCATGGGGGCCATCCCCAGCGTGGGCTGGAACTGTATCTGTAGTATTAAATCTTGTTCCAACATGGCGCCACTTTACAGCAACTCCTACTTGGTCTTCTGGGCAGTGTTTAACCTGGTGACATTTGTTGTCATGGTGACACTGTATGCTCACATCTTTGTCTATGTACGCCAGAGGACCATGAGGATGTCGCGGCACAGCTCTGGACCACGACGTAACCGAGACACCATGATGTCTCTGCTGAAAACCGTGGTGATCGTGTTGGGTAAGAAAGCAATATCCTCCTCTGCCTGTCCTTTCTATACATCTATCTGTCTCTATCTAGAATGCTACCTCTGTCTTTCTTGTTATATACTGTATCTCTGTAGCAGTGAGTGCTACATCTGAAGTCAGCAGCAGCAACAGAACAATGAATCTGTTGATAGGTCTATCTGTGACGCTGTATCATTCAGCACTGAGTCCAAGCAGTGTTTGCCTAGCACGACTACAAGCATGAGTATTTTATATTCAACAACTGTTCATTGCCTATATTGGAAACCATGTCTTAAATATTGGCAGTGACTATTTGCAGATACACATGTTCTAACATAGTCTACTGAGGAGTCAGTCAAAGTTTCACACTTAATGTGCTGAGGCAGAATAGTTACATATGAGTGTAACTATTGAGAAAACAGTGCTTTCAGCTTGAGAATTGAAATAATGAGATCGCTACTGTAGCACTTTGATAGATGCGGGTTGTTGACTTTATACAGTGCATGAAATCATCAAAGTTAAAACTACTAACCACATTCAGGCCCTTGGCAGAAAGTGAAGATTGCATTACAGCTATGAAGTCTCGTTTAACTGCAATACTAAACCACCATTCACTAAACCTTTACCCATTATACAAAGTTAATGTATTATGCTAAATTAGACAAAGTTAGCTCTGTTTGTTTATTTTCTGAAGAAAATGAAAGAGAGGCTAGAACAGATGCCCTATTCTGTGAGTTTTTCATCTAGATGCAGAGTTAATTCGGTGGGAAAGTACCCTAAAAAGCATCAGGATGTGTTTAGAGGAAGGTGAGCCTGTGAGTCAGCATTTAAGTCTTTACACTACATTACTTTACAGTTGACTAAAAATGAATGAGTATCATTTTCACTGATGTGAAATCAATACTCTGAATCTAATGAAGAACATGACTACATTAGCAGTTTGATGAACAGATCTGCATTCAGAATGAATAGATCCCATTCTGTATTAATGTTATTTAAGATTTCAGCAGAATGCAAACTGGGAAAATGACTAGCCTCTGAGCTCTTCCTGCCATTCACAGTAATGATGTGGGAAATTTTGTCAGTCTCAGCATGTCAACATCTATATCAAGAATTGCGAAACCACTGCTGTCCACAGCTGGATTTTCAGCCGTTGATAAAAATAGAGGTTATCAGTTACATTCACACTGGGTGAGCAGTGTAAGGGCAGAGGATATGGTTTTGGCCATACACATAAAATGCACTTCTGGCAGTCATCTCAACTCCCTGAAGTAGAAATGATGTCTAATCTATGTAGATGAGAACCAAGTTGTCATATATCACAATCATCCTTTGACATCGTATTGTAATTTTATGGTGAGATTGTTTTTGTGCCCGTTAATACATTAATGCATCGACAATCCCCTCTGATGAGACAGGGCCTGTTTTATCTTGGAGATGAGCTGCAGTCTGACAGTTTTATGTCTAAGAATTCAGTAAAAACTGCTCCCCACTTTGTAAGTCTGCAGGCTTCTTCAGTAGTGTGTAATAAATAAAGGCATTGCTGTTTTTACATGTACTGGCTATAGCATGGTAGTGTGAATTGGAGTGTGAATTGTGGGAAAAGTAAGTCTTAGTGCTTGGAAGCAGGATGTGTTGATCCTAGACAAAACATACCAAGGGATTCCATGTGATTTGTCTCCTGTGTGTGCTGCGTTATCTCATCCTGTTGCCTCTGTTGTCTTTACTCCACACTTAACCGAAAGAAATGGACAGCAGAATGTGCTGTGTAGCCTATAGTATGTACAAAACTGGAGAACAGGCTGCTTTTACTACTGCTGTTTGTTTCTACTTTTTCATCTGTGGCAGTCTAAGCTCCACACAGACATAATTCAACACCTTTGCACAGAAGAGGCAAGTGTTAGCTTGTTAGGCACATTTCCATGCTTCTTAAAGGCTAGAGATGGGCTGATCATAAAGTAATTATGAGATGCTTTGCCTTTAATAACGATTATTCTGGAAAGAGGTTGAAAGATAAGAAGTTCACCAGAAGGACAAGCTCACTAATCAATGGAAGTGCAACATTCTTATTCCTGATTTTTTCTTTTTTGTCATCACCACATCTTCTTTCCTGATTAATATAATAACCAAATTAAAAATATTTGTTGTTCATGCTCAGAAGTATAGTGTCAGTTGTGACAGTAAAATTGTTGATACAGTTTATATTTTGACTGATTGAATTAAGAACACAATACAATCTCACTATCACAGTATTTTTCAATTGTAGAACAGTTGGGTGCATTTTTTTTATGTCTCCCACAGCTGCTTCTGCCTTTTTGTAGCGAATGCTCCACATACTATGATAGAGAAGAGTCTGAGCCACTACAATACATCCCTAAAAAAATCCATTAATAAGCATGAACCCGTTCCAAATGCTGATAAATGACTGTTTCATCCCGAAACACCAGGAGGTTCCTTAGAAATTAAATAAAATATATCTTTCTCTCTCAGTTTCTCAGTATCACATTCTGCCAGTAAAAGCCTGGCTTGGTGTCAGTGATGTGAAAGTGAAAGCTTATAAACAATTTACAAAGATGTCATTTCATCTAGAAACTGCTCTAGAAATTGAGGGGTTTTACATGTTCACAAACTTAGAAATGAGAAGATGATGTGATTGTAGAAACAGGTGCTCCTTGGCTGCAGTCCCAAAAAGGGATCACAGAAAAGTTCAACAGCAAGTCTCATATCAAGGGATACTTTTTTGAGTTTGCACTACCAGCTTCGTTTGGACGTGCAGCATTCAAGAAAACTGAAAACAATGTGATGTTGTAATGCAGCAACAGTTTTACAATCCTCACCATTATAAAATTAAATCTCTATTTTCCGAATTTGTGAACAAATCATTATTGTTTCCTTTTGCTGATGCCAAACCCTTACTGGGAAGGTAAGTCTTTTGAGCAAGGGTGTGATGTGTTTTGGTTCAGTCTGGAATCCAACTGCTGTATCAGAGTGATGTAATTTTGAAACACTGAGGAGGATATAAAAAAAAACAACACATTTTTTGCTGTACTGATAGACAGGAGGCTTCTCAGTAGGACATACAAGCATTTATTCACATCCATTTGACACTTCTTATCTGCTACAATAAAACAAAGCCTGTTTTGGCCAAAGTAGTAGTTTAAGCCCTAAAGTCTTTCAGTCTCCTGAGGGGTAAAAGTTGCTGTTGAGTTCTGGGTTTTGATTATATTCAACTTCTTAGGGAAAGGTTAAGATGAGTTTTGCCTTTGCTGTTTGACCAGAAAGAAAACCCCTCAGCAATTCCCTTTCCAACTTCTTCCATCTGCTCACCAGATGATAATAACTGCTCCCCTGCTGCCTGCTGTCCTCTCCACTTGTTCTTTTCAGGATGCGGTAAAGCCAGCCATGGCTGACTTCTTCTCCGAAGAACAGGATGAGACGGGGAAAACATTTTTAACATAGTTCGTTACACACACTTGAACACATGCGTAGGGCACATGCATGTACACATAGACTCTCTCACACTCACATAAGCCCTTTGGCTTAATAAAGAACAGTGGGACACAAGATTGGCTCCATTCACATAGACTCTGACGTATTTATAATGTAGTCAAATGATGGGAAAACAAAACCAGAATCTGGCTTGTACTTGATTTGTTTTGCCAAAGACAATAGAGCATGCATCCTCTGCAGAGATAGGGACACACACACACATGGAAACAACACGCAAACATGCTAATACAAACAGATATACAAAGTCCTTTCATTGTCATAAAGGTACACTGTGGATTTTTGACCATTACTAAAAGCACATGTCAAGAAAACTGATGAAACCTCAAAGAAAGAATAGCACACAGCTGCTTCCCAAACCTTTCAATAGGAAGCATCCAGGGCTAACTACCACACAGTGGATGTATTGAATGAGCTGGCCTCAGATCACTTACATAGGCTACTGCACGGCTGTGAAAGTTGTATAATCTTTACAAATTGCAGTTGTGCTAACTGCTTTGTGATGTAAGAACAACCACTTTAGGTCACACGATAAAATAGTATGACAGTAGAGCTTCTGAAATTTCCCATTTAAAGTGACTTTAGCATCAATGGTTTTTACGTTAGCTTGTTGTCCTTTGCTAATAATAGGAGCTAAATTACTGTTTTAGTCAAAACAAATTTGCAGCACTGAAAAGTGTCCTATAGAAGCATCAAGAGCTAAATAGTGTGGGTGAAAACAGTATCTACATTTTTGTGAGCTTTTTTCGCTTAGTTAGCTTGTTAGCTAACAAGCTAGCTATCTAACTAAATCAGGGGTAACATTAGCTAACGTTGCCCCTGATTTTAAAGCCTTTTCACTGACATTTTCTTGAGACTATTGAAGTCAATATAGTGTTAATAAGAATGATTCAATTACAGATTATAAACAAAGAAGTCAAAGCAGATAATTACTGGTAACAACATGGTTTAGTGTGAACATTAACATACTGTGGAACTGTGCCCCCTCTAAACATTTGACCCCAAGTTAGAATTTGCAAACAGCTGGTACAACTGCCATCTGCAGGTGCCAGTGTGGTTGTTGAATACCATTCCTGGCTTTAAGTAATGTTGCTGCCTGTAATTCTTGATGCTAGTTAGACAACTATCAAAAAAAAAAAAAAAAACTTGAACTGAGACTTCAATTTACACAATAACCAAATCTAGTTAACTGTCACTGATGTGTTGCAAAAAAGATCACAGACAATTTTTTTAAAGTATCATATGGTCGCTGGTGCTTTTCAGAGGGGGAAAAATGTTTGAGTGGCACCAACAGAGATTCTCTTCATCACTCTTCAATGAGTCAACAGCTCAGTCAAATTAACCGTGACCCTTGATCAATGTGTGTGTGTCTGTGTGTCAGGTGTTGGCTCATGCAGGGGTCTTCTGTGAATGATTTGATTATCTTAAAGCCCCTGGTCTTGTATGCGGTCACATCGTCAGACAGTGCGGAGCGCCAAAACACATACCAACGCCCAAGCAAATGCACACAGATGCCATAACTGACCCTCACTTCTATCAAAATCACAATGTATATCCAATCAATGTTCAACCCATGGACTCACTGATTTTCCTATCTAGATTTCAAAGTGAGAACACAAAATAATGGCTACATGCTTACATATACCCCCACCATGCACACACATTTCTTTCACTCTGCTACTACAATGCATGTGTGTCTTCTGGCGGACTGAGAGCAGAACCAATCAGAGCTAACAACAAGCCAAACCCTCCAGTCCGCTGTCAGCATGGAAACATGCCTGGTATGCAGCTTGCAATGTCACCTGTTTTCTGCATATTTGAGTGTGTGTGTGGGTGTGTGTGTGCGTGGGTGTGTGGGTGTGTAAAGCTCTTAATGCAAGAAATTTCTGTTCACAGTGCAGCTTTTCTAATCACGCACAATGGTAACATCTGTCATTATGAATCCTGTTTCAGCAGCATCAGTTATTTTCTGGCAAACTCTTCACTCTTCTTCAACATATATCATTGACTGCTTCATAACATTCTCTCAGTAATCCAGCATTTGTAAGCCTGCATTAAAGGTAAATTCTTTATAATGGAGTGGGAGAGAGCAGGCTTAGCATGACCCATAGAGCCAAAATGGCCACATTTATGAGAAATACATCTGGTTGAAATAATCTGAATTTCCCTTTAATTAATAAAAAGAACTTCAGTATTATCAAGTATTACTCAGATCAGCTCTGTTAGGATGCAAAACTTATTTTTAATTTAAAGATGATTAGTAGTTGTCGTGGAAAGGGATAGAGCCTGACTAACACATTGGCCGAGCCAATATTATTTGGTTATTATTAATCAAAGATATATCTATGTCGTCAAATATACCAATAAGTACCAAGAAAGTGCAGCTCAGAAATCCCAAAAAGATCAAAAATACTGGTATATTTGATGTACAAGCTACCTAATGTTATTGTGCTTATTGTATTATAGCCCAATATAATTTATATGTGTATGTTTTTAAAATATATTCTAGTCTTATTTAACTTATCCTTATTCTCAGCTGTAACATATCCTGCTCAGTGCATGTCCTGATCTAAGGGATCCTTATCAAAAGGTTTTGTGTTATGTGTTTATGTTAAAAAATGCAAATCGGTCATTATATAATCATCAGATCAAATATTAACAATGGTATTGCTGGATGGATCTTCGTGAGTGCATATGACTGAGTCGTTGTTTCTGGGACAGAATAATGAAGCCTTTTCTAATCAGAAAACATCTGAGAACATAGCCTAAAGTAACAGAAACTGGCGGCACCAAACAACTAGCAGAAGAAAAAAAATGTAACCATACACAGAGAGCGTTGTCAACAATACAGTTGGAGCATTGGACTAGGCTGGTATTGTTGTATAGTTCAATCACATAAAACGGAAAGACCGCTTGAAATCAGAAGCAATTTTGGAAAATTAGATTCAGAATTTGGTGGTGACTGGCACGGCTGTGGCAGACAATCTGGATTTTATATAAAGCGTTACACGGCAAGCAATGTGAGTAGATTTTACTGTCGACTTTGGTCTTTTTATTCCAAAACACTGAGAAAAAAAGAGAGAAGTAAGGTTTGAAAACCAGAAAACTCAGCACCTGGCAGTGAGTCACTGCTGCTGACCCCGCAGATACAGTATATTACAGCCTTTTTGTACTAGCAGAGCAGAAAAAAACCTTCATTATTGCCATTTCAAAGAACTCACTGTACTTCCAGTCAAAAGCTTGTTTCTCTGACCATTAGATCACTGTGACACCACCACCAGACTCCATCACTGTATACACCACAAGCCTCTTTATCAATAAATCACTCAGCTACTGAATTTGAACTTTTATCTAATCTTCAGTGCATGTGTGGAATCACTGATGTGGGGGAAAAAAATCCTTTTGTGGACCAACGGGAAGTCACCGGGCCATTTCTGAAATATATATATATATATAATGGTTTCAGTCTGCTGGTTTATTTCAGTGGGATCATGGTCAGGACCACAGATAATGGTTTGGTTAGGAAAATGATAGAAAGATAGAAAGAGACAGAGAGAGAGGGAGATACATGGTAAGGATGAAACTGAGAGACAGACATGGTGGTAGAGAGGAAGAGAAGAGACAAGATGCAGAAAGTAAAGCATGACAATGGTGAGACAAAGTTGAGATTTAAAAAAAAGAGAAAGAATTGAGCAGGAGGGGCAGGAAACCAGAAAGAAATGAAGAAAACAAAGGGAGATGCTGATAGAGATTAATGGGAAGAAAATGAGCGAGGCACACAGAACAATGGAGTAATGTAATATTAGATGTTTATTCATTTCTAAGGGCCTGTGAGAATTGCACATTAGAGGAAACCTGATCTCACATGAAGACACATGAGAAATGATAACTCTAAAGGATATAGTAATGGGTGGTCAGTCATGAAAATCCAAGACGGCAGAATGTGAAGTTCTGTAATGAGTTAAGTATGTTACTACATGTGGAATACATCAACACGATGTAGAGAAAGTCAGAGGTGTGAGACACAGCTTTATGAGGATCAGAAACTTAAAGGGGCCGTACGGGAGGTTTTGAAACTCTGTTTTTATTTGATAGAAACTACAGATATATAAACATTATTGCTGACAAATTTTAATAAAAAAGTTATTTTTTATAGATTTTACTTAATTTCATTGCAAGCGACTTCCATAACTGAACATTGCAAAAACGTCTGGGAAAGTTATGCTAGCTTTGTGAAAATACAGAAAGTCCTCAACAATAGCACTTGTTGTCTTTTTAAACCTTTAAACCTGTATTTACAAATGCAGACAGAATTGACGCAAATGCTCATCCAATCTTGACCAAAACATTTGCTCGTATCTATATGAATCTGCTTCATAAATGTACAAATATGTAGGGACTGTAGGGAAATACATTAAGAAACTGAGGATTTGGGGCAAACAAACAAAAGTGGTCTAGGGGTCAGATTTGCGAAAGTGACCCAAGAAAAAAATTCTCTTTCTCTTTCTGTCTGAACTCATGTTGAGGGAGGAGGTCAGGGGGACCTATTTTGTTGTTTAGGTTGGGGAACTTGCTGCATAAACAGAGACCAGCTCTCCTCGGTGGTTAACACAGTTCGAGAGAATTGTGTTAACAAGCAATGTTGCAGAAAATCAAATCCGAAAGACAGCCAAACATTACTATGAGGACTAATGTACATCAGATCATTTCTAACAGGGAAATGTTTTCAGCAGCTCACTCACTAATATTGGAACATCTTTAAAATCACCACAAAAGAGCATTTTCATGCAAGTATATTATCACAAATTATCACTTTGTAATCCAAGTGACATAATGCTCACTGACCTTTCCTGAGCATTTTCCAAATCTCTGCAATTCGTTTTTCAAAGCATAGTGAAATGACTAGAAACTGATGGCGGACTAAAACACAAGCAGTCAAAATATGTCATTTCTAGTTAAAGGGCTAAACATGTAAAACCACACAGCATGATCCTTTAAGCCATTTAACGTCATATTTATGTGATTCTGTAGCGCACAACATGTGATTGAAGGCGAGAGAACATAATGCTCTCAAAAGAAAATTGATAATATGTCAGTAACACTGAAAAACAATTTCACAAACATCTTAATGATGACAAATGCCTTTTTCCCTGCAAGAAACACGACACGTCAGCCATTAGAGCAAATCCTTTCCTAACAGTCACCAAGTAAGATTAGGAAAGAGGCATATTTCCTAACCTGAAGGAGGGGGCTCAAGTGCAGAGACAAAGAAAGACCTCAAAATCATTTCTCATAATCTCCCGATGATGTTGTACAAAACAAATAGCTCTAATGCTGAAAGTGAAACTGTTGATTGTAAGGCGAAGCATACTGGGTTCAAAGTAACAGTTTTTGAGAGCATTTTCTCAACACCATCCAAATGTTTTTTGTGTTTGAGTGCTCCTCCATCTGTCTCTGTGCCATGTATAATTATGTAAGTGACTGCTTGCGTGTGTTTGTGTCTGCACATGCGAGTGTTTATCCGTGTCTACCCTCAGTTTTGCATGTGTTCATGGGAGTGCTGGGTTCATTGCCATAGTCTGGTCTCCATTATTTCCTTATTTTTGTTCCCATAGCCCTCTGTTCTCTCTTTTATGGAAGCCCATTTCTGCCAGTAAAAGAAAAAAAAGGAGGAAAGTTGGAAATAATAATAATAATAATAAATCTGCATGGTGTGTCAAAAGTAATAACATACTAAGTCAGTTACAGAAGCCAAAATTATAATTTTTTTAAACTAAGACAATGAGGTGGAAGGTCAAATTTATAAGTCCAAATCTCGATTTATCAAATCATAGTTGTGAGATACTATGTCATTGTTAATCAAATGTTTTACATAAAAAGTATTTTTAAAAAACCATTTGTTTGGCAGAAAGGAGCTTCCATACACATTGGACTGTAGCTCCCAAACTTTTAAGACTAAACAGGAAATGTTTCGACCTTACATGAAACTTCTTGGATACATTTTAATGTTAGGAGGATTTTGATATCTTAACCTCTTGAAACTCTTAAATGTCATTATAAATTATGTTATTTACTTGATTCTGGGTGTGACTCATAAATCCAGTTACTGTAATATTGCAATTGAATCTGATATAGCGTTGTGGTATTATGCTCTACCTTGTATACAAATACAGGGATTTAAAGGTTGCCATAATTAAGATGTAGGAAAGGAAGTTCACTGTGTAGCTGAATATTATCCTTTAAAACATCAAATATCATAATACGTCACATACAGTAGAACACTGTTGCTATGAGTCTTACTGAACATATCAATATTTTTTCCCATGCATGTCTTCTGTATGGCCTCTGTGTAATTGCTAACTCTACCAAGACCTGGAAAGTGCCGAAGTAGTTTTCCATACATTTCCAGATTTAACAAGCCTACTTAGGAGCTGTGTTTATTTACTTTTCTCCACTGGCTTTCCATTTCTCCATTCCAGTCTTCCCTCCATGTGGCATTTTTACGTAGTGACAAGGCAAAAGGATTCACTCAGGTCTGCCAAAAAAACATATTTGTTTCCTCTGTAGACAAAAACTCTGGTTTACCATCTGTGAACCTGGTGTAGCAGTGACTCTGCTCTTTGTGGCACAGTAAACCAGTCACATGTTTCGGGCAATCTAAAGCGACAATTTTGAGATGATGGTGTAACACATGCAACTACATACACCTAGATTCAGAGAGGAAATTAAAGAAGCTGAGGGTGAAACCTCTCAGGTCATAGCTTCAGACAAAGACTGTTTTCTTTTCAATTCTGAGGGAAAATGAGGACAAACGTCCTATAAATATCCATATTTTACACACATTTCAAACTAGACCAGTTTGAATCAAGTATTTTGTGTTTTTATTTGTAATTTTGTTATGGTTTCTGCCTTACCCAGAAGAATATATGTTGTGGTGAGGGTCAATTTCATGACTATTATATGTTTCCATAAGTCCTAACACAAAATGAGATAGTGTCACTGAAACATACAGGAAACATGGTCATGTAATACAATCATAACAGTGGTCAGAAGGATTTTTCTTATTTTTCTAACTGAAGTGCTGAATGTTTCTGTGGTGTGTTTTTCTCCTGTTCAGAGTAAGACGTTTCACACAGAGACAAATAGTTCAGATAGTTTCTCTGCCAGGCTGCGAAACTGTTTGAGAAATGTATCTAACTCTGGAGAGTCTGCCTGCATAGCTGGGAAGTGAGGTCAAGCCTTTGCTGCAGCTGCCGCCACTAACAGATAACAGGCCTGCCTGTCAATATCATCTCTCTCTCTCTTGTCCCTGCTCGCCTCATTTCTCATCAAGACTTTTTGTCTCTAGAGTGTAATGTGCAACAGTTGTTTTATAGTTAGGACAAATAGCATCTGCTAACTGAATTCATAACACTTGAGCTTGAGCTTTATGGGTAATAACTCAGTGACCCCCTGCACTGTGCTATCACACTCCCTACACAGAAGAGGTTAGAGGGTTAGAATGATAATGGAGTACTGGTTGCGAAAAGTAGATGAATGCCCGTCATTTCTGTCTCTGTGGATGCTTCACATTAAGGGAGGGGAGGTTACTGAGGATGTTGATAAGGCAGTGTTTTGATTGGCAGGCTGCTTGATCAGATTTCCTTAGACATCAGGAATCTCATCATATCTCTTACCAACAGTCAACATTGGTTTGTGGTGATCATGACAGCAATCTTTCTTTATCTTTAGTTATGGTTTTGTTAGGCACTGAAAAAACATGTTTGGGGCACCAGATCATATTTATATTCCATCATACTGTCTCTCAGCTTCTGGAACACTAAAGGAGTACAAACCAGAACAAAATAAAAATTATATATATGTCTATGTGGGTCAAATACTGTAATTGTTCTGTTAAGTTTTATTTTCTTGTAAAATAGTGTTATTTCTAATGACATTGGGTTTTTATTTGGGAACTTTGGTCTTTTCTAGGCCATTCCAGTTTATGGAGCCTCAAAAGTGACAAGTAGTTATTAATGTGTCAGTAGAGCTGCAACAATTAGTTGATTAATCACTAAGTTGATTGGCAGAAAATTCTATGACAGTAAACCGAATATCTTTGGGTTGTGGACTGTTGATCAGTATTTTTCACTATTTTTTTGACATTTTATAGACCAAATCACAGTACAATGAAATATTTAAGTACTAAGTTAAGTTAAATAACTGCAATTGTTTGTGAAAATATAATAAATGTGTTTGTATTTTTTCCCTCACATCAGATGGTAAAATGTGAAATCCACTTACACAATTCACAACAAGCACTTTTTTGTTTCCATACACTCTTTTTCCATGTTTTTGGTGCAAGCATGTGTAATCACTGACAAACCTTGCTGTTTCCCCATGAAACAGTTTCCATTTTCCTCAACTGTTTCCAAATGTTTCTTCTATCTTATAAGCAACTCGAAAAATGGGAAAGCATTGTGGTAAATGTCCTCATATTATGGAGTGAAAGTAAATGGGAGATAAATTGATTTTTAATGTACACAGATTGAGATAATGGAATTATGTTTTCTATTAATTTACGATCTATTTAAATCATTTATGTTACTATGTTCATTAATACACTGTTGCCCTAATGCATCGACAATAACAATCTATTTGAAAAAAGTTGTGTAATTGTGATTATAGGGTGACAGTGATGATTTTTGCTTGTTTCAGAACAGACTATAGTCCTACCAGTGGCTTTGTGGTAGGACTGGTTTTCAGGTCCCAAGTCTTAGATCTATTCTTATTTATTATTTTGTATTGTTTGTGTATGTTCATAGTTTATTAGAAAGAGAAAGAAAAGACAAGAGGGTGTCTCAACTTGATTCAAACCCAGGAAGCCACCTCCATACTATTCAATTTAGAGTGGAGATAGAGGTGAACATCAACATCAAAGTTTTTTTGACCAAATGAATCATTATCACCATAGTGTGAGTCAGCAAAAGGAATCCAGGAAGTGCAGGACCCAGTACTGCAGTGCCAGCACAAATATACTGGTTTGGTGAAATACAATATCATGCATTATGTTAACTAGGTGAAATTCAAGAAAGTTAGGATTGTGTGTGGATTTCACCTCAAAGCAGAGAAAATGAGCTGAAGAGGGACTGTTAAGTCTTCTAAAGATATAAAACATCACAGCCTTTTGTTGAAAGTCTATCTATTTTTTTAGCATCATCATAGACTAGTAACAGTAACCATGTGTGCAAAACAGGCAAAAAAAAAGCTATATATAACATTCTGTCTCTATATCTCTATATGTGAACTTGTATTAAGCTTATTTTTCACATGAATCATAGAAAACTACATTCATCATTATCTTCATTTTCCTCACCTCTATATACTTAAATCCATCATTGTTTTTATCGTTAAAAACAACAGCATTCTATAGAGCTGTCATTCTATTTATTGATGAAAAACTATTTTTAATGTCCCTGCTCCGTTATTTTAACTTTTCTCTCTCTGCTTTGTGTTCCCTCAGGTGCCTTCATAATCTGCTGGACCCCTGGCCTGGTCATCCTCCTGCTCGACGTCTTCTGCGCCAGCTGCAATGTTCTCACCTATGAAAAGTTCTTCCTCCTTCTTGCTGAGTTCAACTCAGCCATGAACCCCATCATCTACTCCTACCGCGACAAGGAGATGAGCGCTACCTTCAGGCAGATTCTGTGTTGCCAGCGGCAGGAGAACGTTAACGGGACGGCAGCAGAGGGATCTGACCGGTCGGCGTCGTCCATCAACCACACGGTGCTGAGCGGCGGTCACCATCACCACAACGAACACTCTGTGGTATAAAGGAGGGCTGGAGATGCAGGGGATATTGACTGAGAGGAGGTGAACGGCTGTACGGGAAGGTCAAGAAGGACTGTAAACATGATATGAACTAAAGACATGTGATGAATTTTGAGAATGAAGATTAGGTAGATGGAATTGGTGAACAGGATGGGATCACAATGAAGAGGAGGATAGCAACTATGAAGAACGATAAAGATGAAAACATTTTATCTCTGTGTGGAGAAAGAAAATGGTGGGAGTCTGATCTTCAAGGACTCTGATAGGCTGTTAGTATTTTTGTTTAGTTTTTTATTATTTTCTATTTGCGTTAAAATATGTTGTCATGGGCGACGCTGATATGAACTATTTAAAAGTAATCTGTGAAATTAAGGTAATGCCAGTATAACCCATCCTCTGTCTCCAGTCCTCTCTAATTTTGTATCCTGTAGTTGTGAAATCTGGATATTTTCTCCATGATCCGCATTCTTAAGAACATCATACATACAGTACGTGGTTCATACATACAACATGACACTAACATTGAAGTTTCCTTCACATCCATAAGAGGACTCACTTGTATTAGTTGCATCCTTTTGGGTCTGAACCCACATTTAGAACACTATTCTTTCTTTTATGTTTCTGTTTGAGAAGAAAGACATCAAATCTCAGGAAAGTCAAATTAACACAGGAAATTATAAGCCCACCAAACATGCCACTTTAAGCTTATGACCTGTAACTGAATGTCAATAGATAAAAAAGTTATCAGTAGCAGCTTTAACTTAAATGACCTTGTGGAGCCTCAAAGCCTTCTGATAGTGTTTGGACCTCCAAGGTTTCAAATTTTTCAAAATCTAGACTCCAAAGTGAAAATTAATTGGACATCCTTATGATCCTTAAAGATACCTTCCAGACATAAAAAGTTCATTTATCTCGTTTGTATCACATTTTCAGTGAGCAAAGAGAAACTTTCCTCACTTCAATAGATGAATGTCAAAACAGCCGTGTAGTAACTCTGCACATACAGTACATCATTCTGCCTAGTGAGGTCCAAATATCCAACTGAAATAATAAGAAAAACAGCGGAGGGACTTTAAAAATGTATATTAAAATACAGATTTTGACATGTTAAGCAACTTATAAAAAAATGTTATACCCAATTTGGAATCAAAACAGTCTTAATGTAACCAGAGCAACTATCCATTTGTTCAGTAGACATCTGCCTTTTAATGACAAGTGACCTTATGACTGAAATACTTTGAGGGATTCATTATTCAACTGACTGTTCTCTCCTACTAAAATACTTCCCAACAGCTTTTCGCTTTCATCTAACTCAATGAAGGATCCAAGACCTGCATGAAATCCAGAATTGTTTATCCCCTCTAAGGAATTAAAGACAAGTTGTTCCAGGGATCTTCCCAAAAAGGGGGGGAGGATGTTTGCAGAATTAGAGCAGGCTCTGTGCCACAGTGTTATGCAGAGACAAGGTGAAGGTCGTATCTGGTGAGTGTTAACAGACTTCAGATCATGACATGAAATGTGCTGAGCTGTCTGCCGCGGTTTTATCTGGTGACTCCATGTCTATGAGGCTGACTGAGAAAAGGGGGATGAGGAGGTTAAGTGAATGTGAAAGAATGACCAGTGTTTCAGTGTTTATGTTAAACTGACTCCTGATGGCTCAAGTAGAGTCTCTGAAACAGGAATGATGTTTTTTTTAACAGTAGGATTCTTAAGAAATAGAATTGACGTACAGTATGATCAGGCAGGGTGACAGATGACAGGGTAAGGCCATTCCTTCTTTTCAGAATGAACATGGAGATGAAACAGAACTGCCGGAGTGTGTAGTTAACAAACTCTATTTTGCCTTGATTGATACAGTAGCTGATATTAATACATCCACCTGCTCTATTTATATTGAACATGACTAGCTTTCATGCAGAGCAGAGTCTTTGCAGCAGAACTGATGCGGGGCTAGTGTAGTAGTTTTTACTTGGACCAGCTTGTAATAAAGCAAATCGCTAAAAATCCAGCCCCACAGCAGAACCTTGCTCAACAACCTTCCGGCGTTGACCAGAGTTGAACTTTGGATTTCCTTCGCTTCCACAAGCCTGTCTGCTGATCATGACGGTTGCATTGCAATTTATTGATCTTGGTCCAAAATGTATCTGTTTTTAATGCTGGTGTGACGGAGCCTTAACAAAACTCAGCCAGGAATCTGCGGCTCTTTGGCTCTGCTTGCTATATTGAACTCAGAGCTCCATCTCAGCTCGGACTCGTTTGTTAAAACTCGAAAAGTCTTAAACTTCAATGTGCATCTGTTACAGCAGTATTTTGGAAAATTACCATTTTGCTCAGTTATTTTTCTGGGAGGGAATCATGAAGTTCATGATAGCAGAGTCTGATAAGTCTGCTTGGCTTTAGCAAACACTAAAGCTGAGCTAAGCAGGACAAAAGAAACTGAATGATATGAAAACATGTTTGTTGTGACAGTGTTATCAGTAATATGAAGTAATACAGATGTCCAATTCATGTAATATTGGCCATTTTTGATAGTCCACTCCCTTGATAGTCCTGACAACAATGACATATTACTTTTTAGTCTTATGATAATTTTCAAAAGTCTAGTAGCCTTTTTTACAGTGTTCTCCTTAATGAATTGACTTAGTGAGAGGCGAGCCAGAGTTGAGCCGATGCATGGTGTTACTTTATTTCCACAAGTGCACCCCCTGACTTCTGCCATTAACTTGCGATCATGTGCCAACTGAGAGTCGGCATGGTGATGTGATGATGTGCATTGTTAAAAATTGCCCGCTGAACATTTTGTCGTGACTTGAATCAAAACACTTTTTGGCCAAAATAAATAGACAAAGCTCCCAACAGCTGACAGAAAAGTGAGAATCACGGCCAAAAATACAGTCAACTGTTTTCCAGGAAGCAAGAGGTTTGTCAAAGATTTAAACTGCTGTGCTAAAATGAAGTCAGCAGTTTTTGTTTTTTCTTATGAAGTACATCGTTTTTTTGTTTTTTTTTTTATCCAGAGAAAGATTACAGACTTTGGATTCTTTGTCAGTATCACCCTGCGTCACATGCTTATCATCTTGCTACACGTGTGGAGTGGTCAAGGGCACCTCATTATTTTTGGCATTTTAATCTCCTGGTTGTGCCTCTGCACTGTAAAAAATGAACAAGTTAAGAAAAATCAAATTTCTAAGGCAACAATCTTCAATGAAACAACTGAACTTCATTTAAAGATCCCATCCAGTCATGTTTTAAGACATATGAAAATCATCTGCTTGGAATAATAAATTGTTTTACATGATTTTTCCACAAAAAGATGTTTTTAAAATAGCATCTCTTCCCTCAAATAATATTTAACTGTCTTCTTCTTCACTGAAAAGTTCTCAGTATATGTGCTCTGGAGGCTTCAAGTTTCCACATCATACTTGTGTACGTTGTATACTGGACTGTGATTGGCTCCAAACTAGTTGTGATGTAACAAATCATGATTGCCTTAAACTCAGATTTTCAATGAGCTCAGAGAAACGTTACACTTTCAGCGGATGAATGTGAAGCTCAAACATATAACTGAAGTGACAAGAAGAAAAACAGTGAAAAGAAGCAATTTTTGTTTACTTACTCCAAGTTAGTAGACCAAAGCCTACCTTGGTTGTCCCCAGACGTACATATATATATATATATATATATATATATATATATATATATATATATATATATATATATATATATATATATATATATATATATATATATATATATATATATATATATATATAGTGTATATGGCTGACCTCACAAGTAGTGGCAGCAGTGTATGGCTCTGGATCCAAGCCTCCATATTTGACATTCACTGTAACCATTTTCCTAACAAAGTATTGATTCAGGTTATATAGCAAACCAACTAAATTCTCTGTCTGTGTATGTATTTGTTTACCAGTGTGTCACTCTTTGTATACCAGTGTAAGTATATCTGTACAGTATGTATGTATATAAAATATTATTCAAAGTTAATCACCAAAGGGAAAGTGTTTGTGTGTTTGTAAATTTAACTGTGTTATACTCTGTCCAAATGTACTGTAGGATTTTGTTGGTTTTTATGCCATGAGCTCTTTTGTATTGTGACCCTGATTAATGATTTTCCTGTAGACAGTATTACACTTATTAACTTGTTTGTGACCCAGAACTAGATATCCATGTGTGCAGTGCCTTCCAGTTCTCCTCCTTAAGCTTGTCTGTTGCTAACACCATCTTCTTACAGTTGCCTTATTAGTAGAACCAATGTCCGTGTCAGCATATTTCTCCTTTGTAGTGAGTTTTTACTAGAGATAAGAGGTAGTAAAGATACACAGCACAGCCTCAAAAAATGTTACATGGGTACAAATGCTTAAGTTTAATTGATAAACTATGATTTAATAACAATAAGGACACATTTCACAACCTTTTTGGAGTCAAAATAAGTTCATATCCTCTGATGCGGGGACACAGTTTGAGATTTTTTTTCCATTTTGTCTTTTTGTTCAACAAGGAGATGTACTTTGTGGAGTCAACACACAACAAAGAAATGCATTCTTAAGGGCAACACACACTGGAGGCATATGACGAAGTACCCACACCCATTGTTTTCCATGTAAGTCTGCACACTGGCACACTTGCTCACCATATTGGCACATCCCGGGTACTGCACCCAGAATACTTTTTCATTTGCCTAACAGTGTTATGTGACACAGCTGGTGTGTGGTGTGCTTAAGAAACTTTTTTTTTCTTTTCAACACCCCCAAACTGTTGTATACATAGAATAATAATACTGTATGTGCATTATTAGGACCATTGACTGATCTTCCTAAGGTCTGAAATATTTTGTTCTTCCAAAGTGAAACATTGCTTTAAAATGCTTTTGGAAAATGTTGCCAATTTTGCCTCAGACTTAACAAATCATATATCAGTAGTTTGTAGAAAGTAATCATGACACAGACATTAATGTGATTTCCATGTTATCTTTACTGTAGGGGCCAATATCAATGAATGTCCAACCAGAAGCATAGTGTTGATATCCCAGCAACAATAAAAACATGAGAAAAGCCTGAACTTCTGTGGTGTTTT
The DNA here is from genome assembly GCA_029490765.1 of Euthynnus affinis. Lineage (NCBI taxonomy): Eukaryota > Metazoa > Chordata > Actinopteri > Scombriformes > Scombridae > Euthynnus > Euthynnus affinis. The sequence continues at coordinate 8,935,622 of CM055855.1, read as the reverse complement.
TTTGTTTGTTTGTTTGATTTACTTGAAATGTGCCTTTACTGAAATAAACATAGCTAAAATAGAGATTTAAAAATACCTGATACTGGCACTTTCTATGCACTAACAACAAAAGAGATGGAAATACAGGGTCACAGACAGTTTTTTTTTTTTTTTTTTTTTTGGCTAGACGTAACAATAAATAGACCTTGAAGCTGTTCACACATTTTAAACAGACAGTAAGTGTGTAAGTAGTGGTAAGGCTGTTGAGTAGAGGTGAGAAAATACTTACTAAATTATTTTTTTTGATTGGTTTTTCAAAAACAAAAATACAACAACAAATAATGACAGTAATGGTATGACACTGAAGTTGGTTTACAAAAGATTAAAAAAGACATAAGGAAAGGAAAAAAAAGAAAATAAGTAAAAATAGTTATAAAATAACTTTGTGTAAACACTAACTAAATGATACAAATACTCACTGGCAAATATTTCACATCAAATTATTCATACCAGCAGCAATACGAATTTGCTACAGAAACACAAATTTGTGAAAATTACTTTGTAAAAAATGATGGATTCATCATCATCCAGTGATGATGATCTGTGACCTGCATTCAGTATGTCTGTTCACAGAAGCATCCGTCTGTCAGCAGCAGCTCCTGGGAAGCGTAGAGGACAGCAACCGGTCAAACTGCCTTTACCAGGCTGACTGACAGCAGAGATTTACTGAACCAAAATAGTTTTTATGTTGGCTCCGTAGGAAGAAATCAACAGTATTTGTATTTATTGATTCATTGATTTTATTTCTCCACAGGGGGTCTCCATGTCCTTTGTGATACAATAGAGGGTGATAGAAACTCAAATATTCAATAGGTCTGCCATTGGAGTTGAGATGTGCCATCTGTTCTATACGACATGATTGGTTGATGCCTTTTTTGTGGTGCAAAAGCTCAAAAAATTCAACCTTAGTCCAAAAAAAAAATTACATCACTTTTTTGCCACATTATATTTGCGTTCTTTGTGAAAGTACTCATGACAAAAAACAGCAGTTTGAAAAAACACACTGACATGCAAATTAATTGATTAAAAAAAATGCCCCCCAGTGCATAACGGCCTTATATTAGCAGTGGTCAGGGCCACTACATTGTGTTGTGTGTGACATGAATTAGGCAGCGGCCCTAGCAACAGCATTCAAATGTTTTTATAGGAAAGAATGTAATGTGTGTGTGTGTGTGTGTGTGTGTGTGTGTGTGTGTGTGTGTGTGTGTGTGTATGTGTGTGTGTGTGTGTATGTGTCTGCAATGTTTATTGTTCCACAGCTTTGGAGTGTTAGCCTCCAGTTGACTGATATATGTCTCGCTACTTCCTGTTGCTCCCTGCATTGGCCAATCAGAGCCAGTGCAGCCACGAAGGGAAGTTCCTCTTTGCTGTCGCTGAGTGAGTGGGATGTCACATCTTCATCACAATGTCAATATAGACGCTTTCCGTGATTCACAGCACGATTTGCAGCAGGATCAGCAGTCCTGTTGCCAGCAAAATTTATGATACATGGAAAAGTCAACAAGACATTAAAAGCTGACCTGCTAATGTGCCAAGACATCTAGAAATCACATCACTTCTGTTGAAACATTCAGCAAATTTCAACACATGAAACACATCGAAATTCCCCTGAAACATTATCAAGTTTCTGAGCAATGAAGATGTTCTGAACCAAAGGAGATTATCATGACAAAACAGGAAGTGATTTTTCACGGCAGAATAAACCTCTGGTCTCCAAACATTGAAAGCTGCTGTAAAATTGGCAGGAAGGTTAGAGAGTCCATTCAGATAAAACTTTGGTAGCAATAGGGACAATTGAATTAATTTGCTGTGAATGAGTGTTACTTCCCAGTATCTGGAGCTGGCTTTGTAATGTTACATTTTAACCACAACATTTCAACAAAAGTGGATTATCAGGAGGTGGAGAAAGAGCAAATGGAGACAGGGAGAAGGAACTGACTGCAACCTCAGATAAGAAAGGAAGTCGTGGTGGTGGAGAGTGAGTAAATAATGGAAAGGGGATGATGGAACAACAAGAGCAAGGAAAGGAGGTGATGAGAAAAAGAAAGAGAGGAATGTATGAAAACTTTAGAGCAAGAACAATGTTATTTCAATGACCAAAAAAGCCATGCTAATAGCAACCACCACTTTGGTTTGGACTGAAATATCTCAACTATGAGATGGTTGACCATGAAACTTTGTTTGGACATTCACAGTGCTCAGAGGACAAGTCCCTCTGACTTTGGCAATCACTTGACTTTTCTTGTAGCGCCACCATATTTTTGGCGTATATTGGATGGATTGCCATGGAAATTTGGTACAGATATTTATGGTTCCTAGAAGATGACTCCTAATAACTTAATAACTAATAACTCTTATCCAATGAAGTACTGCAACATCTACTGGTTGGATTGGCATAAAATTAGTACACACATTATGGTTCCCAGATAATGTATCCTACTGACTTTGGTGATCCTCTGACTTCCACTGCTGTCACCATGAAGTTAACTTTTCTGGTTTTGGGTGAAATTACTTTGATGACTATTGAATGAATAAAGAAATTGGCACATTCATTAATGCCCCGCTCAAGATTAATTGTAGTAGGCTTATAACCTGATTTTTCATCGAATGCCATCACCAGGTCAAAAATTTAATTTATCCAAAACTTTGGTGCAAAACCAATGAAATCAGCCTCTGTACTTTGGAGCCTGTTCTCTCAAGGAAAACGATGGCTGGACGGCTTGATAGTTAGTTAGTTAGTTAGTTAGTTAGTTAGTTGACCTCTGTTCACTTCCCATTTACAAACGTGAGTCAGAACATTTTTTAAAAAACCATAATGTGTTGTTTACTGTTGCTATGATGAGGTTGCCTAACCTTAAGGATGAAGTAACCACATTTTTAATCCAAACCATGATCTTTTCCTAGCCCTAACCAAGTGGGGCATGGCTTTAGTCTTGATTAGCCATGCTAGCAGCATGGCTTTACAGATGACTGTCTGTTTTTTGGCTCTTGGTCAGCCAGTCAGATAACTATTGGGTGAATTGCCAAACTTTGTACAGATTTGTGGTTCCCAGAGGATGATGCAAATAATGACTTCTCCTTTAGTGCCACAATGAGGTTAACATTTGTGACTTTGCGGGAAATGTCTTAACAACTATTCGATGGGTTGTCATGAAATTTGGCACATTTATGTCACCCATGTAATTAAAAAAAAGTAATACATTTTTGATCACCTCAATGTACATCAAGTGCCATCATCAAGTCAAAATTTCAATTTGTCCAAATTTGGTTAATGATCAAATGCGTGCAAAGCTAAGTTACAACCCCATCAGCCAAGTTGAAGCAACTTTCTGTTTTTGTTTAGTGCTAATTAACATTAGCATGCTAACACACTAAACTAGGACAATGGACATGGTAAACGTACCTTCTACATATTAGCATGTTAGTGGTTCAGGGGTCTGTTGCCTCACACTAAGAAGGTCTTGGGTTTAAATCAAGTGGTTATCTTCAGCCTTCTGCTTGGGAAAAGCATGAAGGTCATCTCTCATGTTGTCCATTAGAGCAGTTAAGACATATTTGATACTAATTGTGATGTTATTTTAGTGATATACTGTGTGGTTCAGTTCTGTCCTCCTCCAGGCAGAATTAAATCCTTTATGATGATGGACTAACTTGATTTCAGATTCGCCCAAGGATCAAAGAGACATAATGTAATGCTCACAAAATTGTCAGTCCTGGTTCAGAGAAGTTAATGGTGCACATTAGGGTCTGCATCCTAACTCACTAATCCAGGTGCCCCATCTGCAACCACAAGCCAAGGCTCACAACTATACCACAGAAAAGTGGTAGAGAAGAAAGGGAAGGACAGCAGAGGAGAAGTAAAGGAAGGGGAAGAAAGATTAAATATGGTGCAGACAGAGAAATGAATAGGAGATGAAAGGTGCGGAGAGGGAAGAACACAGGAGGAAGTGGGAGTGAGACAGTCTGTTCCAAAGTTTAGTTCATGGAGAAGAGGGATGACCAGTCCAAGGCCAAACCCCACTCTGTCTACTCTAAACAGTTTACACTGAGTATCCCTAACACACACACACAAACGCACACATACAAGATGACCTCCATAAAACTCACATACACACATTCATGCACTGGGAACCAACACAGACACATTCACAAAGGTATACAAACCCACACCAATGAGTGGGACACATTCGTGCTTTACACAGAAATTCACTATAAAAATGTCTCACATAGCTTTCCGAGGCAAACCTTTTTCCTCTCCTGCTGTTGACCCATCTGATCCCTCTTGTGGTGAGTAATAACACTGCAACATCCACATGGTAAAATACTTTGTGCACTTTTTTTAAGGGGTGGGTTGGGTGGTGTTGTAGGTGGGGGAGGTTTTGGAACAGTATTCGAGGAGGCACATGATTTTTTTAAAAATGAGAAAAAGAGGCATTTAAAACTAAGTTTTAGAAGTTGAGTTGTAGTTCTTGTCCCTCTGTGTCTTTCACTACCAACATTTTTCATATTGGTATCAATAAATACACAAATATGCTGTAGGTAATTTTGTATTATATGTAGTGACCCTTCAGGTTTCTGTTCACTTCTCAGTTCTACTGAAACTGGCCTTGAAATACTGTAATACTGAGGAAGGTTTCGGGCACGTGTCATTTGCTGTGGGCTGTGTTGTCTGTTGATGTGGCTTTTTTAACTGCTGTTCCACACTCTTACCATAAACCCACACCAGGCACAGAAGCTTAGGTGGGGCCACTGCCTCCCATTTATTTTCAATGAGCTGCAGAAAATCACTTGTGCGAATTATGACAGGACTTGTGTTGGCACAACGACACAAGCAAGGCTTAGAGATGGTGATCCTGGTCTGTGTATACACAAACTGTCTGGACAGCACTTGAGTCTAGAGCAATTAAGATAATAATATGCTCTTAATATCAATCTAATAAGTAACATTGCGACTAAATTTAAGTTACACCAACTATTTGTAGCTGCTGGTTTTCACCAGTTTTACAGAGAAGCTTTGGTCAGATGAGATGATGCTACACATTTTTTATTGATACCTCCTATTCAGCTTAGAGGATGCATGCACATCTTGTGCAACAAAATACTTATTAATTCTTTCCCAGATCTGATATACAAATGTGTTCAATAGTTGTGTTTATTTGCAAGCAATACAAATGAATATCATAGTTAATGGGGATAGTAACTGTGGCAAAAAAATGTATCATTGTTTATGTAATGTAACAAATAACAAAAAGTAAGCATCACACATTTAAGAAGAAATTAAACATAATTTATCTGAAAGGCATCTCCAGTTAGCATGATAGATATTTTTCTTTCATTTGATATTCATCTCTTAATTAAATACATTTACTAAACAAAAACTGTGTTGAGTAATGACTCAAAAGATTTATAACAGAAGCAATGTTGGTAATGCTGTGGTCAAACTGTGTAATAATAAAACCCTAATTTAACTAAAAACAGTTGAAGTCAGTCTATATTTGTGAGAACCAATTAAAGATTTATTCATTCAGAATGAAGATATTTTTGCAGATTTAGGACATTTTGGCCATTATTCACTTTGTAAAGAGTCTATTATAAGGCATGAGAATGAATCCTGTTAATGAGGTTCTGCACAGTTATATTTAAACAAATCTGTATGTCTGTGTTTCAGTGAGAGACTTCATTAGAGATGTCAAGAATTCATTTATAAACTTTATACAGATTTTATGAATGTCCTGCACTACTTGTTATGCCAAACTCTGTGTGTCAAACACTGTCAGTAAATAAGTAAAATTGAAGTGGAAAAAAATCATCTACAACATAGTGACAAAGAAATCAAAAAGTAAAATAATAATGCCCAAAATGGAATAACAACTTCTCTATAAAAACAGTCAATTGGTTATAGTTTAAAGTGATTTTGTGCCACTGTGGAATTAGCTAGAGCTGACTATAACAAGCAAGGTAGTCTTTAAAAAGCACTACGAAGTATTAACTATGTCAACATGGCACTAACAAAGTGTATGACATTCCACATTATTTACCACCTCTCTAAGGGACAAATAAATTGCATTGTCACATTTGCCAAAACTGCTTGAAAACATAAAACTGGAGAAGAAAAAAATCCAACAATTCCACATGCGCACATTAAGCCAGCTTTCAAATGGCTAAAGGTTCATACATGCATTTAACAGCAGACCTGTCTAATGGAAACTGCTGGTCAAGATGATACAAAAAGGTTTGGTACCAGTTTGAGTCTCTTGAAAAGAAAAATTGGGCAAAAATGACTAATATCACTTCACTATCTGAGTATACTTTGTATGCTCGGGCTCAGTGTCAGGGTTCAGTTGAGGCGGAACATCATAACACAATGGTTCTTTGCACAAGAAAACCACCCCCCCCCCCCACATTAGCAGTCAGGCTCAGTGTCAGTGTTTAGTGTGTTTTGATGCATACGCTCCAGTATTCGATGTATACTACTGAAGCTGGGCCTATCTGACGGGTGTGTGCTCCAACAAAGCCGCATCAGATTGTACAGTTCCAGAGGACAGTTCTCAGGACAGGAAAGGATGTGACCATCCCTCACGTAGTAAATGACTTCCTCATGGCCCATGCCATAATACGGCTGCATCCCATGGGAGAAAATCTCCCATAACACCACACCATAGGCCCACACGTCTGACTCTGTGGTGTAGCGGTTATAGAAAATAGACTCTGGAGGCATCCAGCGAATGGGGATAGCGTCATTCTCATTGGCTTTGTAGTAATCAGCTGAGTATATGTTTCTGGAGAGGCCGAAGTCTGCAATCTTCACTTCCATTTCCTCCCCAACCAAGCAGTTCCGGGTTGCAAGGTCGCGATGGACGAACTTGCGCTCCGATAGGTAGGCCATTCCCGCAGCGATCTGCTTGGAAATAGACAACTGCTCGACACAGGAGAGAAGTCCAGCCTCCAGCTCAGAGGAGAAACTGCGACCCGACAGGCTGGCGCGGCTGAGGGTGCGCACAGATTGGTTTGGAGATCGGCGACGCAGGAACTCATTGAGGTCACCGTGGGCCATGTACTCGAACATCAGGCACATGGGTTTACCCACTGCACAAACACCTGGGGGAGACAGCGTCCAGACGATGTTATGTTATGATCTACGATGCAGATAATATAAGTGGGCTTGTGAATTCTGTATTTTCCCACCACCTGCCCAGAGGTCTGAGAGAACAAACACAAATGCTCACCCACATAAACACTTCATTAAACTATGCTGAATCAAGTGTGTTTTTTTTCTTCTTCAGTAAATCATATAGTGAGTTCATTCAGTGTAAAAGGCAAATAAATATTCAGCACAGACATAAACACAGACAAAACCATCTGTGATGTGTGCATGCTCATAAATAAACTTTCACACATAGTGGATGTACAGTGATACATTAGAAGCCCCTGTGATGTAAACATGCGTATTTCTAAATCGACTTTATGTTCCTCTGGGTCTGTCTGCGCTGTGGGGAAACACGGCCAGTTCAAAAGAATTTCTAAAATTGCAAGTGGTATGATTGTGGCTGCACTTCCCTGTGAGTTGTGATTAAGAGAACTCACAAATAACATTTAGGTTTCTGGAAATCCAAAATGCAGTGTGTAGTTGACAGCGAGGTCTACTACAGAAAACTGACTTGTTTGCATCCCTTGTATGGAATGGAAATAAAGTGTTTTGACATATTATTTTTAAAACTAGCATCTATTAATTAAATCTGCAGTGGTTTGTCTTTTAACTGATATGAGCCTGCCTGAAAACCTCAGTGAATTTCCACAATCTTTCTCAGCCATAACTACAGTATAAAACACACCAAACAATAACTTCACTAATCCTAAAGGCACATTTGCATGATCAAGAAATCAATTTACCTCATAATTTCAATGACAGAAATGAAGTCGCTGGGGGTAACTGCAAATTAGAGAATATTTCTAGCACTGAGGGAGGTTTACACTCAACAAATCCATTCTACTTTATTTACTACTTATTTACTTTACCTCTATAAAAGAGTGGCTGTCTGCTTGTTTATTTATGCATTCCTGTAAATACCTGTTGCAAAGTGCACTGCTTAGTAGAATTAGAGCACACACTGTTAAGACTGTGCAGCGCCCCGGCAGCCCCTGCATAAGTTGTAGATGTGCCATTCATGTAACCTGGCATTCACAAAGATTTCAAAATGATGTGTGAGTACTTGTATAGTTCTGTAGGAAAAATCTGATCTCCAGATCTGACAACAAGAAAGGAAACACACATGTATTGCCTTGGACCCCTTAAAGCTAACTGACCTTCTGATAGGCCAGTCGTTACTCTTTCAAACTATGCTCAAACCCTGTTAAGCTGAATTTTAGTGGACTTTCCCCAAGTGTCACAGTGTACTTAACATTCCCGGCTGACTTCTGTGGAAATGCTGTTTAAAAAATGAGGTACAAAATATCTTAGAATATTTCCATCCAGTGGAATGTTGCAACCATTAAGTCAGCGCATGAATTGCAACAGCAACATGTCAACATGCAACTTTTATCAAGAAGAGGAAGCTTGGAGTTCATGCGCAGTTAGTTTATGTCCTGTGGGTCACGGAGGAGGACAGCTCCCCAGACAACAAGCTTTCCCCCCTGGGTGTGTGAATGTGTGTGTGGTGTGTCCACTATCAGGACTGTAACACAGCCATAGCAGCCTTGACTGAAGGTCAGTTGCGGGATTAAAATGTTTCACTCTATTGCTAAATATACAGAACACAGAGGCCTCATCTTGGACATGCAACCAAACAATGAACACATGCAAACATATGGCATCTCTAATCTCAACACATGCATGTCACGGATGATGCATATATTTTGACACATGATTTGTAGTGTATTATTAGTCCCGAGGGTAATTAGAGGTCAAGGAAATAATCTAATCAACTCTGGTTACATGGTCACCAGAGGCTTTGGCGTGGAGTGTGTCACTCTCCAGATGAGTCACCCAAAAACCTCAAAACTGCACTGAAAAGATAAGATATTGTAGTTTAACACACTTCTGAAAAAAAAACACACAACTTTTTTCCGCAACAGTGAATGTTGATTTAAAACTATTTCACAACCGAGCTGGGGCTGTAAACTGAACCAAAGTAAACATGCTTCTTTCAGCGCAGCCAGTGACCAACGGCTCTGTTTACTTACTGACAGCACCAAACAGACTAAGTTGTATCTCTCTGTCTTCCTGGAAGTATATTTGGATGCAAACTGTTTGTATTAGATTAGACAAGGCTGTATTAGTGTGTATAAGCTTGAATAGAAGACATTTGTTTTACCCAGGTCAACAAAGGCACATTAGTTGTAGGGCAGCACTTGTTTACTGTCAAACAGTCCTCTGATGGTCATATCTCTGGTGGTTTTATAGTACAGTGAAATAGATTTGAAGAAAATGACTCCATCCAAGAGAATCACGGTAATCGCATCAAAACTAGAAATGCAGGGATGAATGAAATTCCCCTTTATTTTCACATGACTATTTGACTTTCATAGAGAGAACATTTTTGTTGCTTTTGAACCACTGAGATAAGACATATCATGCAAAAAACATTTTTATAAATATATATTTTTTTATCCTATTCATTCAGTTCAAACCTTAACAGTAATATAAAAGGACAGATTATTTTTATCACTGATGAGAATATTTAGATGCTTAAATGCCCCTAACTTCAAGTGTTTTAGTTGCCTAAACTCCACTATACTGTGCTAACCGTGACTGATTTTTCCAGGTTTTAAAGTATTTAAGTTTGCCTGAACAAAACCGTAAAACCCTGATCATTTTTGAATATTGCTGGCAAATCAAATAAAATTTGACTTCTCTGGTAAACTGCTCAAATCGCAAAAGTGCTGGGTGGAAAATAAGCCAAGTGGGGAAACATCCTGTCCAGCACAGGGTGCATATTTAACTTCAGTGCTGAATCCACCTACAGTAGTGATCTGGTCAGAGTCCTGGATTTGATAACAAAGCGGTTGCTTTTGCCCAGAAACTAGTGAAAAAAACATCTTGTTCACTGCACATTGTCTCATTTTCTTCAAGCTGTTTTCTTTCTCTCTGTCTATGCCTCTATATCTGTTTTTGCACTTTCCTTCTTTCTCAAGCAAAACACACCGATCCAGCAGTTGCACACTGTAAAATCCAGCTGTGACTGCAGCCTCTATGGAAACCTGGTTTAGTCCTGCAAGTTCCGTCTCACGCACACAAACAAAAGCACACACAAACACACTAACCTAGGAGTCGTACGATGTTTGGATGGTCAAATTGTGCCATGAGTGCTGCCTCTCTCTGGAAGTCATTCTGCATGTCAGCTGAGGCTTCCTCTTTCAGCATCTTCACTGCCACCATTGTGAAGGGCTCCATTGGCAGCAGGCTTGGTGCTCTGCAACAAACAGGAATACACAAAACGTATTCAAGCACAGACAATGCACACATGCAGCTATGTTATCCTTCTAGAAGAGGAAAGGAAGAGAGAATTAAAGGATGTCAACAGTTTATGTCTGTTTATCTCAAGCAGCCACGTGCATGAAAAGTATTCAAAAACATATAAATCCAGAATATTATGAATTTTGTGTTGTTTTTGTTCTTGTTAATGGATTAACCAGATTTCTATAACCATGTATTTATAGCGTCTACCAACAAGCAACCCTAGTATAACAGCACAACCGTATTAGTACATTATATTGTAAATGTCAGTCACTTGGAGAAAACGCACACACATAAATAGATGCATACACACACTTCCTGTGTTGGCTCACTTGAGAGGCAAACTAACGTCAACATGTTTCTCAGTGGAGATTTATATATAGTTTGCACACACAGAACTACTGGTACGCACACATATGGAAACACTCTCTCAGTCACTGTTAACACACATACTATACGCTCTCACACACACACACACAGATGGGGGAAACTACAGATTAAAGCCCATCTGTCAGGAAAGGAGATATTTACTCCTCCGGTCTATTTAGAGTTCATGTATGCCTGCATGTATGTGCAACAAAAGTGTGTGATGCACAACAAATGCATGTGATGGGTTTAGGTTTACATGATTGTTTATTTGTGCTCTTCAAATACTCGTGCACCCGTACTGACTTTGACCTACTCTCTTTCTTTTTGATCACTAACTCTTAGTTTTATATGTTGAGATGGAAAGTTTCCAAATGAGTCTGTAAGTCTGACATTTTGATCAGTTCTCAGTTTCTGAAGGAAGTGTTAGAGGGCAAAGACTGAGATTTTAGGTTTAAGGTTAGATTTAGGTTTACAACTACAGTAGTGAGAGTCCCTACCATTCACAGCAAAACAAATGTGTGTATGAATGTATGTGTATTAGGTTCCCAAGGGTGTTCATATACTGCGCCATTCCACTTTTCATCTGAGGGATTACCAGCTAGCCTGAAGGACATCTCTATGATCTGAATGCCTATATACTACAGGTGCTACTGTGAAAATGCAACCAACCTCAATAGTCCTATGCTTACTGTGCTTTTATACTGTATACACGTTCTATTTCAATTATAATAATGCTGAGTCTCACAAGGCTAGAAAAACCTTAATCTGTCTCCTATGTTGCTTCTGAAACATTTTACTCAGCTGTCCTTGTTATCAGTCATGGATGCATAGGCTTTCAGTGATTGGTCAATTTTGTGCAAGAGGGGTTTCTCTATTATGATGTATTGTTTTCCTGCTAAAACCTGTTACAATTGGAATATACATCACTGTAACCCACATGAATATGTATGACCCAGGTCTGGTATGTAGTCTATAGGGATTCATTTCAGAGACATGTGTCTTGCTGTGAACAGGGTCAGTGTGGAATGAAAGTGACACCTGTAGCAGCTCTCCTTGTGACTTTGTGAATGACGCAGCAGTTCTCAGAATGACCAGCGGCCTTGTTTAGTCACTCTCTCCCCCCTCTCTCTGATTCCTATCTCACCCTCTCTCTCTTCCTCTGCCTGATAGTTATCCACATCATCATGTTATGGTTATAATGATGACATGGCAATATATATAAAGTAATACTGCAAGCAAACTTCCCATCCTCTACAACCTCTTACCCATTTAGGGTGGAAGGCTCTTTGAACTGCCTTTCATTCTCTCTATGTATCATTTCTAACCACGTGTCTTTTTGCCTCTGCTTCATCTCCCTCCCTTACCTAGCTTGAAAAACCCGTCCAAAGGCTCCCTCTCCAATATCTCTAACGTATTGGATATTATTTCGAGGGTACTCCAGGGCCAGCAGCTTTGAGTTCAGCAGCAGGGGAACCCGCTGGTACATGGGGTTGGGGTGGAGTCGATCCAGCAGGAGCTCTGACGGAAGGGCAGTGAGTTTTGGGGTCTCCATCTCTCTGTGGACAGAAAGAAGGAGTGAGGAATACTGTAGAAAGACAGACAGAAAGATAAAGAACCAAGCCTCTCGTCTTTCTTTTACCTCTTTCTGTTCCTCCACTGTTTCCTGCGTCTGCGGCAGGCGAGGATGGTGATGATGAGGAAGACGGCAGTGGCAAGTGCAGTCAGGACGATAACAATGACGGACATGGAGTATGCTGGAGACGGTGCTGTGGACGCGGGAGGGACACGAGGTGTCTGACGGGGGCCCAGTGACTCTGGCTTCATCACTGATACATAGCCAACACAGAGGCAGTTTAAATCAAGGCTTTCTGTGAATTATATGCTGTAATCTAGAAAGATATCTTGATTTTAACAGAAAAAAATAAAATTATTCAAGTCTCACAAGAACCAAGCATTTATTTGTTTAAATGTTGTTATATTAATATGGACCCTAGTGGCTGTACTGGAGAAATAAGTCATTTGGACTCAAATTACTTAATTTATGGTGTAGATTTAACCATTTTCATGCACAAACAGAGATATTTCAGAGATTACACAATGTTTTTTAACTAGCATAAATCCACATTAGCATCTCCATCCACCTTCTCAACAAAACTGCATGTAGCAAGAAATGTATTTACTGTATATTAAGTTGTTAAGGCAGTACCTGCTCTTGTGCTTGCCTCCCCACACTGTGGCACAGCACAGTACTCCCAGCGTATGTTGGGATTTGAGGTGTAACACCAGGGTTTGTCGCTGATTCCTCCTGGGTTCCTGCAGTAGTTGTCTGAGTTCTTCAAATCTGGAATGACATCCACAGATAGGCGGTGCTCGTGGGGAACCTACAGGATGAGATATATACAGCATTTGAGTTGGTGCATGATGCTAATGCTAACACTGTCAGGATGAAGGGAAGGACTCCCACTGTGACAACGCATGCTAAAATGATATGCACTCATACGGAGCCATTCACAAGTAATACACATCCGGCATACTTCAAGAAAAGTGTTTAAAAAAATTGGAGAACTATATGTATATGAGGAAAAATATTCAAATGGTTTAGATTGTTGTGTTTTCGAGTAACACAAAATGTCCTGCTGTATTCTGTGACCCTGTGATCTGTAGCGGAATAAAAACAAAATGACTTGTCTTAAGGGATAAATAAAATCTAATCAGAAAATTTATGTCTCTATTTTTTCCTGGAATTGTTCAGGAGCTGTTGCAGGCAGATTTGGATGGACATTTCTAGGAAATGTCTTAGTCTCACATCAAACCTAAAATTAAAGATGGCCTTGCAAAATAGCTTAGTACATTTTTCGAGACCTTGTTTAGGACTTATGGTGAGGTTATACAGTTAAAGTTTAACAACTGCAGATGCTGTAAAGATGTTCTTTGGTGAGGGATCTTAAGGGTTGCATGTTTGTTTCTGCAATCTAGAGTGCCAACTCAAATATTGAACATCTGGTGTCTCCATATGTCATAAGCAGTGGTCCAACTTATCCCAAGAGGTATAAAGTTATGAGATGAAAAAGTTAGGTTCAGCAAAAGGGCTGCTATAGCTGAATGCTCTGGAGCATCAGTTTTCCACTGGTCCCAGGAATGTTAAAAACAACAAGTCACTGACTTCCAAAATAACCCAATATGAGCATGTTCTGATCTGACACACCTGTTGTCAGTGTTTCCAAAAAAAACTACATGCTCTTACAAAAATGTACCATAAGATGTTTTTTGCTGATATGCCACTTCTATGATTAAGGGGTGGTTCAGTATAGGCAGTTAGTGTCACAAGTTGTAAACCATCAGAGGGCAAAAACAAAGAAAAAGAAAGAAGGCAGAATATGAGAAATAAGAGAGGAGAGTGGTATGCTGCTGAAAGTGAGGCACCCTTGTTGAGACTGTGATGGACAATAAATGATAACACCTCATCCCTGAAATATTTTAGTCTCTGTATGTGTCTTTTTTGTTAACCTAAATTAAAAGACTTCAATCATTGTTAAAGTAAACCGACATCAACTGCTGGTAGGAAACAGGATGTGAGCAACAGTTTCCAGTGTCAAAAGCCAACTCTTAGTACACCCAATCATCCATCCTAATCTCTCCTCTAAAGATGTTTAGCAGCACTTAAACAGCATAGCATTACTTCCGCTATTGCTTGTGAGAGAGGACAGTCATTATTCTAATTATTACAAGAGGTCACTTCACAGGGAAAAACAAAATTTACTTCAAGTGCTTATCTTAATGACCAACGTTGTTTTCTAGGGAAGGACAGTCTCATTAAAACACCACATGCTGCTAGAACATTTTCATGACTAAAAACAGAGCTACAGTCATTAGATAATATCAATAAAAATGCTAAAATAAATAAATGACTAATTTAATGTACTTATAAATAATTGAAGTTGTTGTATTAAATTGTTTTACGAGTGAATATGAATTTATTATAGGTATAATATTAAAATAATGATGAATAATACCCTAACAGTGACTCAAGTGGCAAGATTAAGAGATGTTTAAAATAACCTTTAACAGCCTCTTTGGAGTCATAATTGGCTGTCATGTCGATGACCTCATTTGATGGACTTCTTCTGAAACACAACAGTTTTGTGACATACTTATTAGTCTGAGTAACAAACCGGTTGGATCCAAACAGAGAGCCGGGGTTAACGCTTTATGGGAGGCTAGCGGAGGCTAACTGGCTGTGCTTCCTTCCAGTCATGCTACAGCTAACGCTCCGATAGCCTCGCGAGTGCATGTCTGTCCCTGACCATCTCTGACTAAACGAGTTACTATGGTTACTGCCTTGTTGGCCGAGTGCATAGACTGTATAAAGATAGGCCGAGTGTCGCCAGTACCTGTATCCGTCATTTCAACTTTAAAGCCATCTAGCGTTTCATATAGCCTGATGGTTGTAATTTGTACTCAACTGAAAACCGACAATATTTTTCCAGTTCGCACATATCTATTTTTAGGAGCAAATGCGAGTGAAATACTCACACTGTAGAGCCCTGCCCTAATATGAGGCTCAGGGTAACCCTAATAAGAGTGTTAGGGTAACCCTAATAATGCAGGGCTCAACGCTAACTTTTTCCCCCAAGGAGTGTGCTCGTAAAATGAAAAAATTTAGGAGCACACATGGAAATTTAGGAGCACACAAAAATGTAACAGTTTATTAAAGAAAACAATTAATTGATTGCATACATATTTACAATTTATTACATACATATTTAAACTGTGTGTGTGTGTGTGTAAATCAAAATTTTCTTTAGGGGTGCTTGATTATGGCAAAAATCATAATCACGATTATTTTAGTTAATATTGAGATCATGATTATTTGACACAATTACTTTTTGAATCTCATTTTTAAAAATTGCCAGTGCTGATATATGCACATATTTTTTTTCCACCTGGCTGAAGAGACTATTACACGTGAAATCATAGATTGTGCTAATGATCAAGAAAGGCAATATATGAGTGTTTCCTCCACAGGCTTCACTTCACTCAGCTGCCCAGCAGACCCACTGCTTCTTCCCACTTTAAGCATACTATCAAGATGAGAATATGGTCTAATGGCATATTTAATTCATTAGAAATGTGCTCATAAGCCTGTGCAACAAGACTGAATCAAAGTTTGGCTGTGGTACTTTCCTATAACTCAGCAAAAATGGGACACTCATCGCCCTATACAGAGAACATGTAATCTGTAACTCTACAGTGTACAACTGTGCTGAACATAAATTTAATTTTACCATGGAGGGTAAAATATGGTGTGTGGAAAATCAGTGTTTTGTTCTCATTTCCTTCAGAACTCATATATGCAGAATATTTTATAGCTGCTATAAAAACATTTTCCAAAAAAAAAACAAAAAAAAGAACATCTGCTCTGTGATGCATAGAGGGTGAATGATGACTTTGAACTGACGCATCGCTCAGTGCAGCTGCTTTTCCTGTGAATGTAATGGACTAGTTAGGCAGGTAAAAGCTACACTCTGATTTCAACAGAGGCAGTTTCTCTCATGGGCCAAAGGAACCCTGTCCTCCCATGAATATATTCTGTTTGTGATCTAAGAAAATGTTGCTAATTTGCAGATTGTGCCAATCCCTTGTTATCAAAACGTCTTTTTTGTTTTGATAATGTGGATTTTTGTCTTTAAAACATATTTTCTGGTTATATGATCCATCTTATGTTTTAGTTGTTACTTTCTAACTGTGCATTTTTTTTTAGCTCTATTTCCAAATAAGAAGTATGATGATTTTAACCGTCTGGGTCTGCCCCGTTTAGTGAAAACATATAGGCCTTTTGAGTTCTGAATGAAAATGGTACAGTGGTATCAGATTCACATCAGTGTCCTCAGGGGAACCTTTCCAGTAAACATTATCCCAATCACACTATCATTATACTTACAAAGATGAAATGAAAGCTTTGGTGCTGGCCAGGAATTTAAACATAATCATCAAAGTAAACCCATTGTGTTTAACAGTCTATCTTTTAACTTATGTTTGGCCATCACACAATTCCAGTCTTTTCCTGGAATTTTCCCTGATGTCAGTGTCTTCTCAGTAACTTTAGACAGCACATTGGCACCATGAATCTATTACTAGATCACAGTGCTAATACTTCCTTAAAATTGAATTGGTTAAGTCATATTTGCTGCTCAACAATATGTTCATAATAACATGTTCACATATACATATTCATATATTTATAAAATGTGAAACCTATCTTGTAGAACAGATTTTTACACATTAATGGTACAATCATTTGAAGAGAAGAATTGTCCAATCATGCTCTGTGGGATGTATAAAAATGCTGAGCAGGCCGAGTTGATTGTGGTCTTGTATCAAGATGGCAAGAGGAAAAGATCTATGTAACTATGAAAGAGGGCTTCAGTTACAAAGACTGCTAACTGGTTAGTGTTTCAATAGGTATTGTGACTTAAGTGATCTGCATTTAGATCTATGGGAAAGACATCAGTAAATAGGGGCGGAAACTGTGGATGACAGTGCACATTTGATGAGCATGATGCTTGTGCATTAGTATGATATATAAGGAAAACAACAATGAAGGACATGATCAGACTGTGTCAGCAAGAACAGTACATCTACAATTACATAGAGCGAGATATTATAGTAGGGTTGCAGTGCATAAACCCCTTATTACAAAGATGAATGCACATTTGAGAGTTAAGTGGTGCAAAAACCATAGTCACTGGTCAGCAGGGATGTGAAAAAAAGTGATATGGTCAGATGAGTCATCCTTCACCACATTCTCGACAAATGGGCGAGTGCATGTGTGGTGTGCACCAAGAGAACGGTAGGGGCCTGAATATTTGACCTGCCGGTGACTCTGTCACGCTGTGGGGGACATTATGCTGGCTTGGTCTGGGTCCACTTGTCCCCTTAGAGGGAAGGTCACTGCAAATCAATACAAAGTTGTTCTGAGTGATCACTTTTATCCTATGATGAAACATTTCTATGCTGATGGGAGTGATCTCTTCAAAGATGACAATGCCCCCAACCAGAGGGCACAAGTGGTTGCTGAATGGTTTGATGAGTATGAAATGATTCATATGCTATGACCTTCACGATCACCAGAGCTCAACCCAACTGAACATCTATGGGAGATTTTGGACTGACGTGTTAGACAGAGCTCTCAACCACCATCATCAAAACACCAAATGAAGGAACATCTTTTGGAATAAGTTCATCCCTCCAGTAGAGTTCAGAGACTTGTAGAATCAATCCCAAGATGCATTGAAACTGTTCTTGCAGCACGTGGTGGCCCAACACCTCATTAAGACAATTTTTCTTGGTTTTTCCTTTGTTAGCTGGTTGCTTTTGCTATTGGTACTTTTCCCATTCCTAAAAACTAAAATACAGAAAGAAAAAAAGAAACACAGTGGTGTCCATTTTATTGTTAGTTGCCTAGCAACAGTATTCACATAATGTAGAACACTTGAAAGCCAAACATATTATCAATGAATGTATTCTTGTGCTACAAATATGACTTAACCAATTTAATTTAAAGGAAGTCATAGCACCATTAAAATAAAAAACTCACTTAAGGTTATTGAGTTATTGACTTTGGCGAACCACTGGACTCTTGCTTCTGAGACATGAAGGTGACGTCGTTCCAGCACACCGACGGGATATTAACTGTCTATATTAACTGTCCTTTTATTCCAAAAGTCGTACATGAATCAAGGGAAGTACATTTAATGAAGGGTGGAGGGTGGGAGTGGATGAACCCAGTTAAAGAATAACTGCCCATACGGGATGCTCTGAGAAGTAAAGCGAAAAGCGCTGACAACCAGGCAGGGATCATTTCATTGGTCATCACTGCACCTTCTATTGGTTGGGGAATTTTGAGAGGGTTATTGCACAAAAAATCCGAGAGCAAAGCAGAAATCTAAGAGCAGATGTTTCACGAGCGCACAGAAGCAGCCTCAGTGTGAGAAGGACTGAAGCTGGAGCAGGGCAGAGCAAATCTAAGAAGGAGACAATACAATAAATCATGTCATGTTTACACGTTAAAGATTGTGTTTGTTGAAGGAGACACAGGGTCATTAAAGAGGATAATAATCCTTCCGGTTTGTGAAGACAATGTGTTTTTGTGTACATCTCTGTATCTCATTGAGAGAGGATGTTAGCCATATCAGTATCAGTTTCAGCATTACCATAAGTGCTCTCATGTGCACATGGCTTTCGGTGTGTAAGCCAACACTGTGGAGAAAAAAAAGAGAGAAAGGAAAGAGAGATTGTGCTATTATTTGTGAATAGCATTAGAGAGCAAATGTTCTTTAGATTTCACATGTGTTAGTAAGTGTACAGTAACATGTTAGTGTGTGTGTGTGTGTGTGTGTGTGTGGGTGTGTGTGTGTGTGTGTGTGTGTGTGTGTTGGTGACGGAGTCTGTGCAGCATATGCGTGTGAAAGCTAATTGCTTCCAGAGGCAGGATGTGACATGATGAGTCCCTCCCTCTTTGCTGACCTGGCACACACACACATACACACACACACACACTCATCACACATCACACACACACACACGCTGCACAGGAGAGCAGTAACAGTTCACCCTAACAGACCTTCTCACTGAGCAAAGCCATAAAAACATAAAGGGGCTTTTGGGCCACAGGGAGTGTGTGTGTGTGTGTGTGTGTGTGTGTGTGTGTGTGTGTGTGTGTGTGTGTGTGTGTGTGTGTGTGTGTTTGCACATGTAAGCACTTTTGTGTGTTTTTTCTGTGTCTTAGAAGAGGTCAGGAATGTTTGATACAAAACTGAACATCCACACACAAACATCAGTCATACAATTATCATTTACTGGTTTACCACCATGGCCATTAACTCCTTCAAATGTCATGAACAACTGTTCAACAATTCCTCTGATATTGCAACTTATTCCATTTATCTTCTGATGATTCTGAGTGATGTGTCATTCAATTAACTACCTAATGCACTGTAAAAAGGGATTTGTTGACTCAACTTGACTCAGTCAAATTGTCTCGTTGATTTGACTGACTTAAGTTTGTCGACTCAACTTCCTGTGTCAAATAATTTGGACTAGAAAACATTGGTTAAGAGACCTGAAAAAGATGTTGTTTGAGCTCAATTTATCATGTTTTTACAGATGTGAATCAAGGTGGCTCAACATGAAATACTGAAAATAAATAAATAAATTTCCACATTACTTAAGCTTACAGGAGCTGATAGAGATTTCCAAAACTTACCAGAACAAGCAAACTAATACATACAAAGCCACCATTACATACTACATGTGCTACACGAGAAGTAGCTCCGTCCAACCTAAACATCAACACATGAATAAATAGCTGAAAAGACATATTTCAATCAGGACTTTTATTACAACTGTATTTCTACTCCAACCCACACACATTCAATAAGTCTTCAGTGTTACCTCCCTTTGGAACATGTAGACAAATAAAAAAGCCTTCACACCCTCTCACACATCCTCTCTCTTGCTCAGAGATGCTCAAAAACTGAAATTACACCATCTCCCACATGTCAAAAGAAGAGCATCCTTCCTTTGGGGGAAGAAGACAACTCTCTAATTAAATGACTTGTTCAACAGAGTCCACTCTGAGGAGTGAGTGTTCAAAGTTGCTGCAGTAAAATGAAGAAAGACATACACAGAAAAAATGTATCTCTCTAAATGAGAAATAAGAGAGAAATGAGAAAGGTGACTCAAATGTCCATCAGGACATGAAAACATACCTCAAATATTACTCAAATTTCCACTCTGTTCATGGTTGCTCTACAACATAAAATGTACATTAATGTATCTCACAGGCACATTTCCTCCAAAGAGAGTAATAGAGATCAGTCAGAACATGAAAACATAAAATAAACATGTGTAACCCAAAAAGGGGTTATATATTCCTGGACAAATGGGGAAAAGTGAGAATGCTTCCATTAGGACAAATGAAGAAATGTCTTCTTAGGCCATCCCTCTAACTGAGCAATTCATTCTTCACATAGTGGACCCTGGAGTACAACCCAATCCCCAAGTCTTTTGAATAATCAAGCTTCAGTGTGTACAGCACTCCCATCAGGTTCACAAAAGGGTGGGGTACATCACCCAGGTCCACAATTTCCTCAATCACAAGGGTGACATTGTTGTAGGAAGCTGGAAGGGGACTAAAAGAATTCCGATCACCATCCCCTTCATGCCCTTGATGATGTCCTTGTGAAGTATTTTTCTTTGGATCATCCTGAATGACACTTCTCTACTTACCTCACACATCTTCATGAATGTAGAAGGGTTCTCTCTCATGTACCATAGTAGGCCCTGTATCACTGCTGCCCTCTTCCTTCAGTTCAATGCCTGCCAAAATACATACGCTACATAAATACAGTTGCTAAAGGAATTTGAATTTGAAAAAAAACTGAATGAAAATATACAATATAAAACCTCAGTAAATAGTGAGACAAAGTGTGAAACATATTCAAGTGAATTCACAAATATCACATTGAGTTTACATGTGAACACTGAATTAATTTGGAAATTCAGCTCTATTGCCTCAAAGTATTTTAAAAAGAAATGTACTTTCCAGTAAGGATGTCATTTCTTTAATCGCCTCGTACAACGACTGAAGGAGTTTCTGCAGATGCCTTCCAGACACTCATAGAGTGGATTGACATCCATCAACATCAGCCTGGTGAACTGCTTGACAACCTATATGAAGTCGTATTACATAATTTAAGTGCAGTGGCATTACATCATTTTAGTCCACATGTATATGCTGGACTGAAAACTAGTCTTTAAAGGTACATTCCACAGTTTCCTTATTGTGTATGTGTATTTTTAGACATGGAAAATAATATGTATCACCACAACTCTCTGAGAGACTGCACAGATCACAATTTAACTTTGAGGTCACCCACTTTGAACTATGGTCTCTAGTTAAATGTTTTTTCAGAGATGATTCAGTCCTGAAGAAGCACAAACAGTCTGCATAGACACAGGGAAGAGGACAGTTCCTTGCCTGATGACAGTGCTTCAATCTGTAATGGACAATTAGTGTGTGTTGGCTGGGGGAGGAGTAATTACAGCACTTGCAAGACCACCAAATTGAGGGGCAATTGCCCCACACCAACAGCCTACACTAAAGTGATCCTGTGTAGAAAAAAAAGAAAACTTCTCTGGCTATCAGCACAACACACAGTAAAATAAGTCCAAGTACTCTTCTCTAAGAAAAATGTTTTTACAATCCATATTTTAGTGTATCCAGACATGCAGACATGGTTTATTTTATTAGAAAGCGGACCCACTCAGTCATGAAACTCAACTGAATGATAACTGATTACATTGCAAAAACAGAAGCAAAACTAATTATGTGTGCTCAGTGAAAGGGGGGCAGGTTTCACATTTTTTTTTGCAATAAATTCATTTAACAGATGTTCAGAGTGAAGTACTGGTGAAGTCAACATGCAAAGGGGAGCACAAAGGTGAGCTAACTTCTCAGTCATAGGACAACCCAAAAAAAGAGAGCTAAAAATGTCAAGATAGTAGTACAAATGAGTCTTTACTCAAAAATAAATAAATACAAATGAATGGGAAATTTTAATAAGCTTCAATTTTACTTTACCTTTTACTGGTGTGTGTCAAGGGCAGCTTCTAAAAAAAAACAACAAAAAATTATACACTAATGAAAACATGATTATGAATATTATATTCAATTTCTGCCAAGTCTGTTCTGCTAGATGCCACTAAATTCTACAACCTGCACCTTTAAACAATCCTGCCATGAGGCTGGACAAAGCATTACTAGGATGAGGAGAGGACATTTCTCTTTTTTTGATAATGTTAAAAGTAAAGTTAGGCTTTTAGCTTATCATGTGACAATATTACATCTGATGGACAGCTAGGTGCCCAATGAGAACATTCAGTAAATTGATTATTAATTACAATTAAAAATTATAAACACATTATCTACTCACCCATACTAACCAGTCATCTAATCAGATAAAATGTATAGTAATGTTTGCCAAGCCACCATGTGGTTAGCAAAATTTCCAACCTATGGCTAGCTAGCTAGCTAGCTCACAAACATGCTTACGTATTCCCAATTAGCAAAACAAACTAAACATGAAATATGCATCAAAAGTTGTGGTGATGGACCGTCTGAGACAGAGACTATTTAACTTGCTTTGCCTACTGATGAACTGAATGTACTTACTTGATAACAACGGTTCCAGCCCTGAGGAAGATGGAGGCCAACTTCTTTGCCAAATTTCAGAGTGTGTCAGAGACACCTGGCGTCATGTGACGTTGACATTATATTGCAGGTGCATGCATGTGAGATAAAATGCAGAGGCTGATGTATTTTCTGACGTTAATTCAGGGCTGGCTGTAGCCATTTTGGTGCCCTAGGCGAGATTGGGGATTTGGTGCTCCCCTGGAACAACATTACAAAACACATCAGGGACCACAATGGTTTCAAGACAAATAGTATATTTTTATTTTTATATATTAAAATTACTTAGGAACAAAGGAACATATCAAAGAATGAATAAATTATTAAATATTACCAACTACCTGCCCTTTTGATAACATCAAAGTCACTGGACCTGTGATTGCTGGCTTACAAGTGTTACAGTTTTACTACAATTTACACTATTATTAACAAATATGTAAACAAAAGTATTATTAAAGCTGCACAACATAACTTTTGAAATAGATAAGTAGGAATTAAATTATTTTAAATACCAGTAAGAAAAAAAACATTTTCAAACATGACAACTTTGTGTTCTGTTTTTCATCTGTGTTGTTCAGATTTATGCTCTAGAAATGACACTGGTACCTCTTACATAGTTTTAATATGTAAATCAAAATATTTCCTCTTTGCAAAGAACATTTTCACACCACTAGTTATGCCCTGTACAAATAAACTTCATGTAATTTAATTAAAACCTAGATTTAATTAGTAATAAGGTGTAATTGTAACAGTCAACATTAATAATAATAATAATAATAATAATAACAACAACATATCAGTGCCAATTAACTTACACAGAGACCAGAAGTGAACTTATCTGAACTGGCCTACTTCAGACGGTGGTATAGATGGGAGATCAGATGTAACTTCTCCAGCAGCTGGAGGCTTCTGCAGATATTTCCTGTGTGCATCTGGACAGTTATAGAGTAGAAATTAGCCTGTACACATGTAGCTGCAGAGTAGAACAAATAACTACTGACGCCTGCACCAGCTGTGTTTAAGTTCAAACTTAGTTCAAAATTAATTATAAACAAGTTGTGATTTATGCATTTCTGAAATAAAAGCTTGCACCAGCGAGATAAGTTATAACATAACTCTGAGTAACAACTAAATAGTTACACACATGCTGCTGGGCTAGGTGTAAATCATAAAATGTCACAGTACTCACTGATGGTAAAACAGCGTTTTTTCTGTCACACAGCATCATTTTTTCTTTAGCCTAATTACTACCAATTTGCAACACAGTAATCCAGTGTTGACCTAATTTATTGATATATTTCAATATCAAGCTAGCTTACAACAATGTGTTATGATGCCAAGTGGTGCTCACATCTCTGGTGCAAGCCAGTGAGTGCAGAAATCTGTTTTTGTGAATAAGTTAGTGTTAGCTATTATCATTGATATTTGTCAGCAAAATTTCAGCTCAAGAAGCAGCAGTTATCCAGATAGCTAGCTATTGGCTTGCCATTCAGTCTCATATCTTTCAATCTGTAACGTTATCTGAGTCCAACAGCTATTGTAGTATTACTATGTAGCATTAGCTTTATTGCTACTTAGCTAGCTAGCTGCTACAAATGAAACATCTATTAACGTTACACACAGACCGGCATTATAAAGATAACATACCTCTATACTGGACTTTCTTTTCCTCCTCCTCTTCATTTCCTCTCTTGCGCACCTGAAGGCTTGGACCTTTTCATTATTATAAAATGCAGGTAAAATGTAAATATCTGCCTATCTTGACCAGAACTTGACACAGATTCTCAGTGCACCCAGTACCGGTGCAGGGGCAGCGTGTATTTCTGCAAAGTGTATTTCTTTCTTTCTTGCCTGCTTGCTTTTTTTTCTTTTTTTCTGTATTTGTTTATTTGTTATCTCCAGAAAAAAATATTGGTGAATTTTTGTTATTTATTTATTTAATCTTTTTTTTTTCTATACCGCCCAGACAAAACAGACATATGTGTATGTCTTGCCTTAGTGTGATTAAATGCAATTTAGTCAGTAGTATATTTAAATGTGGTCATTTTGTATCTACACTGGTATCTTTTAGTTGTATTTAAGTTGATATATTAAGCAATTAACCTGTGCAGTGAACATTGTGGTTTTAGGAACATATATACACACACATACATTACATGCATCCCAGTACCTGTTGGTTCCACGGCTGACATGGTATCCCAGACCTCGTCACATTT
The DNA here is from genome assembly GCA_029490765.1 of Euthynnus affinis. Classification (NCBI taxonomy): domain Eukaryota; kingdom Metazoa; phylum Chordata; class Actinopteri; order Scombriformes; family Scombridae; genus Euthynnus; species Euthynnus affinis. The sequence goes on along the minus strand of CM055855.1, from coordinate 8,910,292 downwards.
ATGCTGCCTTGGTAGAAACGCCCTCTGTCATTGTAACATGTTGCTGTTGATACCAAATGGTAAGGATATTTTTTTGTTTGTTTGTTATGAATTACTGTATGAACAGTGCCGTTTACATAAATAAATTCAAACATTAATACTTTTCACACTTACTTGTAACGTGATCTTTCTTGATGTCTGAAATAAAGAAAAGTAAAGCTCAAATGTTGTATATATTATAAATAAATAAACATGGAAGGAAGGAAGCATGGCTATTAAGTAATTACAGTTTTAAAAGGTATATCATGGAGAAATGAAATCAATATAACACTCAAGGTCAACTCAGTACAGATAAGATTATATTACAGAGCAAACATATACACCACTATGCCTAGATAATTTACACCACACACACATACACATACACACACACACACACACACACACCTACAGCTGTGTATTTTGGCTCAGTCCAGCTGCACTCTTTTAATGACCTCATCAGTATCAGTGACCTGCAGTCTAGCAGGCCAGGCATAATTTAGCCCTCAGCAAGTAACTGCACAAAGTCAACTCATGCTTTTCTTTTACATACGCCCCATTTCATTCCTCATGCTCAAGCTGTTTCTGCAGTACAGAGTTGATTCGAGCAAAAACATTAAAATAAAACATGTAAGACATAACATGACGTTAGTCTGAAGTTGAATACTTTAATCTGTTAATTTCACAGCTAGAGATACTGATACATTTGATTTTGTTGTTCTTCTTCTGTATCACTCCATACTATAAGATGTATCCAAAGGATCCTATGACATTTTGAAAGACTACAAATCAAAATACCATACAGGGTTTTCCAAGAAACCACCACCAGGAAAAGAGAAAACATATCACATAATATTTCAAGGGTAGACTCAGTAAGGGATATCAACAGATATCTTACCTACAAAAGGGACATGTGTACAAGCATCAGGGTCTGTGAGAAGACTTGGTAAAGTCAGACAGTTGGGCAGCAGTGAACTGGGAGTGTGAGACCCAGTGACAGAGCTGTAACGCCCAGGCTGGCCTGAACTGCTGCCCTCTAGTAGTAGTAACCATTCCTTATGGCAGTACAGCTCCCTCACTGCAAGGCAGTGTTCCCTATTGTGAAAAGGAAAGAATAAAAAAAACAGATGATAACCATTTTTTTCCCAAGACAAACTGTATTCAGTTATTCCTAACTAAGTGAACAAGTGAGAAGAACAAAGAGAAACATATGCTACCTGCAGACAGGTTTAGGGGCAGGTCCTAAACCTGATGGGTTGCAGTCGGGGAAGGAGACGTGGCAGATTAGTGAGCGTAATGCAGGGCTACACAGCATACTGAGTCCTTCTAGCTCTGCCCACCAGCTCTGAACCAGGTACTCCTGCATGTCCTCGGGGTCCGAGAGGGAGGTGTTAAAGAAAACTAGCGAATCATCTCGCAGAATAGTGTGGCACACATCTCCACGATATGCACTGCAGTAGCCTGAGATGCCCCTGTAGAGTCTATTGGAGGGAGGTACGCACACATAAATATCCATACATTCAACTGTCAGATTTTAACATGTGACCGATTATTAAAAATGATGTCCAATACCTTTCTTTCTGTATACCCCTCTTTACTCTCGTCCTCATGCTTTTAAATTATGTAATCTTTAATACTCAAAGCACAGAGATGAGCATACTTTAGCTGCCCTCAGTCATTCACTGACAATAGTAGAATATAATCTATAATTCAAAAGTTCCTGATGTTGACTTAATAAGTGGAGTAAAGAAGCATACTGATAGAATGCATATTGTATTTGTTTTTTGTAAAGCTGATTCCTAGATACATCAGTTGCCTGTACTGGACTTTATTTAACCAAGTGTCTCATGTAGAGGAAGTAAGGCATTACAACAAAATTAAAATCATTGACTTGGCATTCTTAAGGATGCTATTATGTTATTATAATTGTTTTTTCTTGGCTTTCTCTGACAAATCTTTTTCTTATTGATTTGATTTCTGCAGACAACAAGCAGTTATGAAAGCCATGCTGTAAGAAAGTTAGCACATGGTATAACTTTGTGCGATAGGTGGTAACATATCAAAAATGTTATTAATTATAATACATTATCACTGAGTAACATATAGTAGATGAGTTTTCAAGGAGGACAGACAACTGTATAAAATGCATATTGCATCTGTTGGGCTGCTTCCTTTATAATTTCCCAGAAGTATTTTTAACACAGAAGCCACTGACATTTACAGTAGGTACCTCTCAACACATGGAGAATAAAGTTAATTCATCTGTAATAATATTGCCTAAATGCAGTTGTAATTATGTAGATGTGTATTTTACAATACATGAAAGAAAAACAGTAAGACATAGATGCCAACTATGGGTCCCCAGAGCAATCAGTCTTTTAATGGTTGACAGTTCATCAACTTATGTTGATGTGTGCGCACTTAAAAAATGCAGAGGCTACTGAAATATATCTTTTTTTTAACATCATCCAGATGTTGATCATTAAAAAGCTTACAGAACGTTCTTATGAAATTACATCCTGCCTGTTGGGTAACATTGCTGCCACTAGATTGAACAGATCAGTTATATATGCTATAAACCTGTAGGTCTGTGTACCTGACTCCCTCTGTCCCTGCTATTTGTTTCCCACTCTGCCTTCCTACTTGCTTTTTGGCTCTTATGTCTCTTAAGCTTCCACATTTGTTCCATATTTGCTGCACATGTTTGGTCTTTCTGCCTGCCTGTCTGTCTGACAGCCATCACCACAGTTTTCTCTTCGACTGTCTGTACAGTAACAGTCACAAATTCCAGATGTCGCCTCTTGGGGAGGTTGATGCTTCAGCAGGGTTTAAATCAAACCATTACACTTAGAGCTAACCTGTAAATCTACCCCCCCCCCCCCCCCCCCCCATCCCACCATGCCCCACATCTCTTTATTGTCTATATTTCTTCCTCATGACACTCTCCCTGTTTCTACATACGATCAATATATGGTCCAGATGTGGTCATGAGTTGGTGAATCATATAAGAGCTCACCATTTAACCTGTCTATGACCTGTTATCCACCGTTTTTTTCCTTCATTTTCACCTCAGAAACTCTGATCAGATAACATCTACAAAATACAGACAAGTGACAAATTAAAGGAAAAATCTGAATAAATGAGTGGAGGAACAAAACGAATGCAGATGTTTCCACACAGGTGTACTTCATGGTCCAGTTAACATCCATGACCATGATGCTTGTGCATTAGCATGACATGTAAGGAAAAACAACAGAGCGACTTGTGTCAGCAAGAACAGTCCATCAACAATTACATAGAGAGAGATATTATAGTAGGCTTGCAGTGCGTAAAACCCCTCATTACAAGATGAATGCATATTTGAGAGCTAAGTGGTGTAAAAACCATAGACACTGGTCAACAGAGATGTGGAAAAACACTGTTATGGTCAGATGAGTCATCCTTCACCATATTCTCAACAAGTGGGAGTTTGCATGTGTGGCATACACAAATAGAGAACTGTACAGGCCTGAATGCTTGACCCCCCCAGTAGCTCTTGTTATGTTGTGGGGGGCATTTTACTGGCAAATTGTTCTGAGTGATCACCTTTATCCTATGAAGAAACATTTGATGAAACATATCCTGATGGGAATGGTCTCCTCCAGGATGACAATACCCCCATCCACAGGGCAGGAGGGCTCAATGACTGGTTTGATGAGTATGAAAATGATGTGAATCATATGCTATGACCTTCACAGTCACCAGATCTCAACCCAACTGAACACCTATGGGAGATTTTGGACTGACGTGTTAGACAACACTCTCCACCACCATCATCAAAGCACCAAATGAGGGAATATCTTTTGGAAGAAGTTCATCCCTCCAGTAGAGTTCAGAGACTTGTAGAATCAATGCCAAGATGCACTGAAGCTGTTCAGGCAGCATGTGGTGGACCAACACATTACTAAGACACTTTATGTGGTTTTTTTTCCTATAATTTGTCACCCATCTGTATGTGTACATGCTACTATGTGCTTTGCCAAAAACATTTAACGCCGGAGGTGTGATATTCTTATAAGCACAGGTTCTTATGGTGTGTGGTTAGTCATGCAAAGGACAGAACTTTGACAACAGAGACCATGGTTCACGTCCTGCTTTCCTCATGTTGTTACGTTTATGCACTACCACTAAAACAATTGGAAAACTTTAGTAAAGCAAGGATAAATGAAATTTATAGATATGTAGTGAAAATTTTTGCTGATATGTTCAGAAAAAACTGTATGTTAGGTATATTTTTAATCCAGGGACATTACATTTCTTCCTAAATGTATTTGTTATTGCAAATAAATTGTATGGATGTATAGTTAGTTGTAGTCAAAGGTTTTTTTTTTCTTTCACCTACCTATCTCTGTTTTACTCTTATTCTCTCTGTCTCTCTGCAGTTACAGTACATGGTCCTCATATGGTGACTGGGGTTGTGTTCTGGTTCAGCAAAGTTCAAATTCAACTCGCACCATATGGGTGACTGAGAGACCAGCTCCCTCTTGGTATAGCAGGTTTACTGACAGAGCAAAAATTTATATTGGCTTCAGCACACCCAAAGGAAGAAACATCACGTAGTTTCTTCAAACACGGTGCAAACACAGATGGTTATGGTGCCCATATAAAACTTAGTGACAGACAATGGGCTGTGTAATTATTCAGATTCAAGGTGGTTGGAACACTTATGTATAAACGCGTGTCAAATGGATTGTTGCACTGATGTACTGTATATAGTAGATTTATGCAAACATACTGTATACACACGGTACAATATATAATGTTTTCCACTTGTTCACATATTGTCATGCAGAAGAGAGGAGAGACATGGAAGGAAATCAAGAAACACAAAAGGTAAATGAATTAAGCATAGATCATTTCTCTTACCTCCACTCTACGGGGAAGTGGCAATATCCAGAAGATGTTGGTTGAAGGAGCACAAGCAGGAAGAGAGAGAAGTAGAACAGAGACAGACAGATGACGGGAGGCAAACAGATAAAAATCAGTCTTGGTAGGAAGAGAAAACCAACCATAGTGCTCCTCTCACCAACTCATAACTAGCTGTGAGGAGACTGAAGAACAACCAGGTGGAAGAACAGTGTGTGTGGTCAGGGAACAAAGTATGTGTGTGTTTTTGTAGGTGACTGTGGTCATGGGGTAGGTGTGTGGGTGGGTGTGGTTGAGGAGTATCAGCCAAATGGTGTACACAAAAAAACAGCTGAAACCACACAAAGCACAACTAATATAACTGGCAGCTAACATAACACAAGACAAAGCAGCAACAACCCCCCAACAGACACAAGACAGGGGCTACAGGTTGTAACTATTAGCTTTTCTTTAATGTGACACACTGACTTTGCAACATTTGAAATCTGAGTGTGGAATTGAAACATATCCCCACCTTCGACAGTGACTTTAGCTGTTGCTTTGACGGTGTTGACTCCGGCACTGTGTCTGTTGGAAGCCTGACATGTGTATAGAGCCGGCTTATTCACCGTCACTTTAAGAACGGATAGGATCACCTCTCCCACCAAGGTCTCATCGACTGATGCGCCTGAGATCTGGAAAAAAATAACATTGAGAAAAAACATAGACAAAGAAGAGAAATGTTATCATATGAAAGAAAGATTACACTTGAAGCAGCATTTATCTTTTACACTCCACAAGCAGCCAGAAATCACCCATGTTTGGCATATTACGGGTTTATTAAGTTGATATTAGTGAATATGTTAGAAAACTACTGGCTGTGTGGACATTCATTTCAACATCAGTCCAGCTCAGGTTTTGGTCGCTATCAACTTTTGAAAAAATGATCTAGTTCTTTAGCTACTAGATGCTCCACAGTATTTTTCAGCTAGTTGCTAACCTTGCCTGTTTGCCATTCGGGGTCAGGTAGTGTGTGCATGGTTTTCAGAGCTAACAAGTAGCCACTTCAGCTGGAAATAGGGTTGATAAATTGTGTGTAAATTGTTCAGATTATTTTATACACAGATTATTTTATAGTCTCATGGGTGTTGAGTTGATACAATTTGGTGTATACACTGTATGTGTTTGGCACTACTACAGTATAACTATGTGTCATCATTTAAAATATTTTAACATTTCTTGGCATTCAAGTGATGTTTTTAGATTATGTAAGATTAGATTCTTCACACCTACATATAAAAAAGGTATAAGTGATAATATGTGGTGTGCGTGAGTGAGAGGCTGAAGGTGCTGATGTGTGATGCGTCTATTTTTGAAGTTGTGTCTGACAGTCCCTGTTTTTAGGACGTGCTCTATCGAGAACTGCTGAAATAAATGACCTCAACAAGCTGCCAGAAACGCAGCTCCCACAGACATTTTAAATCAGCACACACGCATGCATAGTATTTACAAGCATTATGGGCCTGTAATCACATTGTAGCTAGCACCCAAGACTATTAAATATCCAGACATTATGTGGTCTATGTCTGTCCGTAGTGGCATGCATGAAAAATGTCTGCTGTCTTCTTGGAGAAAGTGCTGTTTAACAATCTTTAAGTGATCATTCATCTGTAATAATATCATCAAAATAATTATGTTGTACAGTTCAGTAGCAAATATGGTATTATTAGGTATAATTTCTATGAGTTTTTTTTAGCAGGATTGATCAATGCTCCATAAAAGCACATGCGGTTACAGAGGTGGAGTTGGATATTGTACACAAATTGTAAACAAAGGTTTTAATTTTACTACACCAATTAAAATAGAACATTGTTCTTTCTTGGTCTGATTAGTTGACTGTTTTATAAGTGTTGTATAGTCTACAAGAGGTGGAAAACGAAGCTGTTCAAGTACACATGGTCCTCTTGTTTTACTTAAGTTATGTACTTGCACCATCTGTAAAAAAAAAAAAAAAAAAAAAAAGGCTCTTTTGCACTTGGCATGAGTCATGAATAATGTCTTCTCCTGCTGACCCATAAAAGCATTGCATGTGGTTGTAACAGCAAGCGTGATTAAAACCAATCCATCACAATGACTCACATGTTAGAACATATCATTAGATTATTGGACTCAAAACATCTGGACACTTGGGTCACTAAATTTGTTTCAGTTATGTTGATTGTTTATGTGCTTTTTTATGATATGAATATAGATCAGTCCTCTCCGAATCTGTAATCTTACTTACTTAAAATGGCCTGTCGGAACATCTAGCCAGAGTCTTCAAATCAAAAGTCACCACTTACCACAAAGTATTCAACACCATAAGACCTTAAGAACCTTAGTGATACATGGTTTTCCGCTCCCTTTATAAAACAACTCGATTACAGCTGATAATACTGTCTAAATGGAAGGCAATCTCTTTAATCTCTTGTCACCATAATGAGAATTCCTTTGCTGTTTATATCACTGATCCCGCAGCCAATCTTTGAGCGCATTAACTGTTTTGTGTATGTGTGTGTGTGTGTGTGACAGAGCAAGTGCACGAAGGATAAAGAGACAAAATGAGTAATTTCTTGTATGTGCCAATTACAATATACTGTCTGTATGTATGGGGGTGTGGATTTGTGTTCCCAGTGTCCCTACAGTATTTGTCCTTGCTCAGGCATACGACTACTAAGAAATCATTTGCTTCAGAGTAATTGTTTTGTTAATCAACCACATGGACAGCAGACCAGACAACATCAGACACAAGATGAGATTGTCCTCCCAGGAAAAACGATAGAATCAGTCATTTCAGCAAATGCCCCAAAATGATACGTTTAAGTACAAGGAGGAAATCGTTATTATAGACCGCCAAAGTCTGCATAGGGAGGAGGAAGGAGTGGATGGATGAGTCAACATTGTTTTTTTTTCACCATGACCATGATCATCCCCTACCCTTAATAAAGTGCTTATTTTAAACCAAACTATGGGCTTTCCCTGTACCTAACCAAACTTTAACCATGGCACTGTCGCATCCGTGTATTTTTTTCAACAGTGATTTGTAATGGTTTTGGAAGGCACAGACAAATGCTAATGTGAGAAACGTCAGATCAGAAAACATTTGGAGTGTATAGACCATCAATATATTTTATCATCTAATCATGAGGGCTTGTTGCTTGTAGACAGTATGTAAGGATGAAGATTTCCTAAATAAAACTTAATGTGAGTATTTAAACAGGCAGTGATGCATGTTGGCTTTTGTGGCCACATGGTCTCTTATTGTCGCAGCTTTCCCATTTTGTGAGGCTGTACAGCTGACAACGTGTCACAATGTCAGCAACATGATACAATTTCTCTGATGTTGGCTGTGCTGACTGACATTTAAGCCAAACTCAAGCACTTGTGAGGGAGTCAAGAATATTCCTGCTGAGATCACAGGCGTTTATGAGAGACTGATGGGGCCGTGCAGACATGGATGGTTTGATGCTTTGTATTTAATCGTGTAAAATTTGCTTTTAGAGGGCTTTAGTGTCACAAGTTATTGTTTTTGTATCTTTGAAACTCTGATAGAGGGACGTTTATGGGGATACAATAAATTTGCACACTGACGTACACTTTAATGAAGAGCTTGCATGTCAAAACTTTGGATAAATAAAAACTTGCAAAGCTTGCAAATTTCAGTGTGCAAAAAGCCTCTTCCTCTCTCCTTTCCCTTACTTAACTAAGGTTGGATGTCCAGTATCCACCTTTTTGCTTTGATACAAGTTTCCAAATGATTTCTTCTACAATGTTCATATTTGAACATAATCAAATTTGGCATAAAACATCAGCTAATGAGAGCTTCACCAGAAAAATATGGGCAAGTAATGGGCTCTTAGAAACTCAGACTGTTTTAAACCCAAGAGCACATCACTGCACACACAAACATACACTGAACGTGAACACTCACAGTATTCCCATTTTCCAGCCAGGTGATGGTGGGAATCGGATTTCCTGTGGCGTTACACTCCAGAGAGATCTGGCTGCCATACGCTACTCTTTTCTCCTTGGGAACTCGCAGGATCCGTGCTGGAGCTAGACACATACACAAACCACACACAAAGACATGGTATAGAGACACATACACACAATACACATACAGTAGATGTACAATACATACAGTAAATGAAAACCATTAACCTTTGTTTTTTGTTGACAACGGATTTACTTCCAGATGATGAATGAATGAATGAATGATGAAGGTGTAATTTGTCCTTCCCCAATAGGGTTAACTAATACATCAATCAAGTAAAGTTTGATCATGCCCACACAGTCCTGAGAGGAGGGGCCTTTCTCAATCTGCATTCTCGTCTGTATTTGTGTGCTTGTGTACTTGTGAAATGTCATCAGTCATCAACCCAATGTCCACATCTAGCCAAGTATGGACCAAATGCCTGGATGTGTACTTGATCCTCCCATTTTAACAAGGACATCAGGAGGTCAGAGTTTGTATTCCTAAGTCGAAATTGCCAAGTCCAAACTGGTATTGAGAAAGATCCAAGGTCTAATGAGCCAAAGTAATTAAAAATCACCTCTGTGGCTTTACCATGGGTGTACATGGACTTTAAACATTTCTGTTCTTTCCAAAATGCAGAAAAGTATGGACATAGTAACCCTTCCCTTAGCCACAAACTGGGCTTGCACATTTGAAAAAGTGGACAAAATACTGAAAGCATTGTTATTACACTAAATAAGGAAATATTTCATTTGGAAGGAGTGGTACTGCATATAAATACTCTCAACTCCAACCACAGAGCCTAGAGACTATGAAAATGTATTCAATGTTTAATGTTTTATAGCTGGGGTCTCTGAGACCAGAAGTAATGCATATTTTTTGTAATGGACCTCTGAAATATGTAATCCAGTCAAAATCATGTTTAGAAGCAATTATCACATTCTTAATTTGGAAATCAGTCTGAGGAAAAAATAGTAAGTATGTTTTTGGAGCTGTTGAAGAGAGCTAGGGGTCCTCATCACATTATCGGTACATGTTTTTAGAGATATATGAATCTACAAAGTATATAAGAATAGTAACATGTATGAATATTGGTGTACATAATGAAACAAAATTAAAATACATACCCTGTACTTCTATGGTGACAGGTTTTGAAAAGGCCAAACCAAAGCTATTCCTCGCCACACAGCGATACTGTCCTGCATCTTCCTTCTGTATGTTATGGATCTTCAACGCACCATAGTCAAGAATGGTAACACGGTCAGTGACCTGGGAGAGATGATACTGTTTGTTGGAATGATTCCTTTTTCTTTTCTTTGATATAATTGTTTTCTAAACATTATTAGAACATAATTTTTCATCTATGAAATACTAGAAACCTGGAGTCTGGATATCCAGTCTAGGTCAGACAGATAAAAACACTGCACTACACTGGCAGCCAGTGATTATCTAACTAAAGCTAAGTCTGTGAAATGCTTCATGACATTGGGAAACTTATCAAAAGCTTTCTGCATACCTTAATAAGCTCATCATCTTTGAGCCAGGTGACGTCTGGTTTGGGATTGCCAAGAGTAACACAAGGCAACACGGCTTTGGATTCAACCAGAAGGGTTACATTAGTCGGGTGGCGTTTGATCTGTGGCTCTGATGGAGAGACAGACAAGACAAGAGATAAGATACACTGGTTTAGCCATTTGTCTCAACATGTTGCCAACTGTAACATCTGATCATGTAGATGGACACCAGCCTTACAACCTTGGAAGAAAGCAGACATACTCATCTTTAGCTGCAGAGCTCCACAGCTCTTGGCTGGTTCTCCAATGCCATTAGTGGCAAGGCAGCAGTACTCTCCATTGTCTGACTCTCTTACATGAGGGATGATTAGCATCTGTCCCTGCTCCCTGATAATGTATCGTGAGTCATAGTACCTGGTGGAGCAAAAAAAAAGGGTGAAGTGACAAATTAATTTTTTTTTTACCATAGACAGCAGTACATTATGCATGACTAGAAGAGGTTTTATTTTCCAGAGAAAACTGAAGTTGCATTTTAGTTTCTTTGTGCTTCAGGCAAAACATGTACTTGAACCCAGTAGGAAAAGTTTATTTGTTTTGGAAAATTAAGAAACATGAGAAGTATAGGCTACATGTAAGAAATGTCCTATCAACACTGAAAAATCCACACCAATGTTTGCAGCTGGAGCTATTGATATTTTATATGTTTTTGCAGATGTTAGCATTGTGATGTCCAATGTTAGCAGCTAATGTTACTAAGGTTTTATCATCTTATTTTAGTGGTATCCTTGCAATGGTCAAAACTAGATGCTATGTTTCCAGTATTGTCATTTTTTCCACAGTATTAGCCAAAACTGGTAAATAATGTTGATGTGTTTTACAATTTCACTTTAATGTTAGCTTGTTACGTTACAAGTTAACTTTAATAGGTATTTTGTCTTTGTTAGTTTTGTAAGGGCCATACTCAGCAGTTACTGTTACTGATGTTCTCTTGTTTTACCTCAAGCATATGGCATTATGACATTATAATTTAGCGGCTATTTACAATTTTGTAAGTGATGACTAAGTTTAGCAGGTAGCTAATACTGAATTATAATCATTTTACAGTGATAACAATGATAGCCATTATGAGTGAGGGTACAAGGAGCACTATCTACAAAAATTTGAAAAAAGAAAAGTTAACAGAAAAAAAAGACACCACAGTATTATCCAAACACTTTGATTGAAATTATTAATTATGCATAATATGATATACTTGAGTGGCAAAGAGTATGATGCATTAAATATGTAACAAAAATTAAGATATATAAAGGTATATTTCTTAATTAACCTGCAAGCGTAGACTCTGTTAACTTACATTATTGGTTGATTATTCTTGGTCCAAGTGATGTCAGCGGGGGGGCGGGATTCCACCTCACAGATAAAGGTGGCATTGTGATCCAATAGTACATCCACTGTCTCTAATAATGTGATGATACGAGGTGCTGGGCAGAGAACATACAAAAAAACATGAAGAGTTTTGTAACAAAACAACAAATCCACTATGTGGAAAAAAGGACACATGGAAGAAGATTTAATATCTTTCTTAAACAGTATCTTTCTTCATAAATTGGCACTGAATGTTGCCAATGAGAATAAATGTTTCTTCACCATACAGACAATATTCTTGCTTAACGAAATTGTCAATGCACAAGTTTGGCATGGTAGATTGGGTTGGAAATTGGGTTGTGCAGTCTTATTCAGGGAACTGCAAACAGCTGCATCTTTTCAGAAGTTATATCTGAAGCATTTTGGGGTTTTGCAATGTCATATGAGAAAGAATAGAAGAAAGAAAGGATTAAAGGTAAGAGGGGACTGTGAAAGAAAGATAACAGTGGCTATGTATATTTTAACAAGTTAATTGTTGAACTTTATCAGACATTTTGAGGTTTGTTAGTTACAGCTTTATTTCTGTATTCAGGCAGAAGTTGAAGCAAGGACAACATTTTAATTTCACGATGAACGACAGGCTCCATCGCCAGTGTACATGCTGTTCTCTACTATCTAATTTCAACAGATGGTCTGTGTTAAAAGAAAAGTGGGTAAATTACCCATTCTGTGTACTCTAAATGTACAAATTATTAGAACAACCTATTCTATTCCATGATATAAACCAGGTGAATCCAGAATAAAGAGATGATCCATATTCATTTTACCCATACGGTAGGCTACAGTTGTAAAGTTTCAATCATGAAAAAGGAGAAGAGGGATTATTTTCAGACAAGATGAGACAAGGGTAAAGCAACTCAGTATTAGAGAGGTAGTCAGATATTTATTTTTTCTTTCTGGTGGAATATATTGAGGGGGAGAAAATGAGCGAGGGAGTAAAAACAAAGAAAAGACATGATGAAAGGGAAAAAGGATGAGCGCAGGGGTGAAGCAGCAACTGTTTATATAGTCAGATCAGAGACATCAGGGTTGCTTTGAACTTTATATGAACTGAGAAGAGGTACAGACAAAATAGAAAACAGAGGAGTAAAGAAAACAACATGAGAAAAGAGGGAAAAGTAAAGTAGAGAAAGAAAGGAGGATAAAAGAAAGGCTTAGGGATTAAAGGACATTTGTTTTGTCTCTTATGAAAGAAAGATTTCACAATAGCTGGAAAACAAACAGCCCACATCCCCACCCTTAACCCCGGGTCACTGCTGCTGTTTGACTCATGGACGGGTGATGAAAAGAGGGCTACTGTAAATCAAACTGAAAGCCTAACATGAGGTCAAAACATATGGTTTCAAACATTGAGATACACTTTCAGCCAAGGTCAAAGTAAGGTGAAAATATCTCATGATAGCAGCTGCTTTATTAAGTCATTTCATGACATCTAAAAGAGCAAACATGGTAAACACTGTAAACATGTGGTTAGCATCTGCATGTTAGTAAGTAGCATTTAGATCAAAGCACTGCTGTGCGTAAATACAGCCTCACAGATGGGCTATCACCAGGCTCAGACTGGCAAGCTGGCAATTCTGGCCAGACAGATTCACCTAGTGGGCCGCAAAGCCACCAGCAATGTGGGAAAAAAATGTTTTAACCTGTTGGCTGCAGCCTACTTGATGTTGGAACAGCCCATCTGATTGGAGGTTACATAGTCCCAATTGTCAACTGTCGTGAACCGTACTACTAAAAACAATGAATGAAAATAACGCTATCCTATACAAATGGATAAAGGGCCCCAAAAAGTGAAACTTTGCAACTGAAAAGGTCCAAGAGAAAAAGAAGAAAGATCTTGAGACTGATGCTTCAAAGTGTTTTAACGTATTTTTTATTATATTATTAAATATTGATGCCACTGCTATACAAAATAGCAATGATATTAACTGCCAAATCAAGAGGAGGAGGAAAAAGTCTGGACAGGAGGAGGATGCTGCCGATGACAAGTGAAAGGTGCAACCTCCAGCAGGTGTGACTGCTAATGTTAGCTCATGTATTGACAGTGTTAATAGTGGAGCTCTGGACCTGACCCTCTCTGTTATGCAAGTAGCATGCAAGAACAGCTTTTCAACTGTAAAATTCATGAAGAACAGATTACAGAGCACTACATCTTGAAGCATTCATGCTTATGGCTACAGAAAAGACATTCTAATAGCTTTGGACACTGCTGAAATAATTGAATGACAGAGAAGAACACACTGATGAGAAGTGTTCTTGCCGCCTAAAGTAGGACATGCTATTCTATTCACTTCAGGCTGCTGTGCTATGCACTTTTTTAAAATGTATTTTGTTTCATGATGACAGCATTGCATTTTGTCATAAAATACATTCGTGACATTTGATTGTCATATTTGTTTTATTTGTGAGGTTACAGATTGTAGCATAAGCACGCAGAGCACTGGGTTTCCCATATCAATTGTCAAACAAATAAAATCGTGAGTGCGCTTTTGGGGTGTTGACTCTTCCTCTAGGCTATTTCTTGGCTCTTTATTTATATATTACGTTATTTGATGAAACCCTGAAAGCACACCTGTTGTTAGGCTGTCAACTTGATATATATTGCTTAGCCTATATGTTTTAAACAGCCTGATGTTGCTTTATGCAACTCATGAGTTAATGTGTTGGGGAAAAATCCAGACAAAAATTGCCGAACCGAATCAGTCCACAGTCCAACCCTGGCTGTCTTTTATCAAACATGGTTAAAAATCTGCCATTTATAGTTTTCTAGTCAGTTTCATTTGGATATGATACACTTGTGATATAAAGACAAAAACAATGATTTGATTTTATAACTAGGCTGTTGCCAGGGAGTAGGATATCAACCTTGAATACTGAGATTCCTCACTATAAATAAAGTTTGAGTTTAAACTCATCACATCAATCATGGTTTTGTGTTGTTTTCTCATGTTATTCTATCATATACATTAAATATAGGCTAAAATAATATTTTTGGTAGGATAACAATTCCTTTTTAAAGTAGACATCTTTGAGCTGAAAAAAGCAAAACAAGTCCTCTAAATTAAATGACCAAATAAGTAGTTTGAAAATGTGCACTCCAGAATGATACATAAGAGCATTTTCTCATTTGGCACCCCTGTTGTTGGCAGGACATCATTTGTCTGTGCTTTCCAAAACTGTTACAAATAACTGTTAAAAAAGAATGATTTATGATGCGACAGTGCTGGTTAAGGTCTGGTTAGGTTTAGGCACAAAAACACTTGTTTAGGTTTAGAGAAAGATCATGGTTTGGGTTAAAATGATCACTTTGTGAAGGTTAGAGAAACATGTGGTATGGGTTAAAGCTACTACTTCCTTGAAATTAGGCAACCTTTGTCGTCATGGCTACTTAATAACCACAGGGTTAAGGTCAGGGGACGATCATAGTTACGTTTTTTTAAAAACTGCCCTGACTCACAGTTGTAAATGTGACACTCAGTTGGAAACAGGAAACAAATAGTGGTCTCCTGTGGAAAAGTCCATTGTTGTGTTCTACTATCCACCCAACCGATCACATCCAAATGAGGAAATCTGCCAGCGTATATAGACGTCATCTCAGCTGTATCACTGCTCCGGGTCATAATCAGTATGGCTGCTAGATGGCACTCAAATGCAACTATATGTCATTTTTGGGTGACTGACATTATGAGCTATTGTGTTATTTTCTTGGGAGGACAGTCTCAAAAAACATAATAAATGTACAAAGAAAATATTTCCTTCTGTAGATTTTAAAAATGTAGCATGCATTAATAATTCCATACAAACTGTGATTACAGTTTTATTGTTGGCAACTTTGCCACATTTTGCTGATGTTGCTGTCATGGTATAGTTTGCTTAAAGTTACTTCCCCTTAGGTACTTTTGAGTTAGATTTTGTTCTTAAATGTTCGTATTTAAATGTTAGTATTCATGTTATGTTATAGCCTGCTAGATGCTTGAGTGTGTTTGTTGCAGAATGTGTTTTCTTTTTCTCCTCAGTGTGTTACTATTTCTATTGCCAATATTATGCCCGAACAGATGAACCACATCTGGTGAGTAAAGGTTCCACTATGGCTCAGCCACATGACTCATTATTTACACCAAACAAGAGACTCACCAGAGTTGACCATGTGAGTGGTTCTTTGTTTTGAAATGCTCCTGCGTGTTGTTTGGACATGAGAGCTGATACAGTGCTGTGAAGGCCTCCAGTGGTCACATCTGGCATTTACTGTATGTATAACACAAATCTATTTGATCCACACCCACTGCCTCACATTATCACTCACTTTCCTTATTTTTGGCAGGACCAGAGAGGCCAGCCCTATAAACACGAAAGTCTGTGATTGACTGACTGAGTGATGAAGGCCAACTGATGGCGTAACTTCCACAGACACCTCAGCCAAGTATCACCACTTCCTGTATCTGTTGTTTTAAATGAAAAGCCCTCTAGAGTCTCATACATAGTCCAGGCATATACTAGGTTTTGACCTAGTCTTGTTAGTGTGGCTCCAGAACATACAGATATAAGAGCTGAAAACTGTTCCTTTGTGCTAGTTTGCTGTTCTTTATCAATGTGTGTATTTAATCCTTTTGTCCAAGAAAAAACTTGCTGGCCCACTACATCTCATCCATCATGATGGTGACCATATGTCTTTTTTAACTGTTGGAATTTTTGTCCTTATTGCAGATGCCTTGTTCTGTGATGATCTCTAAATAAATCTTTCTCACGCAATGTTTGATTGTGTCTTTTCTGTGTTTTATTTACTCCAATACCCTGTAGATCCCTGCACAAACAACCTCCCCCCTTTTTTTAAATGGCTGCCCTCCGTTCATAACTTATAACATCCTTTGGTTCGTTTGGTTCCTTTTGGTGTTTGCTTTGATTTGCAGTTTATCCTCCAGGTTTTTTTCCATACTCTGAGTCAAATTATAAATCGTATTCTCTCTCCCCCTCACGCTATCATGCAGACTAGACACAAGTTTTTTACTTTAAACTTTCATTAGGGTTAAACAAGAACAAACACAAAAATAGAACTGATCTTGTGGCATGTCAGAAGATCAGATGATAGCAGAGTTAGCAGTCATCTATTGTTTGTACTAGTTCAGTACACACAGACATGTTACACACAATTATACAGTATGTCAAGAAATGAGGTTAAAACAACATAAAACTTAGCACGCAACATTAAACACCATATTTAACTTGTATGCTGATAATTAGAGCATATTTTGCAATCACGACTGGCTCACAGACCACTAATTCACTGATGGGTTTATTATCAAAGACGTCATTATTTTGAAAGAAATTATTAATTCTAAATGGTTACATCCTGTCTACAGTAAATATAGTGTTATTCCATTTTGGCTCTGTTGCCACTGGTTCTTTTTTCTGAAAGATTACAAGCTTGAAAATGAAAGTTGGCCACTGGCCATTGTTACCTAGCAAGGCAGCTGGATTCACAAGATCACAACATGCAAGATCATGCAAGAATCCATCCGGTCAGGCTTCGAGTTATGCACTTGTGTCCGAACCACGGGAGGTTCAGACCAATCAGCGTCCTATGAGGATTCTTGCATGATCTCATGAATCCAGCTGCCTCACAAGGTAAGACGGTGATAGACGGTGATAGACGGTGACAGACAGATGGTTCATCCAATCTCCTGCCAAGTATTTTTTGAAAGTGCCTGCCCTTTTCCAAGCAGTTTCCAAGGACAACTTCTCAGATGGTTCTGTGTAATAAACCATCTGGCACATCAGGTTATGGGCCTTGAAGAGGCCCAAGAAAGATTGATTTTTTTCTCCTTTCACTCTTATGCTTTTAATTTGCTGCATGTGCAAAACAGATTAATAATGATCAACATCCATTCTATGTGTTTGCTCGCACTCTTTTCAAATTAAATCAAACACAGTTAATATAGCCAGCTCTGCCCAGCAGAATACATGAAAGTGAATCCTTTTGTGACATCCAACTCAGCTTTGCTCAAATGAGCCACATCTCAAAACCGCAACCATCTAACAAAGAGCAATAATAATGATATAATAACACACTTTTACAGGGCTTGTCAATCCAGTATTGCAAAAGATTAATTTGCAGCCACATCTGGTAAAACTGTGGCCAAGCATAACTCAATCAAGTCACAGATGATTGAACTTGATATTAAAAAAACAAACCTTTCTCATGTCAGTTTGTTTTCAGTTCAGTCTAACAAATCTTTAAAGGAATTATTGTAAATAGTTCATTAAGTCCATATTTACTTTTTTCCTGAGAGTGAGGTGAGACGATATCAATCTCATGTTTGTGAATTATATGGAGCTGGAGTGGTGTAAACAGTTAGCCTGTGTCTCTCTTTAAAAACTATGCCTACTAACACCTCTAAAGCTGACAAATTGAGGTCTGTCTTGTCCTCCTAAAAAGGAAAGTTTGGGGTTTTTTTTCTTTGTTTTGTTTTGTTTTGTTTTTTTTAACAGGAGCTACAAGTTGTTATAGCATAGCATATGGCAGTCATTCTCAACTGGTGTTTCTCAAAGCACCATCTAGTGGGCCATGGAAGCAGTAGTACTGCCAAATGGTAAGATTAAAAAAATTCTGGCAATTTACAAAGCAAGTTATTTGTATATCTAAATGTTTCAAGATTTCACATAAATACTGTTTGCTAGCTAATGTTACCTCAGATGCAGTGACACAAAGTGGATTGTTTTTTTTTTTTTAAAGGAAAAAGTGATGTGGGAGACAACCCTGCACCAGTCAAAGCTCCAAAGCATGTGGAAATATGGTCCTGAATACATTAAATTTAGATAATGGCAGACAGTGATGTTGAGCCAAAAGCAGAGTATATTGGATGTGGTGAAATCCTGTCAAATGAGGTACTAAAACCATTGAAGCTCCAGAAACACTTAAACTCAAAACACCCAGGATGTGTTGGGAACCCAAAAGAATATTTCCTAAGGAAAAGGGACGGAATACAGGCACAACAGAAACTCATCACAACATTAACAATTCAGTCAAAAGCCACTTTGAAAGCCAGCTATATGACTGCTGCTCATGGAGCTTGTAGCAAGAAACCTTTTACAATTGCAGAGGAGCCTAGCCTATTTTGCCTAGTGCTGCGGGTATGTGCTTAGAATTGGGGGAAGGCAGCCGCAACCAAAATTCAGTCAATACTACTATCCAATGACACTGTGAACAGAAGGGAAGAAGTTTTATTGCTAGTTTTTGTAAGATACCGCATGGACAGTAATCTTCACGAGGATCTACTGTTTTGCAAAGAGTTTCCCTCAAGAGCAACGGTAGATAATATCAATATCAAGGCAATGGCTTCGATGATTACTTCACTGAAAAAGGTTTTGATTGGAAATATTGTACAGGTGTTTGTACAGACAGTGCTGCATCAATGACAAGAATACATTGTGGTGTTGTCAAACAGATCCAAGAGGGGGCGCCACACGCAAAGTGGACATAGTACAAAAAAGAAAAAGTCTAGCAACAAATCAGATGTCATCAGAACTGCATGAAGTCATGAACATGGCTATGAAAAGTATACTATATTATATAACTATATTAAGAAAAATGAACTCAACTCAAGATGCTTTACTGTTCTGTGTGAAAGACTTGACGCAGATCATTTGCACCACAGTGAAATAAGGTGGCTTTCAAGAGGACGTGTGCTTAATTGCCTTTTTGAGCTGAGAAAAGAAGTGCACACATTTCTGGAAGAGCAGCACGCCCCTCTTTTGCTAAGCATTACACAGATGGTAACTTTTGTGCAAAATTGGCCTACTCATCAGATAGATTTGACCAGTGGAATCAGCTCAATATATCAATGCGAGGCAGAAACAGCACAGTATTTTCGGTTTCAGACAAAATGGAGGGCTTCAACAAAAAAAAAAAACGGTCAAGGAGGGATGATTGGACATGTTTTCACCCCTAAATGAAACTTCGCCTAGCCAAGCCTCCTCATGTCAACATATCCACTGCTATAACACATCATTTGATCATTTGTCTTGAAAGTTTGAGGACCCACGACATGGAAACCTTTGGATTCTAGACCCTTTCTCTGTGGATCCTACTTCAGAGTACTTGGCTCAGCCCAGTGTGTTGGAAAATGAACTGATGGAACTATCAACAGACAGCAGCCTGAAGCTTCAGCTCACACAAGTTGACGTTTAATTCTGGATACTGGCTGTCAGTCAATATCCCTCTCTGTCAAAACAGACAATCAGATTTATGTTGCCTTTCACCAACACCTATTTATATGAGTCCGGGTTTTCTACTGTGACTGTCAGAAAAGGCAAGGAACAAAATGAAAGCAACTTTGAATGCTACTCTGCATGCCAGCCTTTCAGTCATCCCACCACGACTTGATCTCATTATTTCCCAGATGCAAGTCCAAGTGTCTCACTGAGGGTAAGCAGAATATTTATTTTGGTCGATACAGCTGACAGTGGCATAACACATACTTAAATCCCAGTTTATTTTTTCTTTTTTTGTCTTTTTTTTCATTTATTTGGGAAGGTGGTCCTCACAAGTCACAGAGGGTTGAGAACTCCTTACACACAACACCCTCAACAGCAGGCTGCTGTGGGTGTGGATATACAATAGGTATCTCTTACATTTTGATGATGAAAGTTTACCCTTATACGATGAAAATTTACCTTATTTACAAAAACACTGCCATTAGCTACTTTTTTAAAAAATAAAAAAATAAATGAATATACAGCCATCCATATTCATTTCAGTCTTGTAATCACTGATATGCAAAGCACAGGTCATCTGCCAAGTTCAACCCAACACCATGCCAACCCAGCCCATCTCACCATTTACAATCTCAACCTCAGCAGAATGTGACAACATCTACAGCACCTGTTCTCCTGAGCAAATCTGCAGCATGTATTGTATATCTGTACTTATGAAACATGTATTGTATGTCTTTGGTCCTAATTTGCAGGTCTGTGCCTGTGACAGTAAAAATGTGCCAGCATTGGATATGGTGCCCATCTCACATGTCCTGAAATCCTGAAGCCACAGCTGAACTGCAGTCAAAAGTCCTGAACAATTGATGAGATGTCAGTTGAGATGTCAGTTTTTCTCAATACTTTCGATATGCCAAGTTCAATAGATGAGAGGTTAATTAAATTATCTATTATCTATTATCTATTAAAGCCTCTGAGTTCTGTTACTGTAAAATTGCAGGTATGATGTCAAACCTGCTTATAGTACGGATGTGGTACATATGAGACAGAGAAATGAGGACATCTGAGGAAATGACTAGTTCCTAACCATCTCTATAACATGCTGCAACATGCTGCTGAGAGGATATAGGAAGGATATAGATTTAGTCAGATTTACACTGTGTAGGTCTATAAACACCTTCTCCTTTTCCCTATAGGACATGGTGGAAAACAGGTGATCTCAATATGTGGAGGAACTCAACTTGCTTTACAGAGAGAAACATACGGGTGAAAGCATAAAAGATGCTCCCTGTGGCATTTCTTTTCTCCATATCTATTTGTTGTTGTGTTCATTTTCTGCCTACTGACCTATAAATTGTATATTTATTCACACATGTGCACTCATACAGATGGAAGATCATGCAAAGCATACTGTATATCCTATTTTCCTTTTTTGTGTATTCTGTTTACGTTTAGTTATTATTATTAGAACTTACTAAGCACAAGGCAGCTGTCAGAGACAGCTGATACAATTAACAATTTACACACAATTCATACTGTTTTTGTATGAGCATGTGTGTGTGTACAATACCTGAATCTGCTACAGTCATTATGTGACAACTTACTCTTATAAGTCACTCTTATAAAACGTATATGGGTGTAAGTATATGGAAGCCACACATACCTCTCTGTATCCCATAACTTGACTTGACCAAAACCAGTAGAAAGAGGATCTTGAAGACTGAAATGGCTTCCACAAGCTTCATCGTGACTCCAGAATGATCCGTCTGGACGAAGCTTTTTGACAAGTTTACTGTAAGCTGGTAGTTAGATTCCCATTACGAGTCAGGGGACGCTCTTGTTGGGTAACTCGGTGTGTTTCTTGACTCTGTGCGTCTGCGTGTGTCTTAGCCAGGGACAGCCATGAGCTCTTTGCTCAATACGGGACCAGCTCACTCACTATGTGTATGTATGTGTGTGTGTGTGTTAACTTTGTGATGGACAGTGGCAGCTGCTAGCTGTCCTCATGTACAGTCGCTCAGGCTTTGGAGCTACACTTAAAGCTCCAAAGGCTCCAGTTCAAGAGAACTACCCACAGTCACAGTGATCAACAATGGAGATAGTCCGCTGTTTATACATCCAACAATAAAAACAAGCTACACTCAAGATTTAGCTCCTTAGTGGCATGTCAGCTGAGATAAGTCATATTTGTCACAGGCCGGCTACAACAGAAACTGAATTGGATTTCTGTATATTCCAATACAATACAAATCCATATTTCTTTAACATACAGTACATTTTTGGTTTTTGCATTTCCCCAATCCAGTTTGTATCCAAACTATTCCAAGCTGCAACACACAGTAATACAGAATTTTACACCACCGAGAGCACAAAAAGGAAACAAAAGTACAAACTTTAACACTGCAGAGAGTTGTCACATCACCCATCACACAGAGACAAGAGAAGTTACTTTCTATGTTCAGAGAGAACACAGTGTTAGGATAATACTTTATAATTACAGTAGGTCACAACATTATAAGTACATCCTCCTTTACCTGCAATATGCAGTCATATATGCAAATAAATAACGTGAACAATACGTATAAGAAATGAACAACGCATGAACACATCTGCACACATGACATGTATTTAGATTTTGACACATACATGCACACGTCAGTCCAGGAGGCAGCCTTTGTGTCCACCTGTTGGTTGCCAGCCCGTATGTCCTGTTTTATTTTAGGAAAGGAATGGCATTTCAGTTCATTTGCTACTTATCCATTCTGCTTTGGATGGAGTCAACTATTGTACTCCCTCAGCAGGCTGTCCACTGTTCACTTTGTCAATAAGGAAAAACTGAAGTCCAGATCTTTTTTTTTTCTTTTTTAAATAGTTGTAGCTATTGACTTATCAAAAGTTTAATAAAGTTTTGTGCTACAGTATGTGACTTAAATCTTTATATCACAAACAACAACGCTATAACAACACATATGGCAGCCTCACCATCATAAGTGATGTTATGGCTTTGTATTTCTTCCTGTCATATGACAAACATGCATATTTCTTTCCTGGTGTTGAACGAAATCAGGTCCACATAATGGAGCATAGCCCCCTCTTTATAGGCAATATATCTTCACCTCTGGTCTCACACTGTATGTATTTTTTTGACCTCCAGAATCTCTTAAAATAGAATAACACACATATGTACTATACATAAAGCAGCCCAACTACAATACATCTTCTCTTTCATTGATGACCCTGCTCACCACTGGGTGGTGCTATAATACAGAATAACTTTTACTGCATGGCAGATGGCAGAATAAGTAAGCAAGCAAATATTTCATTTCAATTTTTTTTGTGGTTTCAACTGTTTATATTTCATAATGAAAGAAGTATACCACTGAAGTCTGTCAATTACATCCAATAAACCAAAGTGAAAACTACTGTTCCTGATACTCCCTTCAGCTCAGACAGACATCTTCAAAATACCTATAAAGGTTGTTCTGATTACTTGATACCAAATCATGTTCACGCATTGTTTTATGTATCTTCTTCTTTGTGTTTGTGCTGTATACTTCTTTGCCAGGGTCCACTGACTCAGCAGTATGATTCTGAATATGTGTACTGATACTCTGACTCCCTCTGCTGACACACAAATGAACCGCTCCTGAATCCAAATGGCAAGAGTGAACTTATTCATTGGTAAACTGAATTTAGCAAACGTGATTAACAGCAAAGAAAGAGTTTGAATTTGCTGTTAAATGAATTATAATGGATCCTACTGTTGGTATTGAGCTGAATTACATTTATATATATTTTATATTCTCTGGCCATTATGGGATTAATAAAGTATCTATCTGATGCAGGGGTAAATTATTGTCAATGACAAAAAATCCTTTGTGCATACTTTTAGATCTTCCCAAACTCCTGCCTTAGGATGGGCCTGTACAAATACTACATATGTAGTCTGGATTTAGATTGGAGCATTTTAATATTGTGAACTGAGAATGATTTCAGAATCTTTTATGACAATATTCTCGGCAAAAGTTCCTACCATCAACAGTCAGAAGCCATATTTATTCCTTTCAGGCTGCTCTGTAACCAAGATTTTTGTCCATGTGAGGGTAGGAAGAACAAACTATCTTTATCATGTAATAAACATCAGCAAACACCAAGAATAAGCACGTCTTCTATAACATATATGTTGAGATCAAGATCTCTTCACACCAGCTTTCCTAGCCACGCCTGAAGGATTACCTGCAACACCTGCCCTGGTTTGGCAGTATTGCTCTCCACCTGAGTCAGGATGCAATGCGCGTGTGTGTGTGTGTGTGTGTGACAATGATATGTAAAGTGTGTGTGTAGGTTACACTTTGATTACTATGTGTATTGGGTATCTGTCTTTTGGCGGCCTTCCTGGAATGAACTTGTACTTCCCCCCCACCCACATGCTCCCCCCAGGCATACGTACATGCACACACACATACACACATGCAGATACACACACACACACACAAGCATGCACGCACATACACACACAAAAGGCGAGTCATATCTGGTGTCATTCAGTCAGCCCGTCCCGCCCTCTCAACACTGTCTCAACGTGTCCTGCAATAATTAACCAGCTGCTCTACAAGCTCACTTCCTACCACATGCATTGTACTCTGGACCTATGAGCACACACACACACAAAAACACACATACACAAGGTAGAAGACCTCAAACATGAAATGAACCACCTTCAGTTGTTAGGAGATTGAAAGACTGGCCAGGTAGGAGTAAATGTGTGTATGATATTCTTTATTTTAGTGTTTTAAAGTGTGCTGTATTATGGAAGTAAAAATGCTATACGGTGCTGCTTTTATACAGTAACAACATTCATTAAAACAGTTAATAGTGCATGAATTTTAAATGGATATAACATTTTAATTAAAAAGACATTTCAGTCGAGTATGATAAGAGTTTGTTATATTCAGTGAAAATCAAGCTGCTTAATCTCCTTTAATTGTCAGTTATATGAGAAGAGCTCTAATTTTACAACCCAGAATTGTATTGTGTTTCAAATGTGACCATTTGAAAGCTAAGTACATTGTAATAATACACTGTTTATGTGTGAGCTTCAATAGAATTCACTTTTTTTTCATAAGTTTGAGTATTGAGTATAACCACTTGCTTTACTAGTCTGTTGTACTTTGATTTGTTAAATGAATGAACAGATGTTGCCTAAAAAAACAACAACAACATGTTAGTACTTGTGTCCAGTGCTGTCAGTGAATCAGTGTAACAAAAGTAAATACTTTTTATTCAAATTAAACAGAGCCCAACAAAGGGACAGAATTTCAACAGCGGGTACTAAGCTAACATTACATATTTAGTTGAAATCCATGCATGTGAGCGAGAACAAGCAAGTTTCAGAAACTAGAATACAGTATACAGTACAAAGAGAGAAAGACAGAAAGGAATGGAGAAACGAAGAAATGGAGCAGGAGGGCGGGATGAAATATAGGAAGGCGGTAAAGGGAGACACTGGGTGTGTCATCATGTACCTTTGCTTTTTTCCTGCTGGCTACTTATTTCCGGGATCGCAATTTGACAATGAAAAGCTTTTACTTTACTTGTACATACACTGCACCCTCTGCTCCACCCTCCAGATGAGTTTGGTGTTTTGACTTTGATGGAGAAATACATTATGTATGGTTTTACATAGCCTAGAGCAGTGGTTCTCAGACTTTTTCATGCCAAGGACCCCTAAACTGACACAAATTAGACCACGGACCCTTATTTGATAAGATTTTGTCCCAGGTTCTCCCATCTGGTAAGATTTTTGCTTCTAGATGTTTTATTACAGAAAAAGTATGAAATCCATGACCAAAATAATCATATATTCTGTTGTTGTGTTACTTATGGATGGAATTATGGTGAAAATAAATTATTCTCTTTTTTGCTGAGGACCCCCTGGAACCTCCTCAAGGGCCCCTGGGGGTCCCAGGATCCCCCTTTGAGAACCACTCTCCAGCATGCCTTTCTGAATATTGTGTCTTACAGGGTGATAATGGCTTTTGTGTTCACAAGTTAGGGCATCTTGCATGTATTATATTGAAATATATTCCACTGCAACAGTTTTGTTGGTGATAATTATTGAAGAACAGCAAACTGTCTCTCAATTTTTCATCCATCCAACAAACCGGTTGTCTAGTCAACCTCACTAAGCCACGACTTGGACTTTGGTCTTGTTCATCATTGCCACTGGTTGGATTGCTTTGATTTATTTGTTTTTACTTCTCCAGCAGCAGCTGTAACAATTGCGAGGGAAACCTTAAACTCATGTGGCAATACCTCACTAGAAGTGAAGTGGAACAGTCCTCCATGGCTCACTGAATGACACATGATCGAAATCATTCTTGACGAGGTGTTTGTCACCAGGGACGTATTTCTTTAAAAACTGATTAAAGAGAAAAATTGATGTTTCCTTTTGTGGGATCCTCTGTCTACAAGGCTTACAGCTGTTTTCTTCCTTTGTGCTAATGGTAAGGCTGCTGCTACCAAAAGAACATATGAACTCTCACAGATTATTGACTTTGTAATGTTGACCATTTATCAGCAGTTCTCCTTTACTGTTGGCTTTGCATCAACTTTTGACATGCCTGTGATTTACAAATCACATACACACACACACACACACACAGAGTTCTGATGTATTTGCTCTCGGGGCCTTAAAGCCTACATGTTGAGGCTTGAAAAACACAGTGAATCTCTCACGTCAGTTCAAGTTAGAGGAGAAAGACATGATTCTTCACGCACTTCATGCGCACGTTGTACCAAAAACAGCACAATAATCCTTTTTACTGCTTCTCTCTTCCATGCTTTTCCTCCATATTTATGCTGCAACGAGGAGGCACAGCAGTAGGAAAAAATCCCACCTCCTCCTGAAAACATCTGAAATTAATAAAACATTCTCCTTTCATATTTCATCTCAGAACATTCAAGAGACAGACTGTGCAGTGCAGTCTCAGTAGTTTTCAATTATCAAGAGGGGAAAGAACAAAAACCTGTAACCAAAACAGGGACAACCAACACAGCTGATCCAGAATCGTTCCATCTACCGCTGTATTATGGAGAATGTTTTACCTCAGTATGTTTGTGTGTGTGTGTGTGTGTGTGTGTGTGATACTAAAACTTCCTACTCAAGCCAACACTAATGAAATACATTTTGGCAGGGAGGTAAAGCTTGTGAAGTAGCAAACACGTACAAGAATATTTGAACGGTAAATTCAAACATAGTCAATGAAAGCTGCTGAAACAGAAGTAAAAACAAATGAGTCACTGCTACAGCATCTGTTTTAATAGATCCAAAAATAGAAAATAATTTGTTGACAGATTATTCTTTTTATTAAGCACAGTAATTCATCTCAGCTTGTTTAGTTACATAATGTGAGCGTGAAAGGTGGAAAAATTACGTTATTCATCGTCCAATAGTTACTGACCAGAGTGAACTGTTGTAGTTATGGTTATGTCCTCCGTTAACCTTCTCTAAATCATTCTCTCTGTTTTTTGACCTTTACTAAACTTTATTATGTAAGAGTACATTTAGTTGTATCCAGCAATGCCCTGTATCAGATATAAACATGCATAACTGGGAGACATTCTGTACAACCAGGATTTACAAATGAGCAAGTGTGCAGCTCTAAATAGTTAGCAGGTGAGTGTTCTGCTCTGAACCTGGTCAGGCGTCCCTGCATCCCTGTTGACATCTAGAAAAAAAAATAAAAAGGCAGATTAAAGTGTCTCTAGACAAACAGCACAAACAGACTGACCTATATCTACAAGTACTCCAGTTATAACACACTAAATTAAAGAATGATGAGTCAAACATTCCTATCCAGTCTCACTCATGACTCAGCCTTAATCATAAGATTTGCACAGGTGCATATATACAGTCATGAGTCAGTGTAACTTTAGTCCCTCCTTATTCTCCCTCAGCTAAACAGGAAGTGAACATAAAAAAACAAAAACAAAGCTGCTGACCTTTAAAAAATATTTATTTTTACCTTTCCTTGTGTGTCACTAAAAAACAGAATTAAAAAAAAGCACATAAATTTATCACATGTGAAACATATTTTATATTTCTATTTTATGTTGAAGACATTACATACATTTCACATGTGAAATCTAACATTTCACAAGTGATCACAGTATGAGTTTTAGATCGATAATGTGTGATTTTCTAACGGATGGGAAGCTGCGTACTGCACCTTTAAATTTTGCTCTTGCCGGTGTAAAATGCTTTGCCCTTCTCGACAAGAGTGAGTCAGTCAGACCTAGAGGGGAGTGGTGAGGTTACTGACAACTGCTGAATACCTGAGATGTTTCTTACCAGCAAACAGGCTGAGACAGAGAGACACGGAGAGACGGGCTGGAAAGAAAGATGTAAATAAAAAATTAAAAAAAACTTCTTTCAGGTCGCTGTGTCATTCAGAAAAAGAGACAAAAGACAGAAGAAGAAAAGGAGAGAAATTGAAAGAGAGGCCACGTGGATATACCAACAATGTCTGTTCACAGGCACAGGCTTCAGTGTTTCTGACCGAAGAATAAACAAATGGCTGGGTCTACACTGTCATCACTGGTTACTGGGTGGAGTACTGTTATTAAATCTCTTGGAGACAAGCACAAAAAAAGAAAGTGAAAGAGTAAAGGCAGGGCCAGAGAGAAAGAGAGAGAGAGAGAGAGAGGGATAAATATAACACAAAAACTTAAGAGAGGGAGAGAGAGAGAGACTGGAAAGAGATATTTAAAGCACAGAAAGAAGAAAGAGACAGAGACAAAGAAACAGAATCAAGAAGAGAGCTCTGATTTGCCATGATAGAGAAGGTAAGACTCAAAGAATGTGTATTTGTGTTGTTTATTTTTGGAAGGAGTGGCACCGTGGTGGTTGTACAAGTGCAGTGCAGTTCATTTTCAGTGCCAGTGCTTGCACCATGTTGACATGTATATCTATCTAGGAGCATGAATAACAATAATGCGCACGCTAGAGTGCCATTCAACAAGTCAGCAGCCTTTATTGTTTTTCTCCTGCCTTCAAGATCAAGATATACCCACGTCTGTGGTTTACGGGATTACAGAAAATGAACATGTTCCTACTGCGCACCTCATTTGTTTACTTGTTTTTGTCTCGGCAGTAGTTGATGCAACCAGAGATGAATGAAGCCGCTCTTCTCCCACTGATCCAGGCAGGGGATGGGAGGACACTGTCCAGGTGGGTGGATTTATATGCAGTTGAGACTGCAGCTGTCTTGTGCTTTAAAGTACTACAATACATAGTGTGGTCACTATTAAACTCAGTGATTAGCAAACAGAAGGTTAAAGAGCCCCACCAGACATGTTTTCAAATCTATCAAAAAAAACTCTACTTTAAATAATGATATCTAATATGTTTTTTCTCACTATAATCCTTAAAGTTACATCTACTTATTTTTCCTCATTTAAAATCCCAGCATATAATCATATGCAAATATTGTTCTTTTCAAAAGTTTAACAGCTGGACACAAGATGTCCATGCTCAGACAGTGCAGACACACCAAAATGTGTCACAGCTACGTCAGTCCACAGCACAAAACATTAGTTTTCACAATAAGAGCTCTAAAATTGTGAGATGCCTATATGTCTGTTGTTTGTTTGCATTTTTAAAACGGTCTTTATTGAGTTTCTTAGACAATACATGGATAAAAACAATGCAAAGAAATTACAAACAATACAATACAATACAATATGAATGTTTGTTTGCCTGTTCCTTTCCAATGGTCTGCGTCTGCGCCACATGATATTCAAGTTTCTGTCTGCGAAAACAAACAAAATGGCTGCCATTGCTTTTATTCAAATGCAAAATGCAATATTATAGGATAGTTGTGGCATTAAAACAACATTTCTAGCGTGAAATGTGCATTTTAATTTTATAATCTGCATTCAGTGAATGTATATGATATTCAGTTTGTTAGTTATTATGAAGGTTGTTTCAGGTTCCCCCAGAAAATAGTTGGAATGCAACGGTTTCTATCATTGCTATGGTGGTGGCTACAGACACTGCTATCACTTTAAACACATGTTTGAATCACTGTCTTTGCATTGTGTAGTTATCTAAGCTGCTGATGTTATTTGTGGTATTTTATGTAAGTGTTTGATAACGTTCTTTCAATAAAAAACATAGATTTTAGAGTGCCCCAGAGATCACTTTTTTTTTCTTCTTCTTTGGATTTCCAAAGTCCACATCGATCTGATGGGTGGACTGTATGACCTGCTGTGGGAAGTAGCTCATTTTCCTCACTGTCGATTTTAATGATACTCTCAACATTTCTCAAAAAGATAGGTCGGTAGGTTAATGTTAAAGCCATTTGTTTTAATTATTTTACCTTTCATTCTGAGTAATCAAGATTTTTGTGATTTTTTTAGTGGAAGTTGTGACCAGAGATTACAATCCTGCTGACAATCTAGAGCATTACTATAGGCTTGGAGGAAGGCCTGAAGTGTCAGGGTTAGGATATATTCAAATGAAATTGAAATTTCAAAATCTATATACAGAATGGAATAGTAATAGTTTTGAAATGGGATTTAAAAAAAATGGAAATATTGATTGTACAAAGGATACATGGACTGTGTTATGGACAAAAACATGTGTATGAAATATATGAAGGTGACAAGAACAAAAATTAAATGTGACATGTGCATAACTAATTTAATTGAACGGTGGAGGTTGAATACAGTGCACAAATCTAAAGTCCAGTTTGATGAAATATATGAAAGTGACAAGTGCAGGGCTTAAATGAGACTCAGACAAAGAGTGTTTTAAGAAAAATTATTTCATATTAAATATCCTCAGCCACATTTTTTGGAAATATAAAACTAAATGAGCAACTTCACATTTTACAATCGCAGGCTATAAAACGCCTTTTCTTAACCGACACAGAGGCATTTAGATTCAGTTTGCGGCCGACCAGCTGCAATTTGAAATGGAATGAAGCCCACTGACGGCAGACAATCCAAAACAGTAGTCAAACGCGCCCTTCCTTCTCTTTGAGCCACATCATCCAATAAAGCACTCCAGCAGTGTGTGTGTGTGTGTGTGTGTGTGTGTGTGTGTGTGTGTGTGTGTGTGTGTGTGTGTGTGTGACTCAATGAACCAGCTGCACACAAAAATCATAATAAGTTTGGAATAAATTCAGTAATTAAAAGTAAATAGCAGGTATTATAGTTAATAAAAGTTTGGTAACATAATGCAAAGCAGACTGTCTTCATCTCTGTAGCAATGGTCAATGAGGCTCATGGGTAATGTAGCTGCTTCAGCTGTCAAAAACCAACAAAAAAACTTGATTTCTCAGAATCAAAGGTGAAATAATTCAAATTAATGGTCTTAACATTGATCTATCATATTGTTCAGTTATCAAGGGCACTTTCATGTTTTTGTGTTGAAAAATGTTGAGGATATCATTAAAATGAACAGCGAGGAAACTGTTCCCGACAACAAGGAAGAAATATGTGATCCTTAAAACTAAAATCATTTTTTTACACAGCTAACACAAAAGCTCAGATAAATACACAACACAAAGACAATGATTCAAATAACATTCAAGCTACCTGTTTTCAGCGATAGCAGTGTCCATGGCAACCACCATAGCAACAACAGAAAACATCGCATTCCAGCGATTTTCTGGTGAAACCTGAAACTAAAGATCATATACATTCACTGAACAAAGATCATAAAAGTAAAATGCACATTTCTCACAAGAAATGTTATCAAAATACATTTTAATTTCAATCTTAAAATATTGCATTTTCCCCTGAGAATAAAAGGAACGTCAGTCATTTTGTTTTCGCAGACAGAAACTTGACACGTGACATGGATGCAGGCCGTTAGAAAAGAAGACGACAAAAAAAAAGGCAGGCATCTCACAATTTTAGAGCCATTATTGTGAAACTAATATGTTTTGCGCTGTGGACTGATGTCGTTGTTACACATTTTGATGTGAGACTGGGTTGTCAGTGTAAGAGACTTCAGGTTTCCACATTAAACTTGTGTGAGCTGCATATTAGTCCACAACTGGCCAGTTGTGATGTCACAAATCCTGCTCGTAGGCGCACTCAGATTTTCATTGAGCACAGAGAAAGATGAATGTGAATACAGCCCTCTAGTGTCAAACTGCACGTACATCATTTTTCACAGCGAAGCTCAAACATTCAATTGTAAGAACAAGAAGAAAAACATATTTTGTAGTGGATGTAAACTTCAAAGTTTTCTTGTATTCCCTGAAAAAAACTTGATCTCATTATTCCAGACACACAAAACACACAAAAAGTGTATTAACTTATAAATCGTCCATAATACAAAAACATTGCAGTTGAAGATGCTTTTCTTTGCTGCTTAATGCTATTATGCTGTTTTGTCATCCATTGCTATTAATTTTAGAGCAGAGTTCCTCTCACTGCTAAATACCTACAACTGCTTCCTAAAGGACCAGACTCAGCTGCACCTCAGTTACTCACAGGTATAATTTATGTTATAATTATATATCAGCTTTTTTTCTTTATTGATTGATTTTCTGCCAGATCTCTAATTAGTGCCTTTTCAGACATTTGTCACTTTAGAGCAAATCATAACTTCTGAGAAATGTCTTTTATTTTGCATGATCATTTGTGTATTCAAGTGTATATTTGGACATAAATGTTTTTTTAGAAGACTGACTTCTCATTGATACAGAAACTAAGGAAGTAGGGTCCTACATTGGTAGGATAATGGGACTTATGACTGTAATTATACAGCATGCAGGTGTCTTTGGGTCTGTCTCCGTAACAGGGTGAAGAAGGAGAGGTTGTAGTGGAAGGCTTAATGAATATCTGCTGGGGAGTACGAAGACCCATCAGGCTGAAAATACAGGATGAGAAACAAATGCTTCCATTTTCTCCTCTGGTCTCACCTGGCCCCACCAGTCCAGTCAGCCCGCTCGGAAACAAGAGGTCCATTTCGGCTTTTGTGTAATATTACTAATTATATCAATATCAGAGCAAAATGTGAAGAGCTTTGGACACTTAGTACTCACAAGCCTGCAGTATATGCTTAGCAGAGTTTCTTCTGTCAAACATTTTGATGATGGGATAGTCTTAGCATTAGCATTTATTTACATTTTAGACCGACGGTACAAGTACTATTAAAGGTTGTAGGTGGTAATAAAGTAAGAGAGGGGTCATTTATTTAGTTTTAGTTTACACAGTGGATTAAGAGCTTTTGACTGTCCAGTTCTGACAAGGTAACACCTAAACATTTGACTTTTAGAAAGCTATTACTAACAACAGCACTTTTACACAGATGCTGGGTGGTCAAAAATTAGCGACTGCTTTTTTTTATTCACCAACTTTACAAGCTTTTATTGTTCAAGTAGCTTCTCACAGTAACCATAAACATGTGCTTCAGGATTCATGAGATAGACATAACTTATGAAGTGAAGTAAACACTGCAGAGACACTACATGGGCAAGGCTGAGTATTCTTAAGTTCCAGCTACAAGTGGTAGCTTGCAGTGTTTTTGTCCCTCATGGAGGTTTACAATGAAGTGAGTTATAGGATCACTTTTACACGTTTCTCTCTGTTGTCTCTGCTCTATCTCTCTCTGCAGGGGTATGACACGATGGGGAGAGTATGTTGATCTTCACCACATAGACGAGATGGCTGAGACAGCACAGGAAACAGTCGCCACCATTCCTCTACCAGGTTCTTTTTGCTTCTCTCCCGTTTCTCCAGAAGGATTTAAAACTGTGTTAGATTTCTATTCTAGGACATCAAATCTCAGAAAACTTGTGTATGTGTGTGTTTTATTTTTCATCTGAAGTTATAATGTTGTTCTACTGAACAGAAACAGAAGAAGAAATGTGAAGTATCCTTAGCGCAGATGTTTTTGTTTGTTTTCTTTTACATTTGATTCACATGTGGAAATGTATTGCATAGTCCACTTTTAAATCTCTCTCTTCAATTTTCCATGAAAGTAAAATGTTAGGAACCACTGTGTGCAGCAAGATGAGAATTTTATGAGCGTGTTTCTGTACTCTCAAAAGGCCCTGCTGTTTACGAGACCAGCACGCTGCGTCCTGTGAGGCACAAGAACTCGGAGCTGGAGGCGGAGTCGAACCTGTTTCGCTGCATGAGTGACGCCTCGTTGGTCAAGAGGAGGAAGACCAGAGGCAAGTCAGCGGCACAAAAAGAGAAAGAAAGACAACATCGCTTTTCTATCAATGGACACTTCTATAACTATAAGGTAGGTTGGTTTCTGCTTAACATCTATGATGTTATATGTCTCTCTTTTTCTCCTCACTCCCATCTGCACTGCAGCTCACCAATCTCTTATTGTTTTTTTTTTCCAGACCTCTATCTTCACACCATCCTTTGGTACTTCAACTAAAGTTCGTATCTCTAGCAGGATGACCACAAACCAGGTCATTGAACAGCTGCTAAACAAGTTCAAGGTGGGTTTGGTGCTTATTCTCCAGGCTGCAGAATATGTCACTGAAGTATAAAAAGACACAAATATCATTTTAATCTAAAGTCAGTTAATGTTTTGTATGAGGCAAAATATTAAATGGACTTATTAAATAGACATTCACAAAGGTTGAACCCTGTAATGTGTAATATACTTATGAAATAACAGACCTCAGACCTTCATCCGCCAACCAGAACTGAGTGTTTACCATAAATGTTGAAATGTTTTTCCTGTATGTTATTCGTACAGATAGAGAACGGTCCCCAGGAGTTTGCTTTGTACTGTCTTCATCAGAGTGGAGGTACGGTTTGTCAGCAAATGAAATAATTAAACAACATAAGACGAAAACATTACATGTGACAGTAAGATCTGTAAATTTCTGTCTAGAAAAGAGGAAGCTGAGTAACAGAGACCAACCACTCTGGGAGCGCATACTGCAGGGACCTTCTGATGACATCATGAAGATCTTTTTGATGGACATGGATGAAGAGGAAGTCAGCATTGATGTGAGTACACCAGTCCAACCCACGAGGGGCTAAAAGGTCACCCTCAAACACTTATGTGATGTATCTTCCTCCTCTCCTCTCCATCAGGTAGCCCAGTACCTGAACTTGGACCTCCCGATCCTGGAGCATGTTCTAATGAGACTCAAAGAAGAGGAGAACAAAGAGATACAAAGGGTCATTGGCAAGTCAGTATATGATCTTATACACTTCAAAATCTTTCTTAAAGGATGCCAGTATTATTGTAGTAACAATTCTATGCCAGGGGATGGCGCCAATATTTTTAATTTTGTTGATTTGCTGCCTACTCATGGTTTCTGCTTATGTGTGTATGTCAGGTACCATCACCAGCACAGACTCCTGTCCCATATGCTCAACATTAAGATGTCACCTCACACTGAGACTAGTGTCTGACGGCTGATGATCCGAATGACTGACACAAGACATGGAGAACTCTGAGGAAGTCTGTAGATTTTCTTTAAATCTTTAACAACAATGTGCAACAAAGTGCAACAATGCAAAAGTTTGGATTTGAAACACAAAGGTGAAAATACTACATGACATACTGCTATCATTACAAATAAACAACAAAGAAGTAAAATATACTTTTTCAATTCTTATGTGAGTCACTTATGTCATTTTTATTTGCTGTAATTTTTTTTTTAATTTTGTAAAGTGAAAGATAAAATTGTCAGATGGTGTTGTAAATAACTGTAAATAAATATTGTTCATGAATAAATATAAATGGCATGACCATTTTTGTGTTGTGCTTTCTGTCTGCGGGGGCTGGAGTGGGACACGGGAATTTTCCAGAGGGTTAGGGCTAGTTCAGCCTCCTCACCAGGAGGTAAACCGGGAGGTGAAGAGGCTGGCCTGAGGGACACAAAACTAACCAAAGAACCAAAGTCGTTGTTTCTCCTCCACCTGCTCCCCTGAGCTCCAATGCTGCCAATTTTCCAATCCAGGATGATCTCAGACATCACCCTGATGAAGACAAGATTGAAAGCATGTGGGGAATAAAGTATGGTGTACAAGAAAAGAGTTGTGCAAAGTGTTTTAATTTTGATGGACTTGCATTGAAGCTCACACTGGTCTACAAAAAAAATCAAAAAAGCTATAGTTAGGTAATTTTTTTAAAAATTATTTGTTGGGCAACAGAGGACGAATTATGCTTTGGTTTGTATGTCAGCATTACCGGATTGCAATTGATAGGTGGTTGGTCAAAGCGTTTCAGAGTGTGTTTGCTATTGCTTTGTAATAAAGATTACTGGGGCTTCGTTTAATAGGGAACACCACCCTTTTTACACATAATAAGCCCTCATATACATTATAACACACCCTGATGGATTATGAGGATATGCAGTGAAGGACATTGTGTTTGCTCATACTGCTGTCACTACTCATAAATCACTGGATGCCATTTAGTTATGTCACTCACCAATGTGTGTTTATGAAAAAGACAAACAGTCATCACTGATATCTAGAGCAATGGTTCTCAAAGTGGGGTCCTTAAGGGGGCTCTAGGGGGTCCCCAACAAAAAGAGGAATTATTTGTTTTCATTGATTACACCCATAAGTATCAAAATGACTGATTGTGTGACTATTTTTGTCATGGGGTTTATACACTTTTTATACACAAATGGGGGTCCATGGTCTAATTTGTGTCAGTTTAGGGGTCCATGGCATAAAAAA
The DNA here is from genome assembly GCA_029490765.1 of Euthynnus affinis. Lineage (NCBI taxonomy): Eukaryota > Metazoa > Chordata > Actinopteri > Scombriformes > Scombridae > Euthynnus > Euthynnus affinis. The sequence goes on along the minus strand of CM055855.1, from coordinate 8,873,539 downwards.
GTTTGAGAATCACTGATCTAGAGGGTGTCAGCACACTGTTGTTATCTAAGTAGGCTTAGAAATATTTAACATCCTTAGTTCAAAGAGAACAACCACAATACCAGATCACAGAACAGCCTAATTTAAAAGTCTACCAACTCTGAACTGGTTGATGACTGGTGTCCATTACTGTGCACAGTACAACTGGAATGAAAAACAAACAAAAGTTACAGACAAAAGTGTGTGTGTAGGGGTGTGTGTAGGGGTGTGTGAGGGAGAGAACTGCATACATGTTTTGTTAAATAATGGTGAAGTGAAGAGTGAGCAATGCCAGTACTGCCTGAGCTGTTTAGTGGCAAAGCCTTTATAATGTCTTGCCAGACCACCAGACAGCCTCATATTACCCAGCAATGAAACATATTTTCCTCTGACATGATGAATGACAAAATAAGAATAAATGCTAACTGCTTGTTTTATTGAGGGATACAGTTTCCATGTGATGTTTGCTAAGGAACCCAAACTTTTAAATGTTTTAGAAATGGAAAGAGTGTATACTCAGTGGTATGACTCTCTTGTAGCCCTGTCTAGTTGTGGAAGAGATCCACAGATGTTGGTTGGGTGATCCCCATCTCAAGAGAAAATTCAGTCTGTGTGCTAGCATATTTTCACTTTTGCTTAAATATCAAATAACTTTACATTTCTTTGTAACCAAGGAAGAAAATTGGATTTCTGACTCTAGTGGCTCACAAGCCTCATACTGTGCAAAAATGTAATTAAAAGTTTGTTGGAAACTAATATGAAGCATCAGACATCCAAATTAGACAAATCAAGTGGATATCTTCCAACATTACATTCTTTTTGCCAATATGCCTCATTTAATATCTATACTTCCACTGCAGCTCAACAGGGAAACAAAGGAATTTGATGCTAAATAGATTGTAAATGTGACAGATACTCACTTGATATAACTAACTCAGACTGCTGAAGCCTCATATAAGCTTCAAATAAACTTTGAAATGCATTTTTGCACATAATGACTGTGTGGACACACTGTGGATCTTGGCCCCCGTTACTTACAATGAAAGCACATTTGAATGGAATATTTTAATAGCCAGTATGATCAGGAGGAATGATTACAGCGAGGAAAACCTCTTTCAGTGTTCATATAGACATCTGACTGTTGTTTTAAGACACGTGAAAAATTGTGAACCTGTCCTTTAACGCTTTCCTCTCTTCTGGGAAGACACAGGATTTTAGAATCTGGCTGCAAGGAACCCATTCAGCCATAAGAGCCACTGATGTTGGTGCCATCGGATGGGGTTTAGGTCAGGGCTGTGTAGAGGCCAGTCAACCTCTTCCTCAACAAACCCTTTAAAAAATATTTGTGGACATGGCTTCGTCGATGGGCGTAATTGTTGTATTGAAACAGGAAAAGTTCTTCCCCAAACCTTTGTCACAAAGTTGGAAGTGCACTATCACCTAAAATATAGTTGAATGCTAATTACCTAAGGGCCTAGCCCCAAAAGCCCTGGAGTAAAAGTAGATAAAAGTACAGTGTATGGATAAGGGTGACCACATACTGGGCCAACTTCCAACTTTGGCTTGGTTTCCATCAGTCTACAATAGCAATAGAAAAGTTGGGCAAAGTTGGGCCTCAAGGAGAAGACATTTGAAACCTCTGGGTGTGGACCAGCACATGTATGTACAGTACTGTTTATATTATGGGTTGTGTATGTTCACAGCAGATTAGTTCTTCTGTAACTGTGTTAACATGTCAGTCAAATGATGAATATCTTGTCCATATACTGTAGCTGTATTGCATCATAACTAATTTCTGATTGAGAAATCAATCATGTTTAATCCAGATGTGGAAAAGCAAAGTCCCCATAGTTTTTAATCTTCATTTTAGCAAACCTCATTTGACGGCCAATTGAAAAGGTTCAGGGAGTTTCCTGTTGGATTTTAAAAACGTTTACTTAGGGGTTAATGTATTGCCTTAAAATCTGTTTACAATAGCGGTCACTCCCTTTCGGACTGTATAAAAAAGCATGATTGCAACTTTTGTGGTCACTGACCAGCAAAAATCTACTCCAGCCATAAGATCTTCAACATAAGAATGATGAAACTGAGTCTCTTCTCTGCTGTTCTGGCCCTGCTGCTTGGCCTTTCAGCACAAAATGACTCCTTGGTAAGACATATGGTGCAACACCGCCGCAAATCATGTCTATAACTATTTCACTTGAATTTTTTCATTTTGGTTGTTTTTTTAAGGATAAAAATTCAATTTTCTCAAAAGAAAACAAAAAAGACTGCCTGCATTCTCCTGAAAAAAGATCAGATCTTGGCAAATAGAAGATTGCTCCAAGTATCCCCCACAAATCTGCTTTTTATTAAGTGAGGCATGTTGTTAGGTCAACACATGCATTTTTAAATGTTTTGAGTGGAGTCATGAAATGTGATCTATACATCAACAAAGATTCAGGCATTTCATTATAATCAATCCACACAATAAACACAATTCAACAAATACCTGAGGCCCTCACCTAAAGATAACAGACAGATTTGATTTAGTTCAACAATACACAATATTATTAACAAATTCAACTTTGTCATGGCAGTAATTTAATTTCTCCTAATTATGTTCGCTTTGTCCTACTGCAGGTGCGACTGCATGAGGAAGGTGAGACTTCTAACTACCAACATCTCATCTCACACATCACATTTATCACAGCACTGGGACGGCATGTTGGGTAACTAAATCTTCTGGTTTTAGGTGTGAAGACCAAGGAGGCTGTCCATTTAGACATAACTTCAAGAATTCTTGAGGCAAATAAAGGTAAGCATAATTTATTCAGGTGGAAAAAGTGCTAATATAGCATCGTCACTTGCTCACATCACATTTCAATCTGTGTCGATTCTGAGTATCCGTGTGTGTGCGTCTATTTAACATGCTACCCACATATTGTCTCACTTCAGGCGTTGACCATGTTCTGGTGGAAGGTGATGTCGCTCTCTCAAAGAAGAGGAATGCCATGAAGTGCCTGAGTGGCTATTGCAAATGGAAAAAGTCCTACAATGGACTAGTTGAAGTACCCTATAGGATCAGTGATTACTTCTGTAAGAGTCAAGTGATTCATCCATGAGAATTACAGTATCAGTGCAATGATAATCATTATCTCAATACAAAAATTTGAAACAAAAAAGATAGAAGCCCCAGACTGAAGACAGATATTTTGGGGAAGAGTTCTTTTTGTAAGATGAACAAGTGAAAATTCATGCTTCAATAACATCAAGAGCTGCTTACTGCTCTACTTTTGTTTACCCACGACAACAACAAAAAGTCTTCATATGGTACCAAGCACAGCAACCAGAATCCTGACAAGATCAAGAAAATTTTAGGTATTCTGATGTCGATAAACTAACATTAATCTTGTTTTAATCGCAGATGACAATGAAAAGGCCACGATTAAGAAAGCTATGCAAACTTTCCACGAGAAAACCTGCATTCGCTTTGTCCCTCATCATGGCCAGTTTGACTACCTGAGCATTGAGAGTGAACTTGGGTGAGTACAGATTAGAAGTAATGGTCATGTTAGCCAACCTGTCAGGGTTCAAACCCATCTCTCTGTCTTTCACTGTACTGTAGGTGCTGGACTACCGTTGGCAGAGATGGAGGACAGCAAGTGGTTTCTCTGTCTGTGTATGGCTGTCTTCATCATGGGATCATTCAGCACGAGCTCCTACACACACTGGGCTTCCACCATGAGCATAACAGGAGCGACAGGGACCAGTATGTCAGGATCAACTGGGAAAATGTCCCATCAGGTGAGCTCTAAGCTCTGATGCTGATGGATAGTTGTCAACTAAATGTGTTTGTGGTGGAGCTAGAACTGAAATTAAATTCAGTCGTTCTAAATCACTGTGTTTTTATAATTCAAATGGAACTAGGAACAGTATTAATTTACCAACTTGATTATTTTATGACTTTTACTCATATATACAGTATATTCACTATAATACTGAATATGTATATGTATATGAGAGTAGGAAATGAATGCGTAATACATTTTCTTTCAGGTGCAGTTATTATTTATGTATATTCTTTTTCTCTGCAGCAAATTCCTTTGACTTCCACAAAAAAGACACAAACAACCTGAACACACCATATGACTATTCATCTGTTATGCATTACGGAAGGTAATATCTATTTATGTCCACTTGGGGGCATCACAACAAGCTGTAAACACAACTTTGACATATTATCACCTTAACAAGTCAACAAGGCTACATGTTAGCAAACAGTATTTTCACATTTAGCAGACACAGAGCAATATTAATATTCATTTGAAGTATTGTTTCTGGCCACCTGGCCAATGTGAGTTTGGTAATCACTCTCCTTTTAGTTCTGTTTTTTGTCTCCAACAACTACTGAGGGAAATGTGTGGCCTGTTAGCTGCTAAATGCTCAGCTATGTTCACCAGCTAGTTGCTAACTTTGTCTGTCTTCTGGTGTTCTTCTTGGTGTTGGGCAGGTAGTGTACAATGGGTTTACCAGAGTTTTTCTTTCAAAACATCTACCTGCTGTGAATGAAAAGACAGTTGATGACAGCAATGAATCTAAACATTAAAGTTGCGGGCTGTGAAACCAAAATAACAAGCCAAAACACGTTAAAATGCTCTGCATAGGTCAGCAAAACTGCAGTCGAGTATTAACTGTCATTATTATAAGATACTGATTAGTGCACTTTTAATATTATCATTTCTAACCCTGCACAGGGTTTGCAGCTCATTTTCTTCTTGAAATGTGAGATGGAAAAAGGTGCACTGAATCTGAACAAAAGCAAAATTACAGTAAATTAACTGTATTTTTCTCTAGGACTGCTTTCACGTCAGGAGGAGACACCATTACTCCCATTCCAGATTCTTCTGTGGCGATAGGACAGAGGGATGACATGTCTTATATTGATATCCTAAGGATCAACAGGTTATACGAATGCAGTGAGTATGGAAGTCATTAAAGACATAATCCATTGTCCATCCTGAAGTTTATTTTAAGATAATGCTTGATTGAACAAAGAAGAAGAGATGGGAGGGTTATATACTGTATAGGCAAGGTGATTCAAACCAATATCATGCATGACATATAAATTACTTTTTATTGTGACTTTACAATTGTTATTATTTAAAACAATCAGTGGATTTAAAGATGTGATGTTTGAGAACAGATACATGCTTTGAAGTTACAATGCAGGGTAAACATAGTATAGATTCTTTGTAATGACTGACTTCTTATAATTCTTTTCAGGCATTTGAAAGAAAATGAAGGCAATTCTGCTGTCACAAGACAACATGAGCTGTTTTCTCAAAAGTCTTAGTGAGCAGCATTGTGTGCATCATTTATGTATATAACTGATTATTCATTTATATAAAACTCCCAACAATCAAATAAATTATCCATTAAAAAATCATGTGTTCTTTACCTTTTGCCTCCAAAGCCCTCACACATGATTGATGACTTTTTTTCCAAAAATGTTATCAAAATTGAGGTGTATTACAATTTTGAAAAATGATATCAAATGTTCTCCAAATAATATATTATAATAATATAATATAATAATAATCTCCAAAATAAAGGAATGAGAAATAAGACATCAAGACATACAGCACAAATTCAAACCACAAACCACAAATAATCCCCATATTATGGCAACAAAAACCAACATCTGGTTTTGTTCACCTTTTCCAAACATATTTTATTGAGACCATCATCTGTCATTATTATAAGTTGTTCATCTTCTACTGTACCAAAACCACACATCCACCCCTTTCAATCATCTGTAAAACATGTGTTCAAAAAAAAAAGAAAAACTCACGCATCATCATCATTGTATCAAAATGTAAGAATGGAGGGAAAGACAAAGCATCACTATCAAAAAGTTAAGCCTGTCAAAAAGTTAAAGCTTCTCCACAAGTTTTCTGCACTTGTGACTCTGCAGCTGATGTTTGTTGTTGCGGGGGTTGAAAGTCACCTCAAAGTGGCACTTCAGATTCTGCGGAGAGGGAAACAACAGTAATTATTATGTTAAGGAAATCTCTGGGAAATCTCAAAAATATAGGTATAGGTAATAGGTCAGTTTCAGCACCATCCCTTACAAGCTGAGAAACAGGTGCAGATTTGATGTGGGATGTTATTTCTTTCCTTTTCTTTTTCTTTCTTTCTTTATTTCTTTCTTTCTTTCTTTCTTTCTTTCTGTACAGATTTATTGTTATTTCCCTTTAATATACATATATTGTTAAGATTTTAATATGCAAGATTATCTTCTTAACAATAGATACCACAAAAATGGACTGTAAGACTGAACCTCAAAGTACAACAGTCTTTGTACTACGAAAGAATATAAGACAGAAAAGCATGGGTGCAACAGATGACTCTAATGCTGTATGTGTTGTGTTATAAGACAATGAACACAGTGTATTACAGAAATATCACTAAGTTGAATACAACTTAATGAACACATACAAACACACACAAAACTGATTTACCTTTTTCACAAGACTGCAGCTGTTCAAATCATGATTTTCACTCTTGAGGCACTTGGTTTTTCCCAGGATCGCATCAATCTTAAAGTTGATCACGTTGGTCACCTAATGAGGCGAATGGACAATATTACATGCCGTGCCCCCATAATAGGAGTGGTGAGATGCATGGTGTGTTGCATTTGAGTTGATTTGTTTCTAAAAGATGAATCTAACCTGAGCCTGAGCAGAGTTGATGCTGACCAGTTTGAACACCCTTTTGCCTTTGGAATGCGTGTTGAACATCTTCACAGCATATTGAGCTGCCTCCTGAATCTCAGCTGAGTCTGGACTCCGATCATTCCAGCCCCCCAGCAGAGGCACTTTTTCTATAAGGCAAGTTAACACACACACACACACATATAGTTTAAATTTCTCTGAAATGCACACATTCATACTCATAACGATGTCCATTAACAAACTTGTGTAAATAAAAGAACACAAATATTTATACAGATGTGCTCTCACTGACTCCAATTGACAAATCATACACACAAGTAATCACTTGTGTTATGGTTGCATGTGTTGCAGGATGTGTTGTGTACAAATCTTCATCCTGAACATGGGCTGTTTCAGTACATAACTTGGAAACTATAAGACCGATAAAACTCCCTTTTAAACCAACAGGCATGTTTAACAGGCTTTGGATACACACACAGTACTTGTAATTAGGATCAATTCATTGTTGGTTTGGCTCTGAACACAAGATTTGTTGACAGTAAGTAAAATTAGAAGCCATATACCAAGTATAAAACTGACAAAGCATTGTAGAATAAAATAGTTTAACATTTTTCTTGTGGCAAAATAAAATAAATGTCTCATTTGAATCAAACACACAATTTGCTACTGTACTAATGGGATGTTTTATCCTGTAAACAAATTTGATGGATGGCTCTGACAGATTATCTTTCATTCCCAAACACAAACTCCACTCTGCCAGATTAAATGGATTCTGACCAATGACAACTCTCTCTGACTGCTTGCTAAGCCAAAGTCTCTGACTCAGTGTGTCCAAACAGACAGCACTATGGAGTCACTGTCTGCTCTCTGAGTACATAAATGTGCAACTCATTTTGCCATTATGTCATGCAGGCAAACCCTGTTAGAGAACAAAATGTCCACACCATGATGTAGTTGTTTTTTACTTTTAAAATGTATTTAAGATTGAATCATTTTACTGCTGGACTTGATGTTATTAAAAGCCAAAGCAGTCTGCTTATATAAGATATCACGTCTTCTTGCATATCTGTCAGTATTACTGTACATGTACTTGACTGCTTTTCCTGTTTGTCTGCATTCCTGACTGACTGAGATAAACTAGCTGACTTCCTTGTCATTAGCTTGAGTTGCTGTGTATTTGATCTAAATGTTGTATACTGTATTCTATTATTCTTGGTTGTTGCAAGTGTTTTGTCTGGCTGGTTTCTATGTAGATTGTTAGTCATGTCTGTGACACAGCTGTCTGTGTTGCTATTTTTGTTGCATAGCTGTATTGTTTTCCAGTCTACATAACCTACCCTTTCCATCTTACAAGCCCTGTTTTGTTTCATGTGGTTAAATATTAGAATCTCAGGCACACTCGGTTATATTTGCTTCACTTGGCTCAGCTGGGCTTAAAAATGATAATTCATTTTATCCAGATCAATGATCAGTTGACCTGGATAAAATTAATACAATTAATTTTAATTAATACACAGCCCTAAATTTTTAATTTAACAGGAGTCAATACATTTTTAATCTAAACAATTTCAAAAATCTACTGTCAGCCTATAACAAGGGGAACCTCAGTGATGAGCACAAGTCAGTAACTTTGGTTGGAGTGTATAAAAATACAAACCAGTTTTATATGGTTTTACAAAGCAAGTGATCTAAAACTGAATAAACCCCCCCACCACAGTTCAACACATTTGGCAATGTCATGCTGATTTTACATGACTTTACACCAAAAAGCCTCCTTTCTCATGTACAAGGTACATGGAACCTGTGAACTTCTTCTCATTCCCATTTGTTTATCAAATGATTTCTGGAAGATGCATGAACACAGCTCTTGTATTGCCTGAGTATTTCAGGTGCTTGCTTATGTTTTGCGATGTTTGTTTGTACTTGTATGGTCATTTCTAGAAGGTTCCAATTTAGGTCACGTTGCACACGTTGTGCAAATCCCTCAGAAGCTGGTGAAACACATTATGTTAATTTGTCCCCAACTTTTAATGAGAAAATAGTTTAGAGTAGGCCTGAAAGTAGGCCTGAATAGAGTTTGGATTGCATATAGTGGAACTTTCAACATTACAAGTAACTTTAAAGATAACTCAATCTTTGATCAGTTTATGACATCATTATATTATATATTATAATATTCACTTTAGGTAGCCTTGTTACCCTGATGATGCAAAATACTTCAGATGTATCACCCAGGCAGTTTTTAATCTGTGATATCCAAAATAAAATGAAACAAAGTCTGAACTCCCAAAGAAAGCAGTATGTTCTCTAGAGTCTTCTTATAATATTCTCTTATCTCATTCTCTACTTGTTGTCTCCCACTTTTCTTATCCATATCTCTACTTACTAGTTACAATGATTTCCTCCACAGGCTGATCTCCCATGCACAGTTGGACAGCTGACAGACATACCAGCACTGACAACGGAAGAGACATCTTTGCTTGTTGACCACCACCACGGCGTGCTGCGCTCCTCACAAGGAAAAGACTTGTGATAAAAGAATCTCCTTATAAAGACACCAGATGATTTGAGTCGAACTACGTGCCAGACAAATCGTCTAGATGTCCTGCAGTGTTTGCAACAAAAATGATGATCCACCAGGACAGAGCAGTAAAAAAACAGAGAGACATTGAAGAGAGTTATTGAAAAAAAAAGTAAACAAGCAGCCTATCATTAACCACTTTCCTCATATTATAAAAATGAGACTTCAAATGCTGCAAAAATGTCAGATATAGAAAGAGCTGCAAAGAGAGAAACATTATAACATCTTACCTGTCTGATACAGAAAAAATAGGACTTCCACCTTGTGAATCCTGGAGCACTAGTGAGCCAGACTGAGAGGACTAATGTGAGCGAGGAAGAGAGAAGGAGGGAGAGGGAAAGAGTGTTGTTAGTGAATGGCAGTGGCTGTTCAGCATTTAAGCTCTGGTATGTTTAACAAACCGGTGAAGACCACACCCACCCGCTGACTGGTAATGACGCCATATAGGGATTTAACAACCATCAGCGGCTTTGGGGTGTGTGTGTGTGTGTGTAAGAGAGAGAGAGAGACGGGGGGGGGCTGGGTAGGTAGGAGATTTGGTGTGGATGTGTGTATGAGTGTGATGATGCATGCTATTGTGTGTGTGCGTTGATGTGCCCGGGCTCTTTGTGCACTTGCATTCATGTGTAACATGTGGGCGTGTTACCCTCTCCTGCATCTGTTTACGTGGATGTGTGCATGCACATTTTGTCTTTTCCTTTACACCATTGAACAAGGCACTTTTGTGGGGACGTGACTCAAACCCAGCTGGTAAAATCTGTTGGCAGCCGGTGAGTCACAGTGCGAGCTATAGCACACAGCAGACACATTACACATGAGTTCTAGGTACATCAACATCCTGTCCAGAACATTTGTGTTTTCATATGATAAAGGGTTTAAACTGTCTAGATAGCAGTGAATGAATACATAAATGTCAGCGAATGGAACTGAGAGGATTAAAAAGAGCTCTGTTTACTTGTGTTGGCTGTGTGAATTTATAAAACTGTGGCTGACTTACATTTTTTTTCTTAATATGGCTCTCGTTGCATAGTGATGGATGCAAAAATGTATTAGTATTGAATTCTAGTCTCTCTGCATGGGGCACCAGCCTTGTATCACATTCTAATATATGCTGATTGCATGCCAGAAGGAGAAAAAAGTTTGCATAATTTTAACCAAAACACATTGGCCAGTCGCCTGCAAAATGTATTTTTGTTTTGGCCACTAAGGAAGAGTAGAACTCCACAACAAGCTGGCAGACACAAAGTTCTTACAAATCATCACCTTATGATGTTGTTATAGCTAACATTTTGGCAACCAATCCAAAGCAAGATTAGTATTCATATGGAGTTGTTCCGCCAGATGAATGTAAGCCCAGTATTCATTCTCCTATGAACTCTGTGTTGGTCTCCACCAACTGCTAAGAAAAATATCCGACTCTAAGTAGATGTTCCATTTTCTTCAGAATTCATCCATTCTCGCTAAATCTGTCTGTCTGTAATTTGGTGCTGGGCAGGAAGTGTATAGTGGGTTCCTCGCAGCTTGTTTGTGGGTTCCTGCTGCTGTTGGAAACAAGATGAAAATAGTAAATGTTCCATAAAACCAAAACCAAGAGCTGAAAGAGACTAAAACTCCAAGGATCTGCAGAGATGAATGACAATTCTATTTGGGTTTGTTACTAAGCAACTATATTACAGTGTCCATAAACTCATGGTAAACATCTTTTAATCAATTTGTTAAACTTTAAATATGTTGTGTACACATACTAACACATATAAACCTACATTTAAAAAATGCAAACACAGAAACAATGAAACGATGTAGATATGGTTACGATTTAACTGAAGATAAGTTTGATTGTCATCAGATTTAAAGGCAGTAAAAGATTTCCTGAGTCCTCAGAGTTTTCCTGAGGTTTCTGGTATGCCTGTGCATGTACATATACTATGCTGTATGCTTATAGGACTATAAACCCTATTCTTCTGTCAACAGTATGTAATGAATCAAATCGTCCAGCAGAGGGGAGCAGCACCATATTACAAAATGCAACAGGTGGTTAGAGAGGCAAAATTATTTTGTTTTCACAGCCAGTTGAGTTTAATGACAAGAAAAGCCAGAATACAATAAGCAAACTTTAAGAGTGGTCAATTTTAAATGTGAGAACTGGTGATTAGAGCAAATGTCCTATAGAAGAGTCAAGCGTTCATTCTACTCCAAAGTGGTTTTGAGCTGCTCTGGTGTTCTTCAAAAAAGACAGTGAATCTTGACAGTAGCTGATAATTTCTCATGTGCTTTTTATTATTTTTAAGAAATGTTTAAAGTTTAGGTTTTAAGTACCAACTACTCAGTTTAGGATTTAGTCAGACATGATCAACATATTATAGATTGTCATGAATCTACAATTTGAACTGTTCTGATTACATATAGGCATTTAAATGTTAGCAACAGTGCTAAACGTGAAAGAGGAAGTTGATTTACGTCTGGTTTAAAGTTTTACCAGAACCTTAATTGTTAATATAAAGCCCAGAATCATGAGCAAAAAATTCCACTGCTATGATAGGAGAGATAGAAGATAAGTGATAAGGAAGTTAGAACTGACAGCTCTGACAGGGGAAAGATAGATAAAGACAGATGAGACAAAGGATAGACAGATGGGTAGAGACTGACAGCTACAATTGGCACATATAGGGAGGCAGATGGACAGGCGGATAAACAGGATCAAAAGGCTGACCAAAAGAAAAGAACTATACAGATGGACACACAGTCAGAAAACAAGAATGCAGCCCAGTCCAACCACACAACAAGCCAGGACCCCAACACTGACAAAAGATTTGATTTAACACCATTCTGACGCAGCTGAAACAAAAACACCCTAAGCTTCACAAAAGTAGAACTTGTTGCTGGGTTATATTAATTACTACAGTTAATTACATTAAATTATTCTGACACAAAACAGGCTAATAGTACATAGATGCAGACTGAAAAGTAAAATACCGGAAAACAGATAACAAAACTCTGTCTGTCATTTCTCCAGGGAAAGGCCTGGCTGGTGTTCACTGCTCGTCTGTTGCTAATGAGACGTTTAGTACTGCAGCTCTTCCAAACTGCAACTAGCAGGTCAGGGTCAGCAAAGGGGAGGCTGGATTTACCCAAACTGGAAGTCTTTGGCCTTTTTCAAAGCAGTAATTAATGTCAGGGTTGTTTGTCTGACAACAAGTGGACTGGACACCAACTGCCACAGTTTTCATTCATGTTGTTCTTGTCATAACACTCGGTAGGAAGGGCTATGATTGGTTGATTTTGTTTTGAAGACAAAAAGAGCGAGGCCAAAGGTTAAATTTACCTCATAAATAAAGAAATCTTTTCTATTGTGTTCTATTGGGACTGTTCAAGGCGAGTAATGTGAAAGAAATGTATTAGTCATATATGCTGAACCAATTTGAACTTTAAACAAATTGTTTTATTGCATTTCTCAGATGACTATGGCCATCACGTTGTACTTCTACTGTGTATTTGCTAAAATGGAAATGCGCCATACTTATGCGTCACTGAAAACATTATTAACATTCAAGTTTATTAGGTACTCTGTTACAATTGAATGCAATCCAATATGATACCTCTGCAATAACCTTTGAGAAGCTTAAAATCATCCGTTTCAGTTGACAAGAGATGTTGCTTCCACCCTGCGGAGGTGGTGTTATGTTGGATTGCATTAAATTGAGAGATGTGCTTTTCCGCCTCCATTTCCAGGTACAAAGGTGGAGAAAAGGTCACTGCTTTGGATAATGAGATGTGCCATCCAATTTACTGTTTGCATAAAGCAATGGAGGCATTTATGTTCTAATGTGTTTATGTACTCACAGAACAGGTAAACTAATTATATGAATAAATCAGCGTCCTGTCTCATGAAGCATTAAGCCAGATAACTTAACCAGATACTTTCACCCGTGTCCACATGCGGGGGGCATAAGGTTTTTATTCAGCAAAGGTATCTAGATTATTAATGATTTAAGCCCCATTTTCTGTGCTATACTTATGAAAAATGTAAGCTATTTGGACAGCCAGTCCTCATCTGTTTGATCGTGAAGACCGCAGGAACAGCATCTGTGGACTGGCTGTTACATTCACAGCCTTTGTTCACATGTGTACATAAATAATGTGAGACAACACAGTTTACACAAAATGCCAATCATATCCCTAGAGTTGCTTTTAACACCAGGAGGCTGAGATTAATGTTTTTCTCTCAGTCAGCAGTACATGTTAATAGTACATTGAATCCATTTTATCTTTATGTATTTTGTCAACACTTTCCTCTCAGTCCACTCCTAAAACTATGTGCGCGCACACACACACACACACACACACATATATATATATATAGTAAAAAAACAGAGAGAGAAAATAAAAGATTATGGTTAGATTACCTAGAAATGACAAACCACAGTAATAAATAAAATCCCATTACATTCTTCCCTTTTTTAAAAAAACTGCTACATAAATCAAAATTGAGTATAGTGACATCCTATCAAGTAATAATTTAGTTATTGTCTTTTATAAACAAACCCATCCATAGTTTAGTCATTTTGTACATTAATTTCACTGTAAACTAAAACTGAGTTGACTCACTAAAAACAAAGTTTGTAGCTTGCAAAGTTAACAACCAATACCACCTTGTTATGCCAGTTTGATACAAAATTTCACATGAAAAGAGATGCAAATATCCAAACCCACACAACCCTGCTGCGGCAGACCTGTATCTGTTTTTCTATGCCACATTCCTCAGACCTCCGACCTGGGATCAGCTCTGATAGCTCAGCCTCCGTAATCCCTACATCTACGAACCGCCCACTCCGCCGCTTGATTGACAGCCGGCTGCTCCAACGAGGCGGCGGCCGACTTGTCTGGCCTCCTTCCTCCCCCCCTCCTCCTCCTCCTCCTCCTCGTCCCGACTTTGTTGCTCTCTTGCCCCGCTAGCTCGTCTCCAGTCTCTCCGGGGGGAGCCGAAGAACAACTCGATAAAGTCCCAAACATGGAAGGCGACAATATAATAATGCCTGTTTAACTCGGGGAGATTTTCCAAGGTAAGTTTGGTTATTTTTAACTGTTCAAACCGGGGGGAGGGTATTAGCGGCTAGGAAGCTGTGTGCGTGTGGGGGGCGAAAAGTTTATACGCCTCCCTACACGGGACAGGCGGGAACAGAGGGACATTTACTCCAATGTTATTCACTGTAGGGATGTGTCATGTTGCTAGCTTACATGCTGTTACTTCTATAGCTTGTTTAGCACCCTGAACACTTGTTATATATCATGTATTTTTATATACAAGCCTTATAATTATTCCCGCAAGCAATGTCATATAGTTTCATGTCTTCATTCTGTCATGTATGGTGAAACATGCCTGGTAATTATGAGATAAACTGAATGTGTTTTCTTCTCTGTTGATGAAACATGTTGCTGCACTTTTGTTCAAATTTAATTTCGACATTTTGTTGATGGAGTTTTGTACGAAGCAAGAGGTTAAACACAAGCAAAACATCAAATATTCAAGACTCTCGGCTTGATTTAACATTTATTATTATAGTGAACATGGTGACACATAGTCTATGAAAACAAAGTCTTTGATTTGATAGAGTTATAAGTAAACTAATGTGTTATTTTAGTGTGTGATAGTGCATGTTTGTCTTATTATAGAAACAGATAGATAAGGAGCGCAAAACATCACAAGAACTGTTGTTCCACTGACTTACATTGATTCTTCTTCTTCTTCTCTTGCTTCTATCTCTCAGACACAAGCACAGAAACACATCTGGCATAGTATGAATGGCACTTTTAAATCATGAGTCATTCAGAAGCACTTCTTCTTTAGTCTGATAAACAACATTCATCTTATTTTGTATATTTATATGCACAACCGTAGTTCCGGGACAACTGGACTGAAGGTTAATGGACTAAGTACCAGATTAGAAACAAATAGTGTACACATGTGCACAGAAAGAGAGGGAGAGACAGACAGACAAAGACAGTGGGAAGGGGTCCCACTACAGATGTGCATTCCTCCAGCCTGTGGAGTGATCAAGCCTTTAAATAGAGCTCAACAGGAATGCAAACAGACCAAGCAGAAAGAGGAACCCTGGGGGCGTCTCAGGAGTAGAAGAGGGGAAGGTAGGTGAAAGAAGGAGCTAGCATGGAGACAAGGCTGCAAGGTATAGTGTCTCCCCCGTTAAAAGGGAAGTGCTGGTCAGTGTTACATAAGTTCGAGGTGAAGTTGTGTAGGAGTAATATTTAAAAGTGCGGTCAGTGTTCTTGTATCACCAGGTGATACTACATACTGCACATCAACAGCAGATTTTGAACCTTACCCAGAAATCCTTTCATTTGACGTCAGTGTACAAAACGTTTATCAACCTGGCTTGTCTGGGATGCTTCAAAGGGATTATACAGTAAGAAGATGCAATGCTGTACAGAGCAGAATAGCAATGATTAATCGATGAGTCAATTGAAAAAAAATGTATTTTTTGGATAGTCGTTCTAAGTATTTCCAGCTTCTTATGTGAATATTTTCTAGTTTTTTTCAGTGTGATATTAAAGGGAATATATTTGAGTTGTTGGGTCGGATAAAATAAGACATCTGAGGTTTTGCTTTGGGCTCTGATAAAACAGCAGTTGACATTTTTTCATCATTTTCTCACATTTTATAAACAACTAATCAGTTAATCGAAACAAAAAACAAGAAACAAGAAACAACAGACAGATTAATCCATAATGAAAGTAATCATTAGTTGCAGCCAGAGTGCAGAGCACATGTTGCACAGGGCACTGAAGGAGATTTTCATGATTGTGTAAAAAAATCTTGTATTTCAGTTGTGAGTCATTACTTTTGTTTTTCTTTTCGAAAAAGCTGACAGAAAAAGACAAATCTGATATAAACCAGTCGTGATGAGTATGGATTGGAGGGATTTTTCCCCCTGTTGTATTAAGCTTAAAAGTTGCTCAAGGTAATATTTGTTCAGCACAGAGGAGCCATGATCAGTTGTTTGGTGGTGGGGGTTTGGCACATGTTGCTGTCTTTCGGAATGAAGTTGTCAAAATCTCATTGGGTTGATTTATTGGGATTGGGCCGACTTCATTTTGTATATTTTTGATTTTGACATTCCAGCTTTATTATTTTTGTTGAGCCAAATGGCTTGTCATTGTTGGTAATTTGAGAGATTGGGGGAAAGAATTCGCATTCATAGACTGCAGTTCGCTGTCAGTTAACCAATTCATGTCCAGTTGACTCCCATATGGCGTTGAAACCAAAACTATTGAATCAGCTAAGCCAAACTCAAGATGTCTTTACACTGGTGTTCAATGCTTCCAGGTTTGATTGCTCTTCATTTCTGTGTCCAATTTATTCAGTTAGTTAATTACTGATTCATCATCTGATTCTATGCAGTGAGGTTGGAGAGAAGAGCTTGAACACCTGGCCGCTCCCTGCAGTATCTCTGACAACACTGTGGCCTAACCGGGAAGATGTTTTCTTAATTCTAATTTCTTAACTGTGAGTTTGTCCCATTGCTTTTAAGAAAAGCAGGTTTTTAAACTATTACGCCAGCAGAACATCAGCTGCTCCCACTCTCTTAACCACTTTTACCACTGTGAAACTTCACTGTACACAGAGTGAGAAAAACGAGAGACACCGGGCACCTCGCTGTTTACCTCTGGGAAGTTAGCCTACCCCTTAGTCTACTGTCTCTATAATAGGAACATTGGGGTGTATTTTTTGCTTTCCAAACATTGTGACCGAAAACAGAAAAAAAAAAAAACAGATTTAAAAATACACTCAGGGAACAAATGCTGCTCTTTGGATTTTTTTTTACAGGCATCCAAAAAAGGAAAGGGAAATCCATGGGGCTCACACTTCTCTGAGAAAAGTGAGACACTTTTTATTCAGGCATGGCTGACAATTCCCAGACACAGACAGAGTATAAGACATTTTACATGATAGTTCATGACATAAACCGGTTTCAAATGTGTGAACGGGATACAGGCGGAAGCTGTTTTTTTTTTTTTTTTTAATAATAAACATGTTGAAGAAAATCTTAAAAGTTAGAGCTTACAATGGAAGTGTATACATTGACGAGTTAAGGCAACTTTTAGGCGCTGTTCGTTTCATATGGCTGCGTGTAAACTGCAACGTGTTCAAGGTCGTGGCGTGCATTTATCAAACTACTGATAATTACTCTTACTAAAACTCTAGCCAGCCAACTTTTTGGCTTGGGATTGAAACAATTCTTCACTAGAAAACATTTACAAAGAAATCTATTTACAGTTAAGTGTGGGATTAACTTTGAAGTGTCTGCTTAATTAATCACATGCATGCTCGGAGAGGAATAATCAATCGGGGCGGAATGAGCCCATCATTTCTCTTTTTAGCAGTTTTAGCAACGATACAGTTAAACTTGAGTGTAATTCGGTTCATTTTCTTACAGCTCAGTTCAGTTAAACTCACCTCCAAACACCTCATTCTAGTTTGAGAAAGGTACTGTTATTCAGCTGGCCTTTAGCTTCGCCTGATTCCCTGCAGACAGCTCACACTGGCAGCCCAATCGCTGCTCAAGCTCCAGGCCAAAAACCACATACACACACACACACACACATGCACGCACGCATGCACGCAAATACACATGCACACAGGCTCCACATAGACCTTGACACAGACTCATGCATGCACATATACATACATAGGCACAAACGCAGACGATCCAGTACTTTTGTGCATACACACACACACACACACACACACACACATACACACAGAGCTAAACTCAGTCCAAGCCTCCATACTCTGTTCTCCACACTCATATTTCACTAGTCACACACGGAGGGCCCATAGCAATCAACTTTAAATTAGAGAGAAAGCTGCTCCAAGAACTTGAGCACTGCTTGCCAGGTCTGAGGCCATACTTCTCTTGGTGTGTATGTGTGTGTGTGTGTGTGTGTGTGTGTGTGTGTGTGTGAGAGATAAACTGTTTCAACAGCAGCAGAGAGGAGGAGAAAAAAACCCCAATCTAGGCCCCTCAGAGTTGGTTTAATATCAAAAGCTGGCTCTTTCTGTCTTTCTATCTCCCACTCATAGTCACAAAGAGCTGTGCTCAATTGTTCGATACTTCTGAGGAGTTATTTTTGCGACAAAGAATTGTAAATTATTTAATCTCAACCTGGCTTGTTCGTTTCTCCTCCTACCCAGATTGTCTACATGTGCTTCAGTTCCCACAGCTCCAAGCCACAAGGTCAAGCCACTTACATCGAGCTTAGCTTTGTGGTTTGGAGTTGTGGCTTCTTTTAGGGTCAACTGACCAATGACGCTAGTGATCGTGTTGTGATAGTGATTAGTGAAGGTGAAGTATTTGCTAGATGTTAAGAGTTTTTCTTTCTAAGAAAAGTTTCAAGAGGGAAATTTGTTGCATCTTTTAGATAGGAGACTTTATTTCAGCCAGCAGATTTCATTTAAGGACACACTGGAAATACTGTTTCTCAACATCATCTTAGCTATGTTTGGCCTGTTATCCCACAGGACAGCAGAAAAGAATGAACTATATCAAGAAAAGTACTTATACTAGTTCAAGGTAATGCAGCAGTAGCTGTTTTCTTAATGTGAGTGTTACAGAGCAGAAAATAGCTCAATATGGACGTATGATTCAGGCCTGGAATTAAGTCATTTTTAGGGCAAGGCCACTTTGGCCTCTGATAAATACAAATTTATTAGGGCATCGTGGCCAAATTGTAGGGCATCAAGGCCAAAACCAATAGTACTGACTTTATTAAAACTGTACACTGAGTTTTCCACGAAATGATGTCTGATAGTTTAAAAAAATGTGAACAATTCATTATATTAATTGTTAAAATAATAAAGATAAAATAAAAACTATAAATGGGCTAAGAATGATCAAAGCTAATCTGAACAAGTTTTGACACACATGCAGATATCAGCGTTTGAGTCATAGGAGGAGTCACTAAAACTGACTTTAAAACACTTTTTTTTACACGTTAAACATTCAACAGACGGATGAGAAACTTCTCAAGTAGAGACCAGGATGATAGCTGCCAGTCATGTCTTAAACTTTAATACAAAAAGTGTATTAATACTTAACCTGTACACTGTTTAGCTGCTTGTGCTTATTGCATAATTTTTTAGCTAAAAACAGCTAGCGAGTTAGCAGTTAGTGTTTATGTTAATGTTACACGTATGTTTATGGGAGCGGGGGCAATCTTGTGCTACAGTTGGTGTCCAGCGTGACTGGAAAAGGTGAGTTTGTTTATTTGCTGTGATGCATGAAGTTTTAAATGAGGAAACCTGCAACTTTCTTTTAAGGGCACGACGGCCAGTTCAAAACAGCGCATGCCAAAGCGGCCGTGTGGGGAGTTAATTTTAGAAGGGGCATTTGGGGCCACACTCCAGGGCATCCATGGGCACTGGCTGTTTGGCCTTGTTATAATTCCTGCCTTGATCATTATGATTTGTGTGAGCAGGAGTGTCTCCATCTCCTTTCTCCTTCATAAGTCAGTTTCCTACCTGTTGGCTGCAGAAATATTGTTTTTGGCATTACAGTTTAAGGCTAAAAGGAAGCATATTTGTTCATGGTTAGCCGAGACAGAGAGTGCATTATTGTGGGTCATGGTGTGTTTTCATTACCTTGTTTTACATTTGTATATCTAACTAGATTTGAAATCCCAGCAGCTGTAAGAGAAGAAGCTTCAGTAGTATGAAGTTTCAAACTGCATTTACGTGACGGATCAGTTTCTGAATCATGAGGAGTTCAAGTAGTTTTTAGTTTATTGTGGCCATTAATAATCATGTGTTTGTTTAGTTCATCTTCCTGTTGTCCACTGTTTATCCACTGTTAATGCAATCTCTATCACGTCTCAGTTTATAAAAACTCAGTGTTCTGCTGCACATTCACAGATGTTGGTCTTTCATAGCACCTGCAAGGCTCGAACTAGTTTACTTGTGAGAAGACATTAAATACACTGCAGCGGTGGTGAAAGAGAGATACCAGTCCATTTAAATTAACGCTAGTCCTTTGCATATGTTTGGCACATGTGGTGTAGGAAACTTTAAGGAAAATGTGATAGAAAAATCCAGATCTTGCTGACATTATGTGTTGATGTGTTGACTTCTGCAGTGTCAGTGTTCACTAGGAATAGACAGTAGCTCTCTCACCTGTCTTACTCTGTCCTTTCGTTATCCAGAGATGCTTTTTTAAGGAAATTTAGGATCAATTTAACCTGAACAAAAAGAAAAAAAGTAGCATAAGTGGCCTCTTTTTTTTTTTTTTTTTTTTTTGAGAAGCTACCTTGTGGTTGGAAAAAGGCTGGTGTGATTACCTCCAGAAAAAAAACAATCTGATAAGTGTGTTGTGCTTTTTAAGAAAACAAGAAAAGAAAAGAATGATAAAAACTGTTTTGGTCTGTAATGGAAACAAAAAGAAGAGCACTCATCACCGTCTTCTACGACCAGCAGCAGTCAACTGGTTGACGTTGACAGCTCCACTGTGTGCTTATCACTAGTTGGGGCGAATAATTGTGAAGCTTGACCGTGCTGACAAACAGCATACATGGTTAGAAAGTTCCAGGGAGGCTTAATGTTTAAAATATGCTTCCTTCCTATGCAGATGTAATCCTCTGGATATCTACAGGCTTCCTCTGCAGGAAACTGCAGAATAATATTTGTATCAACCAGCCGCAAAGACAGATAAACGCAAAATTCACAGACTTCTTTTGTCATAGAGGTTTTGTGAGATTTTATATTTATGTTTGACTGTGAGCGTTTGGCATCTTGCTGCAGTCTTGCCAGTGAAAGCAACATCTATTAGTTCAGCCATATATACTGTAACTACTCTGTCCTGCGCTCTGTTGACTGAAAATACAGCTAAATGGGGAGATTTTTTAAAGCTCGGTAGGATATTAGGCTGTGCTGAAGAAAAGCACTCTATTGATTTGCTTCGGTATAAAATTCTGCCTCCGAATCATTCGTGGTTACTTGCTAAACCAGCGCTAAGAATACCACGGATTGATTTACCAGCTGCGGTGGTGAAAATATACCAATGTTTTGGCTGGGTAGTGTTGATTTACACCCTGCAGGTGTTAATATTTACCGTCACTGCTATCCCGAAAAATGTTCTGTTTGTGAACCTGATGTCTGACATAAAATGAAAGCGGTTCTTGTCTTTGTTCAGTGTAAGTAGCGGTGTTATGCTGTGGTTTCAAGTCTTTCTCCATTACAAGTGAAGTAGCCAAAGAATTAGTGTGTTTCAAATGGAACTGCCCAGGATCCACATTGACTTGTTTAAAAAAAAAAGAAAAAAAAAAGGCAGACACTGAAGTTTCATTGTTATATTTCTCCCTAATGTGTGGATTTTTTTACGAAGTTGATTTCAATATTGACGAGTTTTGAAGCACTGACAGTACTTCCACAATACTGAAGGCACATTGTTTTGGGAACAGCTATCAGTAAATGCAGGCGGCTCTGGACTGGAGCTGCTATGTCTAGGCTTTAGACTGTGTGGAAAATTTTGTCAGTGAAGCTTTGAGATATACTCTAATGTTAAAAGGATGTTGCCATTGGCTATAAGGTTGCAGGTCGGGATTCCCCAGCCAGTGGGGACACAGTGTGATCAACAGAAATTCACGTGACAGATCTGTTGCATAATGGAATAAGACGGGACATTTCCTGATGTGAATAATGCCATGTGTGTTACAAGCCCGGCAGCCCGTTACGCTTGAATTGACCCCCTGCTGGGCCTAAGCATTGGGGATTGTTTTAAAAAATGTTTTTGAAGATGTTTACTAAAATGTGTTATATATATATATATATATATAAGTAGCGTAGCTAGAGTGTAGCGAGCGCGGGAGAGAGACAGAGAGAGAGTGTGTGTGTGTGTGTGTGTGTGTGTGTGTGTGACAGTGAGGCTGCTGCTACCGGAGCAAACTCACCTTACCATCCGAAAAACAAACACAGAGACCCGGGGAGACACACAGCTGCTCGCCAACAGCTACATGTATTTACAACAGACAGCAGGAGGGAGGACAGACTTCTCACTCCACTACTCTGTGCTGCGATAACCTTCCCCCTCCCCCATCCTCCTCCCTCCTCCTCCTTCCTCGCTTCAGTGCTGGGAACAGCTTCTCTTCTGGAAACCCTGGTGTATGTTTGTGTTTGGTAATCCAGAAGTTCACCCTTCAACTCTTGTCAGCGTATCAGAATGTGCTCGCAGTCTTATAAATGATTAAATGCTTATAAAAGGCTCGGTCACCACTGTGCAGAAGGGCGAGAGTCTATTTTGCATTGTCAGATCATATTGTTTATTATTTGCATGGGATGGAAATCATAGCGATGCTTGTACCCTTTGTTGACTAAAGCCGGATTAGAAGACTTGATTTATTATTGTTACATTTTTCTTTATCTTGTTTACTTTCATAGACAGTGTTGATGTCGTCGGCTTTAGTGCGCATTGAACTGTGTTTAGCACAGTTTAGCATTAACTGTCAAGCTATCAGCTAGATGAGAAAATGGAGTTGAATGGCTTTACATTTATGTCTGGATTACAGTGATTATTCACTCTTAACAGTGAACAGTCACCAGAGGAGAAACTTTGACAAAACAAAATCATTTTTCCTGTTTACCGTGATGGATTTACTAGTTTGGGGTAATTTGTCTGTAGAGCTTGTTTTTCATCTTCTACTAGAGAAAAAAAAAGGCTTTCAAAAGACGAAAACAAGCCCTGATTAATCCAATTGTGCTGACTGAGTGCCGACACTTAAAGGAATAACCTGGAGTCGAGGAGAGAACTCAGATGGTTGGCACAAACAAAAGCACTCCTATTAACTCTTTTATGTTGCCCCTCCACAAGACTTGCAGCTAAATGGTTGAAGTGTAACACTGGGTGGTCTTAGGTTTTTTTTTTTTTTAGAGGCCATGCTTTGTTTGAAAATGTCACCACTCATGACTTTTGGGTTAGAAACAACATCTCGATACCTAAAAGCGTGAAATGTGTCAAAGGCAGAGAAGTAAGGGGGTGAAGTTCAATAGAAAGAGTGTCAGACCACATTGCTTTCAAGTGTTTCTGCAGCAACAAGGTGGCTATTTTTACACGACTGGTCATACATAAATGATAGACTTGTCTGTTTAAATCATGTGACGGTCAGTTATGATGAAACAAAATGTCTCGGGTGGTGCGAAAGTGTGTGTGTGTGTGTATGGACTTGCGATGACACAACTCTGTAGGAATGTCTATGGTAGATAGGAACCTGCTCTGACCTTTAACATCTATCTTCTCTCTTTTTTCTTTCCCTTTCCATTTAGCTTCTCCTTTTGCTCATTTTCACTTATAACTTCTTATTGTTTTACTCGCTGTCTGTCAGCCCCCACCCATTCCCCCACCCCCCAACTCGCTTCCCCTCCCTCTTCTTCTGCTCCCGTTGTGTTTGTTGTCTTCATGGAGCGTTAGCAGTCTTAAAGGAGGATAAATGGATGTTATCGAGCATGGTGATCATATCTGATTTGGCGGGCAGGTGACAGAAACAAAGGAGAACGAAGCCAAGACTTCACTAGATGAGCCTGATGTTCACCCTGCAGCCAAAAGTTTCCAAACTCTCCTTTTTTGCATTTGATAAGGTCTGTTTTTTTTCCCCCCTTTTGTTATCAGTGTAAACAGGAAAAAGCTGCATTAGTAGAAACTGGTTCCAATAATAACTGTTGTCAGGTAGCTTCAGTAGTTCATCATAAAGGGGCGGTGTGAGGACACAACCATGTGTCATATTGTGATGCTCGTGTGAGTATCACGATGTCACATTGACATCTCGTTCGATAAGGATGAGACTGGAGGTTCAGGTGTTGCTGTCGTCGGCGCTCTGGGGAAGAGTGGAGGCAGACCTGTTTTTGTCCTCTGACCTTATGTATTCTTAACACACTTATGTAACAGGAAGTGGACTGAGAGCTTGTGGATGCCAGCTCTCAGCGACACAGTGTTAACGCATTGTGTCTTCTGTCATCACGTCGGCGGCGACTACGTCAATTAGCGCTAGACCGGCTTCATACGAGAGAAGCAGGAAGAGGAGCAGACCTACATGGGAATCAATCCTTTTGTCAGTGAGAGGTAAATAGTTAAATATGGCTAAATATGAAGATATAACTTGAGCACAAAAACATCTGTAGCTGCACAGTTATTATAGTAGTAGAGTAAGAAATCCCTTTTTATGCACGTAAGGTCGTTTTGAATTGTTAGATAGATGTCCTTGGAATGAGTTTGACTTTCCAATTGCTTTTTAAAAAAGGCTAAAGTACATTTTTTTGTAAAATTGTTGGCTGATTACAATTGGTCTGAATCACTCCAGAGTTCCGAGCTAGTGTTTTTAAAAAAAATCAGTTTTACCTTTGACTAAACGGCTGATGGGAGTCAACTAAATATGGCATTGTTTGCCTGCCGCTGTCTGTATTTTTCTGCCAATCTGAATGTTCTTTTGACGACAGTTTTATTGCCGATGTAAAGGCTGGTTGCGAAATGCCAAGCAGGCAGTGTTGACAGCCTACAAAAACACAGCTCTGAGCCAAATAAAGTTTGTTGGCAGGAAGATCTGTCCCTTTTGATCTAGAATAGATGTGGAGATAAGACAAATGATCCTTAGCCTTTAGTTTATTTTGCATTTTATTTTGTATTAGTAACGCATGGTGATAGTTATTAGTCAAGAAATATTGCAACATGAACCTATTCTTTATTATTTATACTCACAGTTTCTCCTTTGACCATTTCAAGCAGAACAGGAGAAGCAAGTGTTTTGTTTCTAAACCTATAATTAACACACTGCTGTATCATAAGTCTCATTTTACACTGCCAAATAATTATCCATGTAGAAACAGTGATTTAAAGTAGCTGTGATGGGGAAAAAAATAATGAAAATACTCTGCAAAAGTCTCACATCAAACGGCACTTTAGCAAAGAATGGTAGCAAACGTAGTAATAATAAGCATATTTGATTATCACATCAACTGTTTAATTAGATCATATTTTGGTAGAAGTCGGCTGTCATGGAGTCAAAGCTTCATGACATGATTTTTAACTTTTTTTTTTTTTTTTTTTTTAACCCTCCCTCCCTGTGATCCTGCCTTTGATCTTTAAAAAAAAAAAAGGCTTTTTAATCTGACTCCTGGATCGCTCAAGAGACAAACACACAAACACAGACACACACACACACACACACACACGTACACACAAACACAAGAAGACACGTGCACAACAACACAGAGTCCCACAAAATCAACAAACTTTGAAACCAAATCATGGTGGTACACTGTAAATCAGCCTCCCTATCTGCCTCCCTATCTCAAGCAAACTGGTTGGATGGTTGGCTGTTTGTGAGCCAGGTCTGAGCGGCCGAGCCAAACAGTCTGATGAGGCTTTCTCTCTTATTTGCTGCTCATTTATTCTGAGAGAAACTTTGTCATAGTTTTGCGTTGCATCCTGCTTCCAACAAATCATCCAGGCAGTAATGAGGTTGTTGATGATTTTTTTTTTTTCTCTTCTCTCTTGCGCAGGCTCTTTTCTGTCGATTCAAATCTAACCTACTTTAGGACGGCGTTATGAGATCACATTGAATATGTTTGCTCGGCCGTCTGGTTTCGTCTGAATAGTCACACTGTCGATTCTACAGCGAAACAGCGCAGATGATCTTTTCGAGTGTTCACTTCAGCCGGACATATGTAGGGCTCTGTTTGCCCCACTGTCTGCCTCGACTGAATAGTTCTACTGTAGATCTCTCTCAGTGTACTGTGCTGCTCAGCTCTGTGTGTATGTCTATGTGTGTGTGTGTGTGTGTTTGTGTTTCAGCCTGCCGCTCAGTGCGTGTACGCTGTTTGCTTTACTGCATGATCTTTTTTACCTGATCCAAGCTGAGAAAGTTTGATTCAACATGGCACGAAAACAAGCCACCAAAACTGTTTTTGCATTTTTTTTTTTTTTTCTGTTTGTCACGGTGGTTTACAGTTGATGTTTGGAATGATATGTGGTAGCCCACCAATGCTAGCCTGTATAACACTTTTTTTTTTTCAAAGGTCTGCATCTGAGTCGCTTTTTTTATATTTGCACACCACAAAAATGTTGCGAAGAAATGAAAATATTGGATGACATAGTTAGAAATAATATCGTATAATCCAGGTGTTACTTGACTTGACTTGAGTGGTCTGTTCAGTAGTTTTCATGTTTCAGCTCATTTACTAGATACTATCTTTCCAAATGTTACTTCTATTTCTTTTTTTTTTCATCTGTTTAAACATGTTTCTTTTTTTGAGGCAGGTGTCTTTATTACTGACTTTAAGAAGACTTTAATGTTTTGTCTGTATTTATTATCCTACTCTGTATTTTCTGTTGTTCTGCTCGTCTGTCTCTGCTTGCTTTTCTTTATCTACTCTGCCACGTCCCCTCCTCGTCTCCTTCCCTGTCCTCCTTTTCTTTCTCCTTCTTATCTCGTTCTCTTCTCCTTTTCCATCTTCCCCCTCCCCCCCTCCTCTTCCACCTCAGTTTCAACTGAATTGCTCAATATGCCGTAAATTAAACATAAGCAATCCCAAAAGATGAGTGTAGGATTTTCGAAAGAGCATATCACCAAGATAAAACACAACATGCTTAAAACTTACATGTGACATGACCTAAGCAGCACAACATGTAAAGGAAGGGGTAATGGAATGGATTTCTAACTTGTGGTCATTTTTATTTGATATTTTTTTTTACTGTGTTTTCATTTTTCCATGTGGTTTTGATTTGCTTCTTTTGGTCCTCATTAGTGTGGTTTGTTTTTATTTTCATTTTTATGTCTCCATTGTTGGTGTGAAAGCTCATTGCGCTGGTGTTTTTCCAACATACTTACCAGTAATGAAAGTACTGTTTTTTTTCTCTTGCAGTGCTTTAGTGAACTTTGGCTTCTTTTTGTGATGAAAAAAAAAGGCTTTTGATGATGAATAAGTATATATTTCTCCGAGTAATATATTAAAAAAAAAAAGGATTTATATACCCAGCTAAACCCAGGTGTTGACAATAGCGATGATAGGTGACAGTAGTTGCTACTGTTAGCTATCCAGTTGTTCTGTACTTACTGCAAACACATTGGACCTGTAAAATGTATCACTTCCTATTTACCAAACATCAAGTGCTTAGTTTAGAACATGCTTTTATGAACTGTATACACTGAATCAGTGCTTTGTTTATACATGGTTGTGACTCTCAGGACAGAAATGTACTTGTATGAAGATTTCATTGAGATTATACAGTATCTCTGTGTCTTTCTTCCTTTTTTGTTTGTCTCTTTCTCAGCAGCATTTTTGAGCAGACAGTCAGACAGTAGTAATCAAGAACGCATGCCTTTCTCATTTTTATGTTCTCTAACCTAGGATTTTTTTTTTCCTCTCTGGTTTGGACTATGCTGTGACTGGAAGTAAAAAAAATACCATTTCGCAATGCCCATGGGTATAGTTGAATGACCACTGAGGTATATTACACACTTGAGTGTCTGTTTTCTCTTTCTCTCACTATTTCATTCATGTTTTGATTATCTCCTCTTTCTCTCACTCCTGTTTTTTTTTTTTAATCAGTTAGTCTTCATCTCTCTTTTTCCTCCTTTTACCTCTTCTTCTCATCTCCATTCTGTTACCTACTAAACTCTTTACCTCTCCTTCTCAGCGTGTTAGGACAGTCAGTCAGCCAATCAGTAGTAATGGGGAAAGCATGGAGTTCCCAGCAGTGTGACTCATCGTTGTAGCGAACAGGGGTCGTGTGTGTGTATGTGTGTGTGTGTGTGTAGGATGGTCAAAGGGTGTGTGGGTGGAATTCTGTGGTAGGGGGCGGGTTTTCTATGTCCTGTGTGTGTGTGTGTGTGTGTGCGCGCCCTAACATGTTTGTGTAATTTGGGTGTATGTTTCCTATGTTTCTCCTTCCTGCTGAACACGTGGTGGAAGCTTGTTGCCGGCTGTGTTAAAGGTCATGTGTCGGTGAAAGTCAAACACACACAGTCAGGGGTACACACCAGGGTTGGGTGATACCTACTGAACTGGCTTATGACAAACATCACGATGGAAAATGATGGGTCTTATGAGCTACTTTTATAAAGCTACTTTCATACTTTTTCTATGTATGTATGTTGGATATTAACTGTTTCTATGTTTTGCATATTTGAACCCATTCACAGCCCATCCTCACCTACTCACCTAGTCCTTATTTTCTTCGCCTACACTTAATCTACCTCATTAAGCAGATCATCTGATAAAAGTGAAAGTATTTTAAACGCTAGTCATAGTGATGTAACTCCAGCATATACTAGTGAATATAAAAGAAGCCCCAAAAAACCCCGGCAGGCAGCCCAGCAGATGTGAGTCTAGGGGGAATGGGTTGAAGAGAGTAGGGGGGCTTTTAAATCACGTTGTTATGATGGCTCAGTGGTTTAGGCCCAACCCTAGTACGTACAAATATGCTGACATCCAATGTGCTGCCTTGAGAAAAGTTTAACTATCTCACTTTTATGTTCTTTATCTCATCACACTTTTCCATGTTGTTCCTCGAACCTCAGGCTTAAGTAGGCACAACGTATATTGTTTTTTCCATTTAGTCAGGCTAAAAAAATGCCATCAGTGTGCATGTGAGTGATACTTTATATGATACTGTGCTCAAGATTTAAAAAAAAAAAAAAAAAAAGTTTTACGCAGCTTGAAATTGTTTTGGTCATTTGCCCTTAAATCCACAGGGTTTCAACACACAATTCTATGTATATGAATAGATAGAGGACAGTTAACTTGTTTCATTTTTCAAAGTATTGATAATGTAAGAAGACTAAAAATCCCATTGTCATGTATTTTTGGCATGAATATGAGAAGACTTGTGCCACAGCAGTTACCATCATACTCTGCGTGATGTAAATAGGAAATGAAGATATGATACTGAAGGAAAAATCTAAATATGATAATTACAAAGCAATTATCTGAATCTCAAGGAGTGCCTTTCATGTGTATTCTTATGACGTCTGTCCAGATTTGAAAGGAGCGATGTTGTTTACATAAATTGAAACAGATTTAAAGTGTTTATTGTCTGTTTTAAATAATCTTCAACTATATTTCTCCTTACTTGATAGTTTGTTGGACCATGACAGGTGCTATCTGAGCCTGGAGGATACGAAGTGTTGAAATTATTTAGTCTC
The DNA here is from genome assembly GCA_029490765.1 of Euthynnus affinis. NCBI lineage: Eukaryota > Metazoa > Chordata > Actinopteri > Scombriformes > Scombridae > Euthynnus > Euthynnus affinis. The sequence goes on along the minus strand of CM055855.1, from coordinate 8,844,028 downwards.
ATTGTAATGACATCGTGTCAATGTGGATAAATGAATGTATTCCTAAAATACAGACAAACCAGTACATCATATTTTTTTGTATACTCGTGCACATATGTGTTTCTCAGTGTTGCATAAAACAGCAATCTTCAACTATCTGCTTTATGTCTTTATAATTACTCCCAGAAGTAGTGTGGCGCCAGTCAAATGTTCGTGGACGCGCATTTGCACACACACGCACGCACGCACACACACACACACACACACACACACACACACACAACTCAAACTGAGAGATCATCGGAGGAGTGTGGCAAAGCAGAACTGGGCAGAGTAAGTTGGCTAGCCAACATGTTGGCTTATTGACTTGGACAGAGTTTGGTACAGCTATCATTGGCAGTACATGCGTGAGAATATGTTTCTGCGTGTGTGTTCAAGCATTTGATATGGTTTTATTTTTATTTTTTTTGCAAGCTTTGATAACAAGCCATCAAATGACACATAGCTGATCTATCTGTCGCGGTTTGAATTGAGCTATTTGTTTGGTTAGCACAGAAAGTAAATGCAGCTGTCTTATTATGGCACCACGGTTCCAACTTTTTACCCCAAAATATCAAGAATCTTATTTTAGAATCGCACAATTTCTTTTCTTTCCTCTCCGTCTTTTGGTCTCTGGCTGTCTATGTCAATTTTTTCTTTCTTTCTATTTCTTTCTGTTTCTGATGACGGGTTGGCTTTGTGGAGCTAGTAATTGATCACATAGGAGAGATTTGTGTATGTGTGTGTGTCTGTGTATGGCCCTGTGGCTGTGTCTGTCTGTGTGCAAGGCCTTGTTGGATAACAGAGAGCAGATGTGGGTGGGTAGGTGGGTGTATGTTTAAAGAGCCTGTCATTGGCTCATACAGAGCAGATGTTTGTTAGGCCATCATCTTCCTTCTGCTACTAGCAGCACTGACTCGAACTGCTCTGTTATATTTCAGATACTGGACCGAGCAGAATAAATCAGAGTCACGATAAAAGTACGTACTGGAGTATGCATGTGTCACATACATGCGATCACACACTCTTAAGCTGTATGTGTTTGGTCAGAGTGAGTGGTTAAATGCATTGACAGATGTTTAGGTCAGTATACAGATGACTGAGAGTCTTAACTAGGACACTATCGCTATGGAATTTTCCAGACCACAGCTATAAAGAGCTGCGGTTTACGGTAATATTCTGGTACTGCCAGTTGACTGCAGTTGAACGTAGTCCAAACAGTTAAGCTTAGTTAAACACAGTTAAACACAGCCAAACATGTTGAGAGGTGAGATCACATCTACACTTGATTTTCTTTGTGGAAAAGTTTCCTTTGTCACCTTTTTTGTAGTTGGTTGATTTAGGTTTGCTCTGTTTAAAAGAAAACTTGAGCTTGTTAACACATGTCACAAGAACTTAAGTTTCTTTGTAGCTGGTTTGGTTAACATTTGTGTTCCTAATTAACTTGACATCAGTCTTTTTGACAGCATGAGGCGCAGTTGTTTACCGTCAGCTAAACAGTTCTAGTTTAGATTAGTCCAGCTAATGTAGTTAGCACTTTGTGTATAGTGAGCACAAATGAGAAACTTGAGTCAGAAGAGCCACCCATATGATTTTCATCTTCTGTTTGGAAGCATCACGGTTTCCCAGGAAATTATAGTAACAGTGAAGGAGTGGATCCCATAAAAATAGTCAACATTTTTCAGTCCCATGAGGGTAACATTATGTCTTTGGGAATATCAGCACATCAGGCCATTTGTGACAGTATCACCGACTATAAAACTGAAGGTATGCTGAAACAGGAGAATGGCTTCACTCAACACAGTCTTTCATTTCTATATTAAATGTGAAAGCAAGGCTGAGGTGCAAGTCATTTATCTCACAGTGTTTTTAATCCAGACCAACGCTTGACCTGAAAAGGATTGCACCATGAATTTTACATTTTGAGGGCTTTGTCTTGGCTAATGTTGGGAGCTTAGTCAGTTCCATAGGAGTTCCATCTGTTTGGCCTCTCTGCTCGCGGTACTTTGGCTCTCTTGTAGGACAGCTTGAAAGCCACTAAACTGGAACGAAATGTTTTGGCTAATGCGAGTAATTTTAAATGCAGACTTTATGAAGCTTGTTACCCAGCAAAAGAAAAGTTGGACATCTCACCGGAAAAAACAAACACTTTCTCTTTAGGTCAGAGAAATGACATCAGTTCTGGAGATGAAGACTTGTCCTTCTTATCTTCACAACCTCGTATGAGAAATGTATATGTGATTTGTGATTTAAGTTTGTCATTTCACTACGATTACCATGTTTTCTTCCCTGAGCCGTACTGTGCTTATTCTCTCAGACACATCCATGCCTCTTCAGCTAATTGAAAGTGGTATTGTTAAAAATGACTGAGTACACGGACACTTCTAGTCGGGGATATCCTGTCCCAGGATGTTGAGACACAACTAGAGGTCAGATGAAGTGCAGTATTTCCCATGTAATTGTATAGAATTCCCAACATATATTGCCAAAAATAACGCCAAATAACCATTCATTTGGAAACCAATCATGGACCTTCCTGTGCAGCGCTGTTCCGAAATGTGAGTCAACTTCTGTGTCGTTGTCCGGGAAATTCTTAGTAGCGTAGCTCCTTCAAGGAACAGGACATTGCGTAATATGTTTGTGAAGCGATTGTGTGGTTGAGCGAGTGCTAGCGGCAGAAAATCAACGGTGAATACAAGCGGAGCAGAGTAAAAGGTTAGCAGAAAGTTGTCAATTTGGCAGTAAATGTACCATACAGGCGACAGCTCCAAAGTTAGCAACAATGGGTTAGCCTAGCCTGACGACGCTAAACAGACAAACAGAGAAAGGAGAAATGTGTTGCTGCTGAGTCTCTCCTGAGTTTTGCTCAGTGTTCCCCACCCACCAGGGCTGCCATCCCAAAGCAGTCAACCTAGGGAAAACACCAAAGTGTTTAGAGTTCCCTGATGATTTGAATGAGGGGTTGGTGTATTTGTCAGATGCTATCAGAATTGAAATAAACAGATTTCCGTGCATATAAACTTACCTTTGTGCTCAGTAAAGATCAAGCATTTCTTATAGTGGTACATTAGTTTTTTTTTTTTTGGGTTGCAGTTTTACATGTTTTACACATAATGATGTGACAGATGGTGCATCCAAAACAGCTGTGAATTCTTAGACAGTACGTTTCTTCTGCCAACAAACAGTTTGCTATTTGCTCAGGAGCTTTAGCTACATATCCTCTGTGGTTGCTGGTGTGACTTTGCCAGTATTTAAAGTCACATTTAACTTTTTTTGATCCCTCTCAAAGCTTCTTTAAATCTCCCCTTTTCAGTACCACTCTGGCACTGCGTAAAGGAGACAGAAGATTCAGATTCTGGCTGTGATTAACATTAGCACATGGTGGTGTTTACTACAACACTGTCTGCCAGCATAGAGTGTTTTTTTTCCGAAGATCCTTTCTAAGCAGTGTAATATAAACACCTTACACCTTGCTGCATGCAAGAAAATTGATGGTTGTCCCTCCTACGCAGTTGTCATCTGGTACAGCTCACAGTTTTTCTTTCAGTTCTTCCTCTTCCACCATCACACATCTTCCTGGTAGGGATTACTCTTAAATGCTGCGTCTTGAGTTGTACCGATCAATATGGCACTTCAGATTTGTATTAAATCTCGCCCCCAAAGCATGAAATTCCATCCACTGGTTTTCCAGATGCATGTTTGTGTTACGGACTGAAGTTATGTTCCAAGATTTATGACGATTGGATAAATGGTTAATGAGCTATGGCCAATATTTGCTAAGCCCCGCCCTTTGCAAATATGTTTTGGTTGATAGCAGCCATGTTTATCAACCGATCTTGCTCATTTCCAAGTGTATCTCCGTCTTGCATTGCTGTATACACAATTTGGTGTTGATAAAGCCAAAATTCAAAAAGTTCTATTCTCTGTTTTTCAGTTTATGCAGATTAGCAAAAGATCCATCATGGTGGACTTTTATGGTCCAAAAGGCTTTTTTGTCAAGCAGATAGAGCTGGACTCATGTGTGAAATCAATCAGACTTATGGTGTGTGAGGGAAATAGCCTTTCAATATTGAACTTTTGGGCCTTAATTACAATGTCACCATCTGGCCAACCGGTCTCGTATATCTCTGGAAGCACATGCACATCATTTCCAGGTAACGGGCCAAGTTTCATAGTTTTCGCCCATTCCAGCTCACGGCAATTTGAGCTGCGGCAGAAGACAAATAATAATAATAATAATAAACCGGCACAAACACAGAAGGCTTCTAACCGCTTCAGGGTTCACCAGATGTCTGCAAATTTCCTACAGAGGAAAGAGGGACTACAAGAGAAATTGAAAAACATTCAACATCAGCTGAACTTCTTTTGGTCCTCAGTTATTAACCTTCAATCGGGTTTGCATACTTCCACGTTTCATTGCCAAAACAGTGGCTCAAACTGGCAAGTACCAGATGGATTTCAGCATGAAGTTGATTATCTGCAACTTATTTCTTTTTTTTTTTTAAACTGCAGCCATGAATGTCTTCAACTGGTAAACTTCATCCTCAGTTAGAAAACATGATAAGCTCCGAAGCAGTCGCATTTTATTTTTGAGGATGCTTCCTAAATAATGTTTGGTAGCTTTTAGGGCTGCGACTATTGTTGTATGTATAAAATGTCAAAAAAATAGTGAAAATCTTCCTTCACCATTTGTATGAATTGACATCTTCAAATAATTAATGTCTGACAACCTGTTGAAACTCTAAAGGTGCTCAGTTTATAACTGAGAAAAGCAGCAAATCCTCACTTTTATGAAGCCGGAACCAGAGAAAGTTTGCAGTTTTCTTCTTGATAAATGACTGAAACTAATGTATCAATTCTCAAACTTATCAATTAGCTTCCCCAGTGACTGACTAATCAATGTATTCATTGTTTCAGCTTTACCATTGGTTATTCAACAGACCAGTAGCATGTATGCATATGTGTATGCATTGATTCTGTCATAAAACTTGACAGAAGTGTAAACAGACAAGTGCATATTTTCTACTGGAGTGTGTGTGGCACAGTCGTATTCTCTCTGACTAATAATGCACATGTGCAATCACAAACACACATGTACCCGTACTGCACACATCCATGTGGGTATAGATTACAAGCCAACGGGTAGGTGTGCAAGTTGTGTGTGACTTTGGGTGTGTTTTTAGTTCAGCCTTCACTCCATTATGCATTTCAGCGTGTGTTTGTTTATATGTGAGGTTGGCTTCAGTATCACAAACTTGTGCGCTGGCTGGATAGCGGTCCTCATTCAGCTGTGTGTGTGTATGTGTGTGTGTGTGTGTGTGTGTGTGTGTGTGTGAATAGCTGGCATATGGTAGCCATCTTGCCCTGGCGGCTGAGCTGAAGGAAATTCCAGCGTTGTAGAGTTGAGGCCAAGATACTGCCGCAGCACGCACACACACACATACACACACACACACTTGCACACAGCACAGTACAGGTTTGTGATACTTGTGCCAAACACACACGCACACAGTAATATTTTCGAAAGGAGTAATAAGTTAATGGAAAATTCTGCTTTCAGTAACGAGCCCCAAACTGTTTTCACATTTTCTGATTGCTTAATATAAAATTACTTAAATAATATTCCCACTCTTTCTGTCTCTCTCACACACACACACACACACACACACACGTACACACTCAGGCCTTTGTCTGTGGATTGGCTGGGTGCTATCTCTGTACACACATGGCAGCCATTACTCCTTGTGTGTTTAGGCTTGGGCAAAAGTTGGAAGCCAGCCGAGCAGCTCGACTGGCATCTATTTTCCATTTATCACGCTGTATATGGTAGGAGCCATCGCAGAATCCCACTTCATGTATTTGTCTTGTATTAGCAGTGCATGCAGTGCAGTGCTGACCAAAAATGTTCCATCATGCATCAATTCTTTATCGTTTCTGCAGTCGTCAACAGATAAAACTTAATTAATTCAATCTGTCTGCTTTGAAGTACAATCGCTAGAAAATTTTCAATTGAAATTCAAGAGAGCTGAATTTGAATTGATGAGCCATTAACATGACAGTTCAGTGCCGAGCACAACTTTGATTACACAGTCATGAGACTTTTAACACTTGACATTTTGATTTGGGTGCCTGTATCCCCCTCCCTCCTCCTCCTTCTCCGCTTACCAGATATTTCCACGTACTGCTTTGGCTTTCTTGGTAACAGAATTTTTTTTTTTTTTTTTTAATGCTTATCGTCTTTTCTTATCTTCCTCAGGAACACAAGCTCTCATTTTTCCACTTCAGCTGTTCCCTTATCTCGTGCGCACTCATGACCGGTCCACATTAGATGATTTAATTTCAAAGCCCGACTGAAACTTTCTCTGCCCGAGTCTTCCCAACAATACTTAATAATCATAATAATAATGCTAATATTATTTTCGATATCATCGGGGAAACAGGCCTTGAAAGAGAGAGATGGACCATAAAGGCGAAAAGTGGTGCGGGTTATTTTCATCTACGCCATATCACCATCAACGATATATCATTAAAGCACAGGGTTTTTGCTTTTTACAGATTTTCACACACAACTTTACTTTCAACTGATTTTTACTCGGATTACATGTTCACACACACACACACACACACAAACATACAATACCACACAATACCACAAGAGATAGAAAGACTATAAATGTCAAGAATTGTTATAAAAGGATAAACAACAGCGTCTGCGGAAAGTTGTTTTCAATATTCAAGATAAATATAAATAATTTTGGATTTACACTCCTTAACAAACAGCAGCAAACACTTGAATCCTCACTCAACTGTAACTAACTCAAGTCTTTCTTTGAAAGCACAATGACTCACACTTCTGAGCAAATCTGTTTAAATAATTTCATGTTCACAACATCACTGACAGCTGTTGTTTATATTTTAATAAGAGTGTATAAAAAAACAGTACAAAAATTATTTTCTTTCTTCTTGTATTTATTTCTTTTTTTTTTAACCACCAACTTGGTAAAAAGGGTCTGTGCATGAAATTTGTTGACAGTGAGAAAAATCCGTTACGGGGTTAAAATGACACAACAGAAACTCAATAAAATGATAACAAACACACACAGCAGGGAGCCAGACTTGAACTGAGGTGTTTCACATATGGTAATACAACACACACACACACACACACACACTCATGTCAGTCAGCAGTGTTGTTATCGCCTGGAAAGGTCAGATGGACAGGGTGTGCAGTGGTTGCCGTGGTTACCAGAGTAAACACCAGAGCCATTGTATTCCACCCCCGCTAACATGGCACCCTTCTTGGCTTGACCTCCCTATCTTGTTGGTTTAGTGCACGTACATACACGCGCGCACACACACGCACACACACACACACACACACACACACACACACAGAGGCCATACTCAGTCCCACTGTGTTCTCTCACACTCTCTCTCTCCCTCTCTCTCTCACACACACACATGCATATTACTTAGGCGAGCTAATCCCTCAACTTGTCATCATTTCCTTAGTCTTGAGCACAGGTTCCCACAATGACACACACACAAACACACACACACACAGACACACATGCATACACACTGATGACCAAATTGTCCAAGCAAATTAAACATCAGTCTTTGTTAATCTGTAATTTGTGACATAACCTCTACTGACCTGTCCTCATGAACAGGACATCCTGTAATCATTTGTTATATCACCAGACTGTAAAACAGCGTGTGTGTGTATGTGTGTGTGTGTACAGAAAATTACATTAAAGAGACTTAATCTGACTGGATGGACTTAAATCTTACTACAGAGATGTTTGTGTTCATTTTTATTGGCCTTTGTTTTTTTTCCTGCATTTTTTAACTCTTAACATCTATTTGTTTTCCTCTGTGTTCAAGCCCCATGTTCTGCTCTTCCTCTCCCTCTCTCTCTCCCCCCTTCACTCCTTTTCCTTTTTCCTCTCTTTCTTTCGTTCTCCCCTATCTCTCCATAGCTGTTTTCTCATATGAACTCTGGACAATGTCCGGAGAAACAACTCTGAACCACAAGAGTGCAAAATAAACTTTTCTTGTCCACCGGCCAGATGCTTAGTGAATGTTCACATTTTACCAGCCAATCAATAGATTACCTTTGTTTTCTTTTTATGAGTGGAGTGGAGCGAATCTACCAGTCACTCGCACTTTTTTTTTTTTTTTATTATTATTATTACCAGCATTTGGCTGGTCCGGACATGGTCCAGAGTTGCCCTTTCACACATGGCTCACAACAGTCTGCATCCAACATGTTCTCACCTACTGGAAATACTCTGTTTGTTTTAGGGCGAGGGGGATGGGGGGCGGGTGGCGGAGGCTGTGTAGAGCGTGCAGGAGACAGAACACGACACAAGAAGTACGCTGCACAAATCGCAGTGTTTTGTTTACGGAGCTTCCAAGATGGCGGACGAGGCTACTGACTCATCGGTAATGATGATTTTCGCGTCGATATCAATATTACATGTATTTGGATGTGGAGTAGGAAGCAGTATACATATATTAACTCATTAATATATAAACTACCCCTCTTCTTCACCCTTGTACGTTTGTATTCTTCTTCGCATGATGGAAACTTCATCAACACGCCCGTTTTACTCGCCGCAAATGATCTGGACAACCATCTGCTCGGGCTCAATCGGACATTACGCAGACGTTTGTGCTAAGCAGAACTGGCAGGATCAAGTTTGTTTAACGTCCGGTCCAACTGATTTCGAACATTAGCGTTCTCACATCCAACTCCTCCGGGGTAACGTCTAGATAAGCTCGAGGTTGCGGTGCATGTGTGAAAGCAGCTTCTGTCTCGCTTCTTCTTGTCTTGTTAAAAGCTGACTGAATGTGCCGTGGCATGCCAGCGTGTGTGTGACTCACCATGTGAGATTGTTCTGCCACAGAGAGGACTAAGCTAAAAGAGAGAGAGAGAGAGAGAGCTCTTTTTTGTATCTGATTACTCATTGTCAAACGAGTGCACAGCTCATCTTACTATGAAGCCTTTTTCATCATCATCATCATCATCAAGTGCTTCTAGGCACATCTGTTTTCTTTTCCTTCTTCTTCTTTGGCCTTTTTATTCATGATACCTTGGCTTTCACTCTTGAACCTGGTTGTCAACTGTTGGCTCAGGAGGAATGTTTTTCACCCAGGAATTTTAGCATGTTCTGTTTCTCCAATTACACTTTTAATCGCTCTGGTTGTGGTTCTGCTTGTGTGGATTTACTAAGTCCATAAAATATAAATAGCAGCGATTTATTTATTTATTTCTAAGAACAAATTGTGTATTTGGTGGATTTTGGGGCACAGTTGTTTTTGCATCTCATCTCTCCCTGCATATGGGAATACTTGCATTATGGGATACATGGTAACAATATCCATGGCTGCATTCTCTAGTCTATTCTGGTTCTTGCTGGAAGAGTTACAGTAGAAAGGTGACTGGAAGGGAGGTGAGTCACTGAATAGGCTCGTGTTTAGACAAACACATACAACCTATGGAAAGAGAGTGTTGAAATGTGAGAAGCTTATGGTGGTCCTTGACAGTGTTGGTCTACACAAAGAAATGATAGATAGATAGATAGATAGATAGAAGAAAAAACTCACAGAAACAGAGAAAGCAGTGCAGTTATAATGCATAACACAGCTGCTAATTTACTATGTGGTCCCTTCCAGAGAGTGTGTTATTTTTCAGTAGTTAGTGCGGATAAGAAATTTATCTCCAAACCACTGTACAGGTAGCTCGGTGCATGAGGGCCATCATAGTTCATTATGGGGCGTGTTTACTCTGGATTGAAAGTGTGGTTTTTCAGATTTAGCTTCAGAAAGACCTCATCCAGCAGCTGAGGAAAAGTGGCTTGTGGTATTAAAAAAAAAAAAAAAAATCAGGCCCTGTAGAGATTCCAGCAGTGATAGGTTGAGGAGTGAGCTCAGCTGTGCCCTCACCGGTTTTTACTGAACTGGTTTTCTTTCTTTTCGCATCAGAGGGAAAAAAAAAAACATCTAACGTCTGTGAGTCCAGCTTTGTCTAAACTTAAGCGTTTCCCCACCGCGCTTGAGGATAGTTCATGCTGAGAGGAGCGGTGACCATATCTGATACTAGAATTTCACTTGGAGGGAAAAATCAGGTGAATCCACAAGGTTTCACTTTTCTTTCTTTTCACAGTTTTGATTTTCTTGTTATTTCCTCCTCTATGTGATTTTTTTTTTTTTTTGCTAAAACAAATTTATTTTTAAAGTGATCTCTCACAGTGGAGCTTTAAAGTTTCTTCCCAAGGGTATCTGATAAAACCTACACGGCAAAGATGAAACAAAGGCTTTCTCTAAACTTCCAACTGGTTACATCCGATAGATTAGACCAAAGGAGCAGCTCTGCTGGACCGACATCACACATTCAAACCTTTGATTTGTGTATTTAGAGTTAGAAAAAAAAAAGAGGGGGAAATGGGCAGTTCTCACCAAAAAAAAAAAAAAAAACCCACCAAAAGACACACCTTTAGGATCACTGACATGACAGATGAGATTTGGAGATCAGTTCAGACGAAAGGGAAGATGCCCACCACATTCTCATGTCATGAAAGCTAAGCATTTATCTTATTTTTGTATCACAGGATCCCCGGTTTGGTCTTTTCTTTGGCTAAGGGAACAGTGTTGAGATAAAATATGCTGGTTTGATGGTCCTCTAAATGGCCGTCTGCCAGAAATAACTCAAGATTTTAGGGTGGAACCTGAGATATCCAATCTAAACTACGTGACCCTGCATTTACTAAATGAACACACACGCACACACACACACGTAGAACAGACCCACCATACAAACACACAGCAGAAAGCAGGACGTTGCTCGGGGTCGAGAGGACGGATTAGCAGCAGAGACTTGGAAACCCTCCCTGACATAAATATGTTTACTGGAACTTGTGCTGTCTGGCATTTGTGATGGAGAACAATCAGTGCTTGGGCAGGAAAACACAGGCGGAGGGGTCTAGGGGTGGGGAGGAGACCTCAAAAAATGGAGAGGGGGGGTAGAGATAAGAGACGGTGAATGGGGAATCAATCGAATGGAAATATTTTAGTGTGAAGGAAAGGTGTGGGAAGGCCGGGAGATGCAGCCTTGCATTTTTTGATCTCTAGTTACTCTGGAGGAAAGCAGGAAAGGGGAGAGGGTAAGTCATTATAAACTCTAACACAAATATGTTTACTGAACCTTGAAAGTTCTGGCGTTAGAGGGAAGGAAAAGGTTGCCAAGGACAAACTGTAGAGTTGAGTAAGGCGAAAAAAAAAAAAAGAAAAAAAATAGTGCGTGAAGGTCTAAAAAAAAAGAAAAGTGTGTGACACAGACTGAAAGTGGTGGATAGTGAAAGAAGCATCTAGTGTCCTTCCTTTCACAGACAAGCAACTAAATCAATATTCCCTTAACCCATTTAAGCCTATCAACAAATATTTGCTGCTTGTTCACCGGACGACTTGTTATATTTTTATGCTGGTTGGTTACTCTGACATTTTTCAAATCCATCAGAAATCTCTTAATTTCTGGCAGGAATACACACAACAGCAGTGAGACTTGGATACTGAGAAGATAGATCAAATATATATCTACATATATATACTCAAAAATGTAATGTTATACTGTTATATGTGTTAATCCCAGTTTAAATGGGGTGTGAGGTACTGTCTTGAGTCGTATATGTTTGTGTGTGTATGTGTGTGTGTGTGTTCAGATTAGAGCTGAACAGTGTACAGAATGTACTGAATTTAAAGAAGCTTAAGAACACGTGAAGGGAGGGATGGACAGAGGAAGAGGAATGTAAGCAAGCGAGGAGTATGTGCGATTCGAATTTGCTGAGTGTGCTGTGTGAAGTTACAGTGCCGTAGTGGTGAATGTAACACGGCCGTGCTATATCATAAGACACCAATGGAAATAGAGTTTATCTCTTCTCCCCTTTATAGTTTCCCTGACCTCTGTGTCCTTACTGTTAGCTGCATCGCTTTCTTCATCTGCGTGTTTTTGGCAGATAGACATGCAGCACCTCCGAGGAAAAGGAGGTGATGAAATCCACCATCCGTGTCTTGATCTGTATCTCATAACGTGCTGCAGGTGTATGTTGGTCTGAAATATCTAAAATGGGTTTTGAAAGCCAAGGCCGAGGTGGTTTAGATCGACCAATGATCACGCTCAAAAAAAAAAAAAAAGAGTTTCAATAATTTTTTTCAGTCATCATCGTATCATAATTTATGTTTTTGTTCTCTGGCACACAGCATAGCCTCCTCCCCCTTTGCACACACTGGAGAATATTGGGATGCACAGTTGGCTAATCAAGAATTGAGCAGGCTAGTAGTGTGATGCATGAAACAAACATCCCTCAGGATTTTGTGAGCACTCTCAAATGGAGGAGTCAGCGGAGCGTGACATGTTTCACTATATATAATACTCTGGAGAAACATTACAGAGAGAACTCAGCAAGTTTGGAGTGGAAGAAATGGGTCTAAAAATGTATCTGCCATCAAGTGAGAGTCCTGTATTAGTTGAATGAAAGTGGGCTGATCAAAAGATGTTAGTGTTTAGTGAAATAAGTATATATATGCAAGAATGTTTGTTGCTTTACATCTATGACACTCTGTGTCCTCATTCTGTTTCATTTACTTAAAGATTCAACATGACAATTAACTTTAATATGTTCTTCTTTGATAACCGCTAATAAATAAAACAATTTGTATAGGGGCAAGTAGATTTCTGACCCACTTGTGAAGAAAAAACTGCTGGTGGGATGATAAATGGGCCATAATACTTTTCCTACAGTGGTTTAAGTTAATAGGATTGTATTTGGCAGGATCAACCTTTAACCTTCAGCTGAGCTGGTGAGGAAAACAAAAAAACTAGCTGAACACATAAAGGAAGGAAAAATAAAGAAAGTGGTTGTATTACTTCCTACTATGTATGGAAGTATGGAGCACAAAGGTAGATGGTTTTATAAACTACTCAACTATTACAACTACGCATACTATTTCTACTATTACCAACTACTATGTCATGTCATGTTTTTAGAAGTTTGACTGCTTAAAAAAACATCTTCAAACCTTCATAATCTCATTCAACCCCAATTAGAAACTTGTCTCTTTCAAGTATACAGGGATATTATAAATAAACACGTTCCACAGGCAGCAGTGATGTAGAGAAATAACACTGTGCCAGAGAGCGACAGGTTTGAGAGGTCATAAGTAAGACACACTGCTGCTTGTCATAGCGTCAGATGACACACACCAGACACACACACACACACACACACAGAAGAAGCAGTCAGAGTATGTGGTGATGTGGTCAGTAAATGTCCTAAAAATCTGCTGATTTTTCTGAGGAGTTACAGAATTACCATCACAGTTTTTTTGTTTTTTTTGCCGTTGTTTTTTTTTTTTTTTGGCTGGTGTTCCATTTTCTGAAGCGAAAAGTCCTCATCCCATTTGACTGCTGCAACAATCATCCGTACCATTCCACTAACAACAACAACACTGTTAATCAATGTCTAATATTTACCACACCAACACGTGGTGGCCATTACTTAGACATTGGCATCCTCCCAAAGCACTTAAGTGAGCCAAACATAACACCTTGTCCTCCTGATTGTATTTATCTTATTGTTAAATCAAACATATGATCTGTCTGGCAAGGCCGCCTTGTCCTTACGGACATGCCAAGAACCAGAGGTTACAGGTTTAATCTCACCCACAGCAACAATGAACGTTTCAAAGCGCCTCTGTGCAAAACACGCTACAATTTTTAAATTTTTTTTTATTTTTTTATTTTCGCAAGCAACTCGTTAAAAGCAGTAAAGCATAACAAACAACCTATTTATTTATATGACATTTCTACTTTTAGTGTTACAAGACACCTTGTTTTCATACCGTTTCTAGCTGTCTGTCACTGTTTATGACATACCGGCTCCAGTTGCCGTCTCAATAGCCACCCTTTTTTTTCTGTGACCACCAGGGTAGATAGATAAAGTTATAAGGCACAGTGAGCTGCTGCATGACTTACAGTCAGTCTTCGGAATAAGCTTTGTTTTGGTTTTCCTCTGCTGATCCATGTAGTAGCGATGATGTAGGATGACATGTTGCCAAAAGTGTCAGTACATGTGCTTTTTTGTTTACAACTCTTGCTTCATTTGTGAGAAGTCATATGAACCTAACATGGACTAGAACTAAACGATCTTTTATTTTTTAATTTTTTTTTTATTGTTTTATTGTATGCAGTGGCACACATGCTCAGATGAGACTTGAAAAATAGTTTCTGATATTAAGGGTCTATGAGGATATTGTTGTAGCCTCCATCTTTAAAAAACAATAAAGAAAACTTCTACTGGAGACGGAACCTCAGTGTCCTCATCCGACACTGGATTTGTCTGCCCGCGCTCCTCTCTGCCTATCTTATTTGTTCATTGATTTATTTTAATATTTCAGACCACAATCACTAAATATGAAAAGCACTCCGAGTCACTGTCAGTCTCCGACCTTGTCCTGCGTTTGTGCTCTTTGTGCAACAGAAGTCTGTTTGACATTGAAGGATATTCTTTTTTTTTTTCTGCAGACATGAAAGCAGCAGCAGCAGCACTTAACCTTTTCTTCCTCATTCACTCACAGTCAACCTGGAGGTCATGTCTAACTGCGTTTCTATAGAAACATGGCATTGGAGAATTCAAAGGTGAAATAAGACGATGAATAGTCTCCAGAAAAATAGACAATTTTTAAAGCTATAAAACTTTATTTTCTTTGACGTGCTGCGTGATCGTTGTGGGCTGAAAAAAAAAAAAAATCAAACTTTCTTTCCAGTTTCAACTTTTTTAGGCTTGATTTCAGCTTTGCTGTCACACACTTTTTTAATTTAGTCAGAGAGTATTATATAAGTGACATAACAGACACTCACTCATTCATGTTTTAATATGGGTCTGGAGCAGAGCGAGCACTGCGTCACTTCTGTCATTCTTTTTCTTTTTCTGCCTTTTTTTGTTGTTTTTTTGGGGTTTTTTTTCCCAAAAGCTGAGTTTTGGTGTGCAGTAAACCACATGATGTTTGACCACCGCTGGATCATATATGTCTGAATTTTTTATTGATCATTGTTACATCCCAACCTTCTGTAGCATCCTGTTTGAACAGGAAATCCATTAGAGCAAAGACGTTACAAAGCCAATTTTATGATGCTCTAATCTTCCTCCTGTCACTACTGAGGTGTAATTAAGTGGCGTTGATACGTTTCTCATGAGGATATCTCGCATGTAGCTCTATAAAGAGAAATGGCACTTGAGATAAGATATGTGTGTGTGCGAGGAATCCGGTGTGTGATGATGGATTTAGTAGCTCACAAACACGTGCGCCATAGAGTCTTATCACATTCAAACTTTTTTTTTTTTAATTTTCTCTCTCTCTCTCTCTCTCTCTCTCTCTCTCTCTCTCTCTCACACACACACACACACAAACACACACACATCAGGAGTTAAGTTGTCATGTTACGTTTTGAGCTTTAATCAGATCAGCCTGTGGGTGCAGTATTAGCTGATAGAATAAATAAACAGTGTTTGTGAGTGAACAGAGCATAAAAACATGCACACAAACACTACACAGTGTCTCAGTGTGTCAATGATCTGTATGAATAGAGCTGTCTGTTGTAAAGAATAAAAATATAACATCACACTCACACAGCTCCATGACAGAGAAAAGTTCATTTCTTATTTTTAATGTTCTGTAATACACAGAATGTTCCTTTTTCATTGTAAGTTGAACTAAAAGCAGATTGTTTTGTTTTTTCTGCTGTATAGATCCACTTTGTATTTTTTTTAATTTAAAAATTCATTACTCAAACATCCATTTATATTTTTTTTTGTATCATGACGTGGCCTCTGTTTGTGCGATTACCCTTCAAAAAGTTTTTGTTTTCCGTCTACGTAAAGCAAAACTTCATATGAAAGTCATTTGCATTAAGCGGTGACCTCAACGTGGGGTTATTGGCCCTCGCTGACACCGGTATAGGCAGACAGCAGCTGCAACACAACACAAAAAGAGCAAAGGACTTTGAACCATAACCTACATCGGTTTGCTAGTGCCTCCCTCTTATCTCCAAACAAAAGATACAGGTCTTGTCCTGCACCACGGCTCGTTAAACCACTTACCAAACAAGCATGCAAACGGGGATGGGGGGGGGGGGGTGGGATGTTTACCGCTAAAGCAAGTTAGCTTGGTAGCTGTTGAATAACGTTGAATAAATTGCTTGCTAATGTCATCGTGCCAGTGTAGCGTCACTGAATTAAATTGAATGAAAAGAGAGAGAGAGAGATTTCCATGTTTTATTCATAATGTGCCATAGACGTAGTAAATTCACTGTAAATGTATTTGCAGTATTCAATTAGAAGCAAACCATAATTACAAACATACCTTCTACTTTTTCCATATTTAATGTGTTTAGCTGATTAACGGCACAAAACATGAAGATGGATCTTTTCAGCACAAATAGAAGTTTCTGGGAAAAGTAAAAGCCACTGGAAACAAAAAAAAAAAAAAAAAAATTCCAACTTCGTTTCCTTCTTTTTTTTTATGGGAAATGTGTTTTTAATTTTCAGAAAGACTCACACTAACAATTCCACTTGTGAGATACTAGTTGTCATTTGCATTCATTGTACTCCATGTGACAGGATTTACAATACTGTTGCTGCTTGTTGTGTTTTTTTTTTTTTTTTGTCAGTGATTACCTGCAGCATGTCGTTACCGAGCAGTTTCTACATTGCTATGTAGTTGCTATAGTGAGGAAAAAATCCACCAAAAGAAATGAAAACAAATGAGAAATTCAGGCTGTTTTTCCAAGCATTTTTCTTTCCACAACCAAAATGGAGAAATGATGATGATGATGGTGATGATGATGATAATGCTGTTGCTGCTGAATCTTACTGTCAAACCTTTTAGGCTTTAAAACAACTCCAATTCATTTTAACGTCCTCTCTCCCAACTCTGTGTCTCTCTAGATGCCAGGTCTTTTGTCCAGTCCTGTGTGTCTGACAGTCATCTGGTTTTTATCTTGGTCACTGTGTTCCAGTCGTGCTCAGATTTGGACCGATGAAGGTAACACACACACACACACACACTCACACAAAGAAAAAAAAAACACTTTTTCACAAGGACATATTTAACAATACATTTAAAAATGCACAGACACACACAATTATGGCACTGTACACCCACACCCACTCATGCATGCACACACCCACACCCATACACGCGCACACACACACACACATGCACGCACGCACACATCCTGTTAAGGATCAGGTATGGATTCCTTTGTGAACTATTTTGGGTACACTTGACTTATCTTCACTCAAAACACTTAGGAGACCTGAAACTTCAGCAGAGAGGAAAGAAGGAAAGAAACATCCAAAATTTAGAGTAAAGTAACTTGGTACAGTGCACAGTGTTTTTTTTCTTTTTAGTTGGGAACACAGTATAAAACACTGACACATTCCTGCAAGGAAAACCTTGATCAGGGAAGCTTTTCTCCTGTTGAAACACATCGTGCTGATTTTATGGTTCTTTTCTCTGCCCAGTTTTGGATGTGCAAATTCAGTTTTTTTTTATTTTTTATTATAGTTGAATTGAAATTCATGTTTTTGTTTGGATTTGCACAAGAATTCTATTGTTGAAGCGTTTTTTTCCCCCCTCACACAGCACTTCAGGGATCTGTCTGGTATTAAGAAACGGACTCTTCTTTCTTTACAAATGCTGTCCTCTTCCTCTTTGTCTTCCTCTCTCTCCATTATCTGCTTCTAAAATCAGCCAAATAATCACTTCTGCAATAAGAATCCTCACTCTCAGCCATGCAGGTAAAACTGTCAGAGTTTTCCCCTCTCATTAATTTGACCATACAGTGTCTCTGGAGTCCTCTTTTTTTATTGTTTGGAAAGTACTAAGTTTCATCCAGCTTGCAATTTCTGTCTACCCAGCCTGCCATCTGATTTCAATGTCAGGAGAAACTTGCGGCCTTCCTGTGTGCATTAATTTGTGTGAACGTGTATTTGTGTGTAGGAATGTGTGAATGCATGTTTGTGTGTGGTTTTACATATATATATGTGTGTGTGTGTGTGTGGTGTGTGTGTGTGTGTGTGGGTGTGTGCATATACATGTGCACATGTCTGGGCCCTTTTGCCAGAGGCAGAATCAGATATGAGTGGAACGCTGCGGGTTTGGGGAATAATGTACTTCACTGCCAATAAAACATGAATACACACATTCAGAACAGCAAACTCTTTGCACTGCACCAAGGCCCCAGGTAACACACACATGCACACACGCGCGCACACACACACACACACACATGCACACGCACGCACACACACACACACACACATACAGAAACAGAGGGAGGAGAGCGTGTGTGTGTGTGTGTGTGTGTGTGTGTGTTTTCAGTGTTTAAAGGGAAAAAGAAAATCTGGTTACATCTGGTAAGAGAGGTATTAAATTAAAGTTTAAGACAGAGGAAAGACTGTCACAGAGGTAGGAACCACAAGAAAAGATATTAATCATGTTAATTCATGAGAATCGAACTGAAATTGAATCATAATTGAATTCAAAGGGAAAAAAAAAATTCTGCAATAAATTTGGGTTTTCAAAAATGAAGCCCAAGCGAAAGTGCCTAAAACTGCAGTTCCTCAAATGGCCACTTGACACTGGCTCTTAAACGAGTCAGCCCCCATAGACCTCCATGTTAAAATGCTCAACTTTACAGCAGAAATAAACACATTTACAGCGTGCTACAGAAACGGTTTTGGTCTCTGTAGCTAACTTCCCCTTCATTGAGAACTGTATGGAGGATGATTTTTTTTTAATAACTCATTTGTTTGAATGTTATTAAGTCATAAATTTATGCATAATTAAGGAGGTTGCCGCTTTGAGAGTGAGGTTGCTAGCTGCTAGCTTCAGACAGGTAGCCAAAAGTTATAATAGCTTAGCACTTGTCGATTGTAAATGACAGACAGCTGGTGGAGAGAATTGTCAGAAAAGGTTTAAGCAAATGACAAAACCGTTTTAAGGTTGTCCCCTTAAAATCTCTGAATTGAGACCTCCAGAATTCAGGCTCCTCCTGTTTCTCTGTGAGGCTAACGTTAGCTTAAGTAGCTACAGTGCCATCAACAGTTAACGGTTACGACTTAACAGTAGCTTGTCATTGTAATCATAACTGGCCAACTATATAGCTGTTATCAATAAATATAAAGCCAGTTTTGAATGACATGGTTATATTGTATTTTACTGACTTATGTCAAGTGTATTTAATGTAATATTTTTCAAAATTTCTCTGTTGAGCACAAGGCAAGTTTACTTAGAAGCTGACTTTTCTCTGACTGACCTTTTAAAAAGGGAAGCGTATAAGAAAGAATAATACAGTTTGTTTGACACGATCATATCTTGTTAACTGCCATGTAGAAGACAAATACAGGTCTGCAAGTGAATTTTTAATTTATCTGTAGAAATTTAAAATCATAATCATAGCAATGGCGGACAAAACTATGAAATTAAGATCCAAGTAGTAAAAAAAAAAAATAACGTTCCTTTTAGATAATAATATAATCATGAAGAACAGGGTGTGCATGTTGATTCTAGTTGTGATATCTACAG
Source organism: Euthynnus affinis (assembly GCA_029490765.1). Classification (NCBI taxonomy): domain Eukaryota; kingdom Metazoa; phylum Chordata; class Actinopteri; order Scombriformes; family Scombridae; genus Euthynnus; species Euthynnus affinis. The sequence continues at coordinate 8,824,360 of CM055855.1, read as the reverse complement.
CTGTCTTTACTTTGGAGAAGTTTGCATCTCCCTAATGCAGCTGCTTCCACACAGCTTTGTTTACAGTCTCACATAAATAACCGCCATCCTGGTTGCTCCAATTTATTAACCACGCCTTGTGTTGTGTATGAAAAATGATTTCCTGTGCACACAACAACCGAATGAACACATTTCCATTGACTTACTTTGTACTTCTAAAACATCTCAATAGGTTTCATTGTCCTCCCTTTCTTGTTCATATTGGTTTCCTCCACTCAGAAATATAAATGTAACCACAAAATCACAGTGGAGCACTTTGCTGTTCTTTTCGCCAGCTGTTTAATTTCGCGTAGCCACTAAAACAACAGCATAAACGCCAGAAAAGCGAGCCTTAGGTGAAAGTGAAAACCAAGTATTGAAAAGCCCTTTAGTAAAGCTTTCAACTTGTGTATGTGTAAAATTTAATTTAGGATTAACTTAGTTGGTCCCAGAAGGGCATGCGAGGTTATTGCAGCAGCAAAGTCTAATATAAATATATCAGTACAGCAAATTAAATAATAACATCCTCGAAAATGCTTCTACTCCTCCACCTGCCCGGTGTCCTCGACTGCTCTCTGGAGTAAATAACAGAGTCACGTTTTCAAGACAAAGCGCTCCAGGTTGTTATTCTCTGTAATGATTTTGTGACAGGGAGAATAAAGGCAGATAAAGGAGAGATTTGTATGAAAAATGAAGAAAAACAAGAAACACAAACTCAGGATAAATAATTTGTTACCTAGTGAAGAGAGGCCAGCAGGGAGTGTGCATGCCTGAGTGATTTGAGGTTAAGAATTAATTAAGGTGTGTGCGTGGCAGACTGGCAGTCTGATGTTTTTCCACTCTAGATCTACTGTAAATGCCAGCTTTTCATATTTCTTAGCCAAGCTAAACATGCACACACATACACTCACATACGGCAGATAGAGTATCAACTCTGCAAATTACTACCGTCACCACAAATATTTACTCAGGTATACACTGTACTTAGTTTTGCTTCAAATCTACACGAACATCCAATTATGTGTGATGGTAAGTAATAGTTATGCAGCTTATATATTATCCTTCAAGTTATTGATACAAATGCTAACTAAAGCCTCACCAAACTGACCAGATTTGGACTTTGAGATTTTTTTTTTTGCTACACATGAATACACATGAACTCTACTGATTCTTGTCTTATGTTAAAACGTCAGTTCATCGTGCATTTGCAGCATGCACCATGCTTTGGTTTTATGCTCCCAGGTTTTGAGATGTCCATGTCTGAAAGTTGTGCTGCTACCTCTGTTCCATGGAGATGAATTGAACATAAGTTAACCTGCTCAATGCTGTTTCTTTGGTAAAAGTAGTTCCAGTTAAAATTGTGAACAGCAAGGTTGCTTAAAGTTTGATGTTTTCTAATGATATCAGCATCACAAACAAAATTCATTAATCCCAGATATGGACATCTGAAAACCTCAGCAAATAAAATGGAAGCCATCTGCATGGCTCGATATCAGTAGGAGTGAGTAAGAAAATGTTCTTTGTGATTTGGAGCAGAAATAAGCAAATTAACCGACATGCTGCGCCCACTTTTAAAAGCCATCTCCGTCCAAATCCACATTACAAGACTCAATGCACTAAAACCAGGCAGCATTTCAAAGCTTCCTCCAAATGTGGATGAGAAATGTCTCCTACCTCTGCCTGTTATCGGAGGATGCAGACGGTGTATCTTTTTTTAAGTCTTCAGCGTTATGCAATCAGTAGAATGGCAGTCACTTGTTTAATTTAGGTCTTTGTGACCTTGCTGCTGTAAACAGGATGATGCTGAATCTTCAGTTGTCAGTGAATATAATTTATGAACAGGAAAATTAAAACAATGGACTGAAAAGAGATTACATTTTTGCAGACTGACAGATTTGGGTGTCAACGGAACACTATTAATCTTTTCACAATCTTTTTATGGGGGATCATTAAAAACAAACAAAAACAAAGTTAATATTAGGAATATTAAAGAGAGTTAACATTAGAGTTTATATCTTGTCCTTGTTTTTCCTTTCTTCCTACCTGCTGCTCCTCTGTTTATTATTGAAACCATTTCAAAGTGTATTTATTGAAACTAAGTAATAGTCTTTTTAATGGCGATAATGACAAGCTGTCAGAAAAAAATAAAACACACTGGAGTAGTAACTTTGTAACGTGTGCCAAAGTCTCCTCAGCCCAGTGTCTCCAGGATCCCTGACCTTGTATGGTCATGTTATTGTGATACTGTTGACTCTACTGTAAATAGTGGTGCATAAATCACATTAATACAGACAATGTAGACACACAGTATGTCAGATTGTGCAGTGTGCAGATACTGTAAGCCAGACAACAATGTGCTTTAATATTTTATGTGATGTCTGTGTTTGGCAGTGTCAGGCGTGCAGTATGGGCGCTTGGACTCCAATGTGACACTGGCATGCGGGAAGTCACAAATTAGGTAAGGAAGGAAAACTATTGCCTGTGTAACTTGAAGTTGAAGGGTTGTTTTTTTAATTTCTAAAATATCAGAATATCAGCTGCATTTATTACAATCAAGACTCATACGGGGGCAAATTAATCATATGACATGACATTTTAACAGGCACAGTTGTGTTCAGAGTTAATAACTTAAGTAAACGTCTAGTTATACTCATATAGCCCATTACATATATTTTTAGCTTTGATTGAAAGATAGAAGTTGAAGTTCCGTCAGCCTCAAGAATTACTGGATGACATTTTGAGAAATGTAGGAAATCCAGGACAAAATAACGGAAAAACCTTTCAGCTTGATTGGTGGTCTGACAATCAGTGTTTTTGTATGTTGTCAAGGCAACGCAAGGCAACATATGGGGTCAAACAGTGCCTGAATTGTTAAATTGGGTGCAAAAAAGGCTAAAACGTCCAATGTGACGGAGAGGGGGAATATGACGTATGCCAAACACAGGACAACTTCATCCAGTAAAGAGTCAGAGTCAGCTAAACATCTTCGCGCGGTGTAGAAAAGTTAGTAACAAATATTAATTGGTTGTTAATCCACCTCTGAAAATAGGCCTCAAAATAGGCCTCAGTGAATTCCCCACCCCACTACCACAGTAGTGTCTAGCTGCTTTAGGAAATTACTTATGTAAACAAAAAAAAGGTCAAAAAATGAGTCACAAACATTGACAGTAAGAAAATGTGCCAGCCTGCTTGTTTAAATGAAAGTTGTGACCTGCAGATTGAGGTATTTGATACCTATGATCCTTAAAGAGTCTAGTTCTAGTTTAGGTCTTGGATTGAGCAGACGGTTTACAGGTTAGTGAGTGAAGTCCTCACAAGAATAATAACTAAAGTCTAACATGTTCCCAACCAGGATACCTGTGGTGTGGCGTCTCAACCACAGCTCACAGTTGCCATGGCACGAAGTGACAACAGATGGATCCTTAGTCCTGCTGAACGTCAACCACTCAGCCCAGGGCAACTACAGCTGCTATGACGACCAGGGACTCCTCCTCCACTCTGTCAAACTCAGGCTGGGCCGTAAGTGTTGTTGTGACTTGTCCGGGGCTCACAGCACCTAATTTCGGAGTTATTACATTTCAACAGCTCTGCCGTACATTCCATCTCTCGCTGTGGGACTGCAGCTTTAAAAATGTGCTCTTCACAAAAGAAACAAGCCTGTGTGTCTCGTCTTTTAGTGCCTTCACCATCTCAATCGCTCTCAGTTCAGTTCATTCTTTGGATAATTCAACATAAAAGACGTTTTGCTCTCTCCCACTCAGACATTCTCATCTCCCTCTCTGGAGTTTTGCCTCAGACTATTTTCTACCATGTTCCTCTCTCATCTCTCTTTTTCTGTTTCTGTCCCTCTCCCTTTTTTTATGGATGACTTTCTTCTCTCAACATTTAAGTTATCTTGACACTCCAGCTATAAACAAGACATCTTACAGAAACAGTGATAATCAGAACAGCGCTACTAGTCCTCAGAGGAATCGGGTCTTATCAGCTACCGCAGAGACAAAGCCCCCCACTTCCTGTGACTGTCTCAAACAGGAAGGGTCTCCCTAAGTGGGCTTCCTTCACAGTGTATCAAATAATAAGGGGAGTTTTCCATGGCATTGGCCAAGCTTCTCCTGAAATATTTTAGTTCATGACAAGGACACTGGAGCTCAGCGCTGTTCATTTCATAAGGCACTTTTAAAATATTACAACAACAACAAATGGTACCCCTTCAAAAAAATAAAATAAAATAACTTCCTCTCTTGTCCTAACAGTGAACTCTGTCTAACTCCTGTTTTCTAGATCCCCCTGGGCCGCTGAACTTTTCCTGTAAATTGCCCAATCACACGCATCTTCACTGCTCCTGGGTGGAATCGGTGGAGACATTCCTGCCAGCCAAGTACGATGTCTCCTTCAGGTAAGAGCCAGTTACTGCATCTGAAAGAGCAGTGTCCAAGGTTACATTCAGAATGAGATATGAACACACTAAATATAGTGCCTGTGCCACAGAGTTACATTTTAAATGTCGTGTGAGTCGTAACCAAATGTGAACCCAGTCGGTCTCTCTCTACTTCTTCTCTTTACTCTGCCGTCCTTCCTCTAACATGACATGTGGCACGTTGTAAAACTTTGAATCATAACACATTACAGCACTGGTTTTCACACTTTATCTGTCTTGCTCCCATTTGGAAACAGAAAAGAATAATAAGCCAATATTAAAAGTTGTGTTCATTTATTTATTTAAGTGTCCTGCAGCTTTCTGTTGCTGAGCCCATATAATTCACTTATATTTGACCAGATGGCTTCAGCGTTCAGCTGTGGTGAACACTTGGTTGTACTGTTTTTGTAGTTTTCAGCACACACTTAATTTACATTTTACTCAATAAAGGAAATGCAACACTTGAACATGTTTTGTCTTGTTTTTAAGGGAGACCAATCAGGAATGGAAGCCATGCATCATGGACATCACCCACAAGCACTGTGATGTAATTCACCCTGCCTTCTGGCAGCCCAGCCATACCTTTAGAGTCACACAGGCCAACGGCCTTGGGTCCACGACAACAACTAAGTTGTACCAGTTACACAAGCTGTGTAAGTTCACATACAAACACACTCACTCACATGATACATGAGCGATAAGAATTGTTTTTCTTATTTTTGTGAGAAAATGTTGTGGCTAATGTGAGTCCATGAAACACATCAGTGATATTTTTATTTGTTTCCAGTGTTCCACGTGTAGTTCTACTGAAACAAGCTGCAGCATTACTGAAAAACTACTATTGTGAATGGCTGGCAGTACTGCTGGGCCTGTGTCCTCTATTATTTTTTCCAGTTGTGACATCACACTCAAACACACTCTCAACTTGTTCAAATGGTACAGTTTTAGAAGTAGCAGCTTCATGCTTCTAAAGCACATATATCGGGCACATCCCAAGTCTCTTATTTGATACTTCCTCTCTCCTTTATCCTCACTTGAACCGGAAGTCCTTGTGTTCCGCCATTTTGATAGCTATCTCAAGTCTCTTATATCTGCTCTGAGGAGCGAGGTTCGAGAAGTGAGGAGGGATCTCTGAGAAGCTATTACTCAAGTGTACCATTCCACAGTTTTATATTTTATTTATTTTCTGATTCACCGTCTAGTTAAACATCTGTGTTAATTGTTAGTCTAATCAACAAAAGAAGATAAACAAGTTTCTTTGTTTATAAGAAAGATTTTTCTGTTCATGATCTGTAATTCCCTCCATTAACTTTTATTATGGATAAAATTAAAGTCAGGAAGAGCCTGTCTGTAAGCAAGAAACACATTTTAAAAACGTTTATATTTTTCATCATTCATCGTCATTTCCATTCAGTCACATGTGAGGCTTAAAATCCCAGAGCTTTGGGTTTTATATGAGTTGCATAATTTCCTTTTTCCCTGAGACATTTAGCCCAATAAATAATTTCCAGTGTTCAAAAGACACCCTGACCCTATTCTGAGTTATTAAATAATGAATTCACTATCACGATATCAATAAATAATGAATAAATAGTACAAACACATTCTGCCAGCTGAAACGGTTCATCTGCCTCTAAGCTTTTTTTTTTTATTCACGTGCAGGTGTTTGTCAAACACGTAACAGGCTGCAGAGAGAAAACAGCTGCTGGCAGTGATAACTGTGAGCTTTTATTAGTGTCAGCACAGTACACATGTGTGCAGACACAAACTCCATCAGAAGTCGCTACAGCTGTTAAAGCTGACTAAAAGCTGATCCAGCTGTGATCATCTGCTGCCGTCATCAGAAATGGACGTTGCTTCACATGATGTTTTAGAGGAAAGTGCGTCTCATGTCTTTAAAAAGAGTTTTCTCCCTCCCGGTGGGAGCAACTACGACGCAAGAGAAGACGCAAGTGAGGGAAATGTGGATGCAATTTAAGAGACTTGGGATGCATCCATTGTTTTCTCTCCTTTTGCCTAAAATCATTCCAGATACAGCAGCACTCAGTCCCTTATCACAGACTCAAAATAATGATGGCACCATCTTCTCTGTTTGGAGCCAGGACTTTCCAAATAATCAGTGCAGGGTTGTTGCTCTTTCACGCTCTGGAAACGCGCCCCCGCTACTTGAACCGAAGGGAACACCAGCCTAGCTTACCAACTTATTAGAGGGCCCAAATTTAGCGATCGATACCATAAAGACATTTTTTTGAGCACTCTGTGACACTTAACTTCTGCACTGGCTTCCACTTGAAGCTGTGGTAGTTTCCCACAAAAAAAGGTTTTTCTGTAGTGCGATATGCACACACGTCTTCACATGTACATGCACGTATTAGATATGCTGAACTATGTAAAACACAAGCATTATAAGGCTTATCCATGCATGCACACAGTCATGGAAGCTAAAAATAGGTAAAGATAAAACAACTTATTTTTTTATAAGAGGGATACACCTGTGTATGCATACAACACACACACACGTGCAGACATACACACAAAATGTCATAAAAAGGGCCTGGATAATATTCCAGCCTGCTCCTGTGACTGTGCCCTTTTGGCCCTCATATAATGACCTCAATTATCTTGTTTTGCTGCTTCTGTGTCTGCGTGACGTTCCTGTCGCTCTCAAACAGAGCCACTCTCAGCGTCCCTGACAAGGCTTTATAGCGGTTTGGATGTTCCTCTCTACTTTTAGCCTCAGTATTCTTTTTGTCACAGTGGTGTGAATATACTTGAATAAATAAAAAAAAAAGAGTCTGTGAAACAAGATTCAGAGAATTAATAGCTAGTTGTAGTAATAGCATGATGATATAGGCGACGTTTAAAAAGATAATTCAAGGAAGCACTTTTTTAATCAAACTTGGATTCACTATGCAATTATCCCAGCAGCAAATATGTTGATATAAGGTTATGCATCAGATAAAAAACAGTACCAGAAAAGGCTGATTCTAAAAATAAACCAGTTAAAGGAATTGAGTATTTGCAGGGGCTTTTTTTTTTCTTTGTTATCTGACACAATTAACCTTCTGTACATGTACTTGATCCCTTTTAGCAACTTCCTTATTTCTAAGAGTTGTTTTGATTGAAGGCTTCCTGGTAGATAGATAACAAAAACATAAACAAGAGAGTAAGCACAACCCAAACTAAACAGCTTGTGAAACTAGAGGTTTTAAAGAAATGACTCTGTGCCAAGTATGTCCTCTTTTTAGAAACAGGGTCTTCATTGCATTGCTGGTTGTTTGCTAAACATAGTGGAATTGATTGTTTTTTTTTCCATTTCTCTTTGCAGTGAGACCAGATCCTCCAGAGTCCGTGTTGGTGAAGGAGCTAGAAGGCTTTCCACAGAGGCTGAACATCTCATGGAACTTTCCCTCCTCCTGGCCGATGGACAATGCTTTCCCCCTAGTGTTTCACATTAGATACAGGCCACATGGCTCCATATACTGGTCAGAGGTTAGTTCATTTCAGTTTTGTAAGTGAGCACATTTTGGATCAAACTCTGAGATCATGGCAAACCGACATACCGTATATGGATTGTATTAGAGAAAGTCAACTTAAGTTTCTCCAATTTCACCAGCAATCTCATCCAAACATATTCAAACCAGCACTGATCGTAGTAGCTTAGATACAGGAAAACAAATCGTAGCGTTTACATTAGGGGCTGAAACCAATCATAGAAGATGCTACTAAAAACAGAACTCAAAGTCGAGCCAAAAACAATAATAATAAAAAAAAAAAAGACGACGGTGCAGTTCCACAGAGCAGTTTCCTGAACTGATGCCACCATCACAACATCAGCGTTTCTTCCTGTTCATCACTGCTTTCTTCTGTCCTGTCTCTCCTTGTATCTATATCAGATTTATTCAGAGGAGAGTCCGGTCGTGGTGCGTGACGCTCTGGCCGGCCACCCTCACGAGGTTCAGGTCCGAGCCCGGGACGAGGTGATTGTGGAGAGTCACTGGAGTGAATGGAGTGACCGGCAGCTGGTCCAACCCTGGAAAGGTCAGAGAGATTCACAAGAAATACACATAATTATTATTGAAGTCAGTTTATTTATAGAGAGAATGATTAATGGAATAAAGGAATAACAATCATTATAGGCATATTGGTATACTGGTGTATGTATACTGGTAACCAGTGAAGGGAGGACACAGAATATTTTATCTCACCTTAGATTAACAGTTGTATTTTAGCTTTTAACAACAAACTCTGTAATTTGTACATATATGCAAAGTTATTCACTTTGAATAAAAAATGTGTGTGTGTGTGTGTGTGTACTACAGATGACACCACCTCTGAACCTGCAGAAGAAGAATTTCCAGACTATTTTATCACCTTCAACACAAAGCCTGAGACCTCCACTGCAAAGTCACACAGTAAGATGCTGCTTTTACTACTATCACTATAAGTGTACGCCAGTCCCTGAATTCCAATGTTTCAAGTTCATTCAGAAAGACAGTAAGACTGTCATATTCTGAACCAAAACATCCATTATCTCATGTTGAGGTGAGATTATTTCCACAATAAAGTTGATCAAATGAAACTGAAACAAGGTTGTGTAAACTCAAACTGAGCTTGAGGCTCAAACCTCAGTGTGACTTGGAGCCTGATAAGGTGTAATGTGTGAATCATATTTTATCAAACAGCAAGGCAGGTGTATTTTTTTTTTTCACCTCATGCTTTAGCAGGAACAAGAAACAGCATCAGTCATTAATGCAGCAATAATCTCTGAGAAGGTGATTATTTACTGGTATTATACTCCAGATAGAACAGTGCAAGTACCTGCTGGGTTTCATCACCAAATGACATATAATTGCAGTAAATTGCACCTGCAGGGTGTTTTGTTTTCTACTGTATGTGCACCGGATGAAAAGTTAAGTAGCTCTCAGTATACGTGGGCAAAAGCACAGAAAAAAAATAGCAGCCTGCAGTTGCAAGCATGCACATCTAAAAAGTACACATGCAGGCTACACACACACACACACACACACACACAGATAAAGTACATACAAGGGTACACACAGTTTTGGCAGTAGAGAGCTGAAATTCGTTGTGACTGATGCCGTAAAATCTCTTTAAGCTGGCCTGCTGTGAACCAGATGTGTTCTTCTTGTGTGTGTGTGTGTGTGTGTGTGTGTGTCCACTGTCATTTGCACTTGTGTGCATAAATTGTTTTAATTCTTGTAAATACCAAGAGTTTTTGCGCATTTTACTGCTGATGTGTCTGGGCTTCACTTTTTTGGTTTGTTTCACTGTTCAAAACAATGTTTTCACTTGTTTGTGTGTGAGAGAAAAAGTTGTTTACTCCACAGACTATGATAAATGCATGTTTGTTCGAGAGCTATAATGGCAGATTTAAAATTAACTACTCACCAGAGAGTAATTAAATCTGAGGAACACACACATTCACTGTTTTGTTTTTTTTTTGTCTCTGACACACACTGACATGGAAAATGAAATGAGAAATTATGAAATGCATATTTTAACAGGGTTTGTTTTTTTCGGACTGGCAAAACCACAACCCAGAGAGGTCTGCTTCATTCAGCTGTGTGTTCCTCTTCTTCCCTCCTTGACTATATTTGTTTCTTGTTCTCAACTTTTCCTCATCTGTGATTCGACCCTTTTCTCTTTTGCTTTTCGTCTTTCTCTCTCTCCTTCTCCGTATCTCTCGTTCCTCTGTGTTTTGCTGACCTCTGTCCTGTTGTTTGTCTTCCTCTCTCTCTCTCTCTCTCACATCCAGATCCTGTGCTTGAGGACGAAGGTAATTTGGGTTTGGTGATTCTGCTGGTTTTGTTCTCCGTGGTCATCCTCACCACCATCCTTTCCCTCATCTTTGTCGTGTGGTAAGACGCGCTCACTCGCAACACACACACGCACGCGCATACTTTTGTCAATCGGTAGTGTATCTTGTAACATTCCAGTTGTACACACACACACATAGACCACATCCACAAACCGCAGCTGTGTGGTCTGTCTCCCTTTGAGTGATATATATATTTTTTTTGCAATGCTTGTAGTGATACTGAATGAATTTCTATTTCCAGGGTGAGGCAGAAGCGGCGCGATCATGTGAGCAAACACGAACTCACCGCTATGGTCAAGATGAAGTCCATGTCAATTTAAGGTGAGTCACACATGCATTCATTTTTTCAAGTTAAATAAGAAAAAAAAAAAAAAAAACTGCTGCTATTTCATTGTCTGACGCGTTTGGTGTCACTTTCAATTTTCCTCATGTGTCCTCACATGTGTTTCTGAATACGTTCTCAACGATGCCCACATGTGGTTGTTTGTGATCTTAGCTTAGCTTGTTTGTCAGATAGTTGTAGAGCTTTGGATGGCAAACAGGCTCTGTGGCGAAGTTAATTGAAATCCTAATTGTAAAAAATAAAAGTGTAGTTTCTTTTATACTTACATAACTACCGCAAAAACGCCCTCAAATGGGAGCCGAGCCAGTGAGAAAAAGCATAGCAAAGATCTCCCTCAGTAAGAAAAAAAAAAAAAAGACGGTTCAAAGCGCTGCTATAAACAACATTTACACAACTCTTCAGATAGCCAGCCAATATGTGATTATAAGCTTAACGTACACACACACACACACAGACACACACACACATAGATTATAACCCTGTAAGTATGCCTGCACATCTCTTATCCAGCTCTGTTATTTAAATCTGTGCTTTCAAAGCAGTGCTTAATTATATTATGATTTATACATGTTTTTAACTCCGTTCTCTGTTGTTCCATCATCTGTCCTCTGCTCTGTTCTCTTTCCTATCCTCTTCCCACTTTTTTTTCCATCAATTTATTCTTTTTTTTTTCCCCCTCTCCTCTCCCTCTCACAGGTTGATTTCAAGCATCTTCTCCTCATCAAGCCCGTTCTAGGGCTCCTCCCAAGAGTCAGCCTCTGCCTTTTACCACTGTAGCACGCTGACCGTCCGTATTCAACCACATTAACCAGAATGCATCAGTCAGAGCCCATCCAGGATCTACAACAAACCCATACAAGGAACTTTGCAGAGTAGGGTAAAGTTACCCAGCATATAAAAGCTGACTGAAGGGTAAGTTTTTGCTGGATATATTCAGTGATCTCATCTAACCGCACTCCCCATAACGCATCAGCAGACTCCACCTACCGTCTGCGGCTACAAGGGATAAAGGGACCCTACTCTGTCTCTTTAAAATTCACTTCAGCAACTTCACTACAATTTTCGGTGGGCTGCAGGAGCGACACCGCACCGGGACGTTCGAGTTCACTCACAACGAATGCTGCTTCAGATGATTTTTTTTTTTTTTCAAAGGAGAGATGGGGCGATGATGTTTTTACCTTTTTGAACTTCTAGGCACAGGCGGTGCAGCTGACAAACAGGAGGAGATGATAGATGATTTTCTGAGTGGGGGGGAAGGATGATTTTTTTTTTTTTTTTGTCTGGGAAATCTTGCCTCTCTTCTTCTACCACAGAGAACTCCTCAAGTTTTTTTTTTTTTTTTTTTTTTGATTCATTGTGAGAAGTAACAAGATTAATGTGCGTCCATTATTACATCAACTGACTGACTGACTCAATGCTGTGAAGGAAGCATAACTTTTGCCAGTCTCTCTCTGTGTGCGTCTGATGCCAAAGCAGCAACTACGGGCATTATGGATCTCAGCAGGAAGCAGCCTGTTACTGGCTCCTGACCAGAGGGAAGGACATGGAGAATAAGGTCCGGGGAGGGATGGGTGGGGGAGGGGAAGGGAGGGAGGGAGGGAGGGAGGGAGGGGGGGTTGAAGATATATAGACTTCATTTCATTTATGACAAATGATTTTATGTTGCATGATATGCTTGTTTTGTTGTCTGATGTCTTTAGTGCAGGTGTTCTTTTATTTTTGTTTTGTTATACCTCTTTCTACTCATCCATCCACTGATCCTGAATGTGTGAATGAAAGACACACAAGGGGAGAAAGAGAGAGATACAAAAGAGATACAGGCCTTTTCACAAACCACCAGCATTATTACATCACACAGATATTTAGTTATATAGAGAATATTCACTCAACTTTCTAGACTCAGAATAAAACCCCCCGGTTCCTCAAGGCAGGTTTGAAAAAGGTTTTTTAAAGAGATTAAACAACCTTTCAGGGATAAAAGTTAAACGTAGTCTAGATAAATAAAATCTATAAATATTTCTCATTGTCAGTTCATCTGTGGATTTTTCTGACAAATCGATTTATCTTTTGTCCATGACAGATAAAAAAAAAAAAGAAATATTTCTTAGCAGTATTTTCCAGAGACCCAAGGTTACAGTTTCAATTTATTTGTTTCGTCTGGCAAAGCCAATACTTAATTTAAAACAGAAAGCAGCAAATCCTCACATCTGAGAATCTGGAAATTGCAAATATTTGGCACTTTCTTTTATTAATGACTGAAACGATTCATTCAAATGTATTAAACTTGATGTTGATTGATAGCACTAGACCATCATCACAGCAGTGAATCTAGATTATTGTCCTTAAGATAGAACAAAAACAAGTTAAGACCACAAAGTCATATAGTGTGTAAAGACACCATTTTTAAAAGTGAGGTTATGTGTATTGAGGTTAGAAGTCAGTCACACAAAATAAAAATAGAGTAATGTTACAGAGGAAAAGAGGTTGTAGGTTTAAAGATATGCATGATAACATGCTGCTTTATTTAGAAATATATGAGAGGAAAAAAAAGCTAGTCGGATAAAGAAAAAAAAAAGTTGTTGTTTTTTTTAAGCACTTTGTTTTCCGTCAGAGTCATTAGAGAAATAATCATCTTACCTAAAAATAATAGGTTGCCTTCTCTGATCCTCGGCTCCGCACTGTGGCCGTTTTCGGGCGTGTCTTAGAGAGAGCCGCTGTAGGTTTAAGTTCAAATGGGCTTGAAAATTGATGCAGAAAAGTGCTGCATGTGCTGATAGTGTCAATTAGAGCAAACTAGTGTGCAAGTGCAGCTCACAACTAACTCTGACACGGGGTTCTTTTTTTTTTTTTTTGTTTTGTTTTCACACGGCGCACAGGCTCCTGCCGCCGTTTTCACCACTTCCACAGAAAGCAGAGACAGTGGAAACATTCAGTAGTATTTGTTCACCACAATAAATAACCGAGAAACAGCGCTCACCCCCGCAGGCTCACGCTACAGTACATGAGAATGAATGTTGATGAGTTTTTGGTAAGTTTATGTAGCTTAATGACCATGTTGGTTGGTTTGGTTTGTACATGAGATGACTACAAACACGATGACTTGACAATAGCGACTCCCGCTGCTCACTGTACTTATGTCTCACAACCCACCAACTCATGGGAAAAAGGAATGCCTGTGCTCACCGTATGAAAAGCCCCCAAATACCTCTAGTACAGTATATCTGGTTTAGTTCTGCTTTGACACTCGCGCCTAAAAAACCTCGTATGTGCCGGCCAACTTCCTTCCACACGATGGAAGAGAGTAGCTCTACCGCTTGTGAGTGAGAAGCTCACTTTAAAACATTTCTTTCTTTCTTTCTTTCTTTCTTTCTGTTTGGTTTGGTGGATGTATTCTGTTGATCCAAAGCTGTGTAGTTATCAACCATTCGATTGACTGACTGTGTAGTTTGTATCAGAAACACAAGGTGCATCTAAGTCAAACTCCTTCTAGTTTGACAACTGTATGTTCTTTCAAGCTAGCTCCACTTATTATGCATGGATCCAGCTGAAGCTTTATTTTGTATATTATTGTATAACACACTTTACAAAATACATTTCATGTATATTATTATAAGTGATGTTTATATGTAGAGAGAAAAAAAAAATCTTTGGGATAGTTTCACAGACATGGTTTAACTCAGTCTGGTGTTAATTTGTAAAAGATGTGACACCCTGCCAAGTAATGCAAAGAAATTATGGACAGATTTTTATTATAAAGGACATGTAAATGCATGAAAATCATAAGAGAAAACATGAAATTTATTTAAAACAGAAATATTCAGTCCTTCATTGTAAAACTTCCTTCCTCCTTAATACTGAAACTATATCTTTGGCCCTGTGAAGCTTGTGTGGAATCAGTAATTCGAAGCAACATTTCAATGCAAAAATCCTCAAGAGACTGAAGGGAGATTCCCCCCCTGATGAATAACTAAAGGTTACTGAGGATAACCCGTGTCTGGAGAACCTTCCCAGCATTGTGTATTTGTGTCCTTCTCCCCAGTTATATGAAGCTCTGTTATTGTACAATTACTGTATGGACAATGTGTTTACTGAATTAGTCATCATTCAACATGCTTTACACTTTAATTGTTCAATTTATTTCTTTGCAGTCAGATGAACCACAAATGAATCTTTTTTTTTTTTTTCCTGCTTCTTTGTGCCCCTGAAGTCCTGTGGCAACATTCACAAAGAAAGTTTCATTTTCTAAATTGACAGAGCCGATCGTTTTCTCTCTTTCAAACATTATTGACCCTTTGTAGTTTGAAATCAGATGGATGAGAGTTTTTGAGCCTGAACTATTTGAGAATGTTATACACACACATTCATTTATTCACTAAGTTGGATTTGCTTAGAGGCAAGCCAGTTAAGAATCAATGAACGTGTGTATTAATCTCAGTACGTCAAATTACATCAATCAATCAATTTTTTATTTATATAAAGCACCAAATCCCAACAAAAGTCACATCAGGGCACTTTTCACATAGAGCAGGTCTAGACTCTACTCTAGGTCTACTCTTTAATTTACAGAGACCCAACAATACCCCCATGTGCAAGCTATTGGCGACAGCGGGAAGGAAAAACTTCCCTTTAACGGGTAGAAACCTCAAGCAGAAGCCGGCTCTTGGTGGTTGGCCATCTGCTTTGACCGGTTACATGACTGTTACCAATAATTTCCTTCAGTTCTTTCAATAACCAGATATAAAATAACATTTTCCATCCTTCTCCTGACCTTCACGGTCTATTTAAAGTGGCCTTAATCATGATACTGAACCGCTGTCTGGTTGCTCATTGCAACATTAATATTTTATATGCTGTTCAGCACAGCAAGAATACATTCATATTAGTAACTATGTAAAAATACAATCTTATAATTAGGAAAAAAAGGTGCTAAAACTGACACAAGCTCCATTTTCTCATGCTGATTTGGTTTCACAAACATAAAAGTTTTAAAAGTCAGAGATAGCATTTTAAAAATATTTTTATGGTATATTTTTAAAAGTACACGAAAAGTAAACGAACCCCAAATTAGATTTTTATAAACCATCCATCAGATTGAAATGTTATGTGGGCGATGTGCAGTATTAAGTGTTTTTCACGCTGTCCATCCTGTTTGTCAAAGGTTCAAAGCGATCTGCTTTCTTTCTGTATAGTGTAACTATCTGTGCCACCTTCCTGTTTCACTCACTAGTGGTGTTTTCTGTGTTTTTTGTGGACGCACTTGTGGTATTTCCTGTCTTTCTATGTTCCTCTGCAGTATGTGATGGCAGATGGAGCCAGTTGGTTTTAGTTCTTATAACTCAAATTACACTCAGGCATCCATTCTCAGATGTACATAGTCTATTTTTTTCTCTTTTTTTTTGCTTTATGTGTATTTCAGATATCACCATAAGCTGTTTTATTTGTTTTTTTTCTTCCTGTCCTTGTAAGTTTCTGTGAAATAATAAATACTATTTTATCACACCAGTAGCTTTGGGCTCTTTAATAGGTACAGTCCTCCACCAGAAACCATACTGTTTTATCTGTTTCTTCTCTGTATATTGGTTGATTGACTATTTAATCTTTGCTTAGTTGTAATGTTGTTGATGAATATCAAATGTCTAATGTCCAAAATTTATGAAGTATGATGCAAAAAATCCAATTACTGGAGGCAATTGATCGTCCTTGCTGGCGGGTGTTTCTCCCTGAGTCTCAAAAAAACTTTTAGACTAATATTCCCATTAAGTCTGTGGCTTCTTGTTGCCAGGACGATGTTATTAGCCTTCCCAGACTCTTTTCAAAAGTTTCCATTATCTGGTTGTGACAGCGTCTGATGAATCCCAAATGCTCAAGCTGGCTTTTGTTGTCTTTGTGAAAGGAGCTTTTAAGATCTACAACTGGAAGGAAGTCGCCTTGGTAGTCTGGCTCCGCCTCCTGTATCGTGCGCTCGTCATCATGCAGGCCTCAACATCTTCAACATTACAGGAGGGTATTCTGTATTGTTTTCTCATCATTGATCTGAGGTGGAGCCACCTCCACTTCTTTGTAAATGAGGAAACACCTGCTTTTGCTGCTTTTCTTCGGAACAACCAGAAGCTTCTTAGAATTACAGAAGCACAAGTTGAGGTTTTGAAGTTTTAGACCTGAGAATATGGAGAAGGCAGTGACGAATCCTGTAATTTCATCCCCTGGAATAGCAACTCTGAGTCAGCCCAATGTCTTCCTTCCTGCTATATTCAGGATATTTCCAATTAGCAGCAACAGCTCAGCACAATTGCTTTATGACCTGATACACGTACTCAGCAGCAGCACAGAATGTTTGATTTCCTTTATTATTTAAAGCTGCTACATGTCAGCTGTGATGTCAGAGGTGTCGCTCGTAGTGATGAACTTGCGGAGAGTTATCACCTGACTGCGGCTTTCCTCGGCTTTACAGCGAGTTCCAGCCTCTTTTTGTTTATTCTCACAGCTCTCATAGTGAATCACAACCGCAAGGCAGCTGTTTTCAGAGAAAAAGCGCTAAAAACACCACTGTATACTGGAAATTGTAATGTTTATCTGTGACATGTTAAAACAGTGTAAATGTAGTACAAGTACAGTAAACATCCACTTTAAACAAGCTAATTACTCGCAGGACAAAATGCTGCATTTATAGTCTATACAGACTCCTACTGATTCAGTGCAACGGACTCTTAACATGATGTTATCTGATGGATGGATGTTTTCTCTGCTCCTCACTCTCACTATTCTTCATTTAGATACAGGAAATGCTGTCCTGTGAGTAAATGTTCATGTGCAGATGCAGGAACACACACAGACTGAGGATATGAGCTGTTTTATTGAGATAAAAAGAACACTACACTGAAAGTATGTTGTTACTATTTATACTTTACTATTAAAAACAAAACTTTTTTAAAAAAAACAAACAAATACAAAACATAATTTCAACATAAAAAAACTCAAATGTGCAAAATTGAAAATGACGTTCACATTGTAAACATAAGCAGCAGTTAAGAGAGGGAGAAAATAAAATGGGACCAGGAGTGGCGGCCATCTTAGGAGTTTTATGTAGAATTCCAACGTAATCGATCATTTTGTAATGAAAAATAGTTCCAAACTATTTTTTTTTGTAGATTCCAAGAGATAAAAGGAAATATTTCCTGAATAACTGAAGTACACAGGATAGTGCAATAGCAGCAAAGCAATAAAACAACCAAACTATACTTTTTTATATTAAACTCATTTACACAGGACTTTTTTTTTTTTTTTTGAATTCTAACACAGTGTGCAACTCTCAAACTTTTGAACCTGATTTGTACCAAACTTTTCTTATCTTTCAATATCCTTTCCTTTATAATTTGAGCCTCTATTTCCTCTCAAATTTCCGACTCTCTTAAGCAGTGATTCCTCACTAATCTTCACTCAATAGAACAAGAAAAAAAAAGCTAATTATCAAAAGTGAAACTATTTATGAATCACTATGGCTCCCTGCAGCCACCTAGTGGATGACGGGTCTTACTACTACTACTTTACCAACTTCACTTCACCAACTGCTTCACAAGAGTGATCAAAAAAAAAAAAAAAAAAAAAAAAAAACCCTCCCACATAACTGTAATATTTGCTGTGGCTGATGTTTAACGGAGCCCTGACCACCACCTGAATGCACCACATCCCTTTTTCTACTGAAAACATGTCGATTACATTCAAATAACACAAGTCTCTAAAACCCCAGTCAATCCTCTCTATCACAACATGTTATTATTATTATTATTATGCATCATTTATAACGCAGTAAACAACACTGTTGAGGAATGTGTTCATCTACGACAGACTTTTACTTTATGTTGTGTGTTGCTGTGGACGACGCTACAGTATTAATGTAGCATCGACTGTTCAAATAAAACAACACACGTCCTTCCCTCAAAGTAACAGTTTCACTATTAAAATGACAAGTGAGAGTTGCAGCATGTGGACTGTACAGTACAGTGTCAACCATTTTCAGCATCATAAAAAGAACAGCAATGGAACAATATATACTGTAGCAAGTTAATGCAGCAGTTACAGTTTTTTTTTTTTCCATTTTCTTTAAATATGAACATGTAATATGAAGATAGTGGTTATGAACACACTACTGGAAAAAAAGAAAAAAGATTCCCTTGAGTGTTTAAAACTTCAGCTTTATCTTTTGTTTGGTGTACAATAAAACAAGGTCATTTAAGACCTCATACACCCACTAAAACTGACATTAAAATACAAAAATCCTCTCGTCGATTCGTTCTTTCTATCTCCTGCTGTGGGCGGATGGTGATAGTTCAAGCGTCGACTAGTTCGGGGGCTAAGAACTGATGTCGAACACTTCTGTGATTGGTGGAGAGATCAAGTCTCTGGGCGAACGATGTATCAAAGCTTTAAAGGGACGCTCCCGAAACGCTCGCTGTTTAAGTTAAGCATCGTGCGAATCCGTGTCTGGCACTCGTTCTTTTATCCGAAAAGCTAATTTGTTATTTTACAGATGTTTCCAACTCCAATGTTTAGTATTTATATTTAGTATTATATGTTTTTTATTCTCCTTTAATATATAGAGACAGTTTCCTTGTCCTTAGTTCATCTTTCAAGTACCAGTTCTGCTTTTATCATGCCTCAAGTGTCACAAATGTCCAGTAATTTCAAGTATCTAAAAGTTGCTTAAAACATTTTTTTTTTTTTTTGTTGCTCAGAGGCAGTTCTCTAGGTCAGCGCTAGAGGTCGACAGCGAGTCATTGGCCTCTAGACGTCTATAGCCACTCCGTGTTTGGTGGAGATCACATCTCTGGTTCCCGTTAGATACATGAGCACTGAGCACAGGTGCGGGAGCGTCGCCGTGGTGCTGACGTACAGCCAGTAAGGAAGCGGCGCCGTGTTTCCGAACGGGCACACCCACAGGCCGTGGCGTACGGCGTCCCGGATGTGGTGCGTTGCCATGGAGATGAAAAGCATCCAAGGCAAGGAGCACCAAGCATCTTTGAGGCGTCCGATCCACATGAGGAAGCGGAGGGAGAGGCAGAGGACGGGGATGAGAGAGGAGCAGTGGAGAGGAGGACGCTGAGGGAGAGATACAGCAGCCTGGGAGAGAGAGAGAGAGAGAGAGACACTGAGAATAATATCTTTGCTGCAGCACAAACTGTGAGTCACTACCAGTAAAAGAAAGTTCACCACGGTTACAGTAAATGTGTTCAAGTCTTTCATGAATATGGTTATTGTCACATAAACAGCTGCATCTCCTTCCAAATACCAATTTTGTACTCCCACATCAAAGTTTTGTGCCAAGTAAAAACAAAAAAATGAAATTAAAACACATTATTTTAGCTCGATAACGTTTCACATGCTCTGGATGGGAATTTACTATGTAACCGCTAAATTTCTAATTTAAAAACCTGTAATTTACGATCAAGTCAAATCTGCTGAGAATATCGGCCACGCCAATGAATCATTTGGGACTCTTATCTTTTACAAAAATCCTCCTCCACACTCGCTCTGGTGTTGCTCTCTTTTGTTTGGGAAGTTGCTTTCAGTAACAAATGATGAATTTACCAAAGACACACTGAATCATCTCAAAAAGCATCTCAACGTGTCCACAAGGAGAGACGGTCGCTGCCAAAAAAACACAAACGCCTACGAACGGTGATAAGAGAGAAGGATGACTCTCTCTCTCTGCTTTCTGCAAAATTATTTATGACTGATCAGCATGACGTTCTTTTTATTTGTTTTGTTTTTTCTTTCTACACTCTCATATAATTTTTAATCTGCTTTAACCATGAATCATTCTGTCACCACAATCTGAACACACAGCGAGCGGTTCATCTTCAGAAAGTCGACTTGCCTCCAAAATCAATTTAGCATATCTTACAGTGTCAAAGCAGATTATTCATTAACACTAAAGTGGAGAGAGCACCAGGTTTTACACACTTTTACAGGCTGTTTGTCACGTTCAGCACAGTTGCACACTTATTAAATGAAGAACCACGTTTAAAAAAGGGTGCAGGTTTTACCTTGAGAGACAAAGATCCAGCCATGTAGAAGTGATCCAGGTCTATGATTGACGCCAGAAGCCCCGCCAGCAGCACCTCATACAGATCACTTTTTTTCCTCAGTCCAATAACAACCGCCCACGACCACAGCCCCACCAATCCATGCGTGGCGTTGTCCAAGGCGGCGCGCAGCCACAGGTGATGCTGGATGGCAGACAGCTGGAGGGTGTGGTCAGCCACCACGCAGAACATACCGAGCCCCGCCGACGCCAGCAGAGAGGCGGAACTGAATGTCTGTAGGAGGGCCTGAGCTTTCTCCGTCTCCACAGCCAGGCTGAGAGGAACGGGAGCGCCCTCCCCCCCGAGGCCCACCCCCAATAACGGGGACGAGGAAGGGGACGAGTCGAGCTTGGAGTAGAATCCTTGCATGTTGACAGATGGCTAGGGGCGGCCAATCGCCACTGAAGGTCAGCAAGATTCAGGTAGACTGGAGAGGGGAAAGATGGAGAGAGATGGGTTAAGAGGGAAAATGAAAGAGGAGAAGGAAAGAGGCTGCTAGAGGTCGTAAGAAAGGTGAAGGAAAAAAAAAGAAAAGAAAGATGATATTAGTATGTCTACAGCCTACATGACTCACTTGCTGTAGTAATGAGAGCTCTGTGGACAGATGTGTAAAATATTCATATGGCCCAAATAAACAAACTGTCCTTTATAATAAAATATGACACGCTGTGAGGATGAGTCAGTGTTCTGTTTGGAGTGTTAGGCTGATGTTTTTAGTACACAATGTTTAATTAATAGCCAATTAAGTTTGGTACAATGAGCCTGGGCTGACATCTGTACTGTTGCATAATGGATTTCTTCTTATCATCCATTTCCCTTAAAAAGCTTCAGATCATTTCTAACTGCAATGTAAAATTTTAATTGTCAACTACAGAACCTGCGACTGTTTGGTACTTTTACTTCCCCTTATTTAGCATTTACATGAAAAATAGAAGCATTTAATACATGGATAACAAACTATGATGTGGTTCTTAGCCGATGTAAGGATGTTTTTAAGAAGATAACCTGGTGTACTGCCATCAGGTTTTGACAATGCGCCATCAAGAATAAAATAGAATAAACTGTTGTCCAACCCAGGGCAGGAAATGGTCGTTTGTCTCACAAATAATCAACACAGATGAAGCAATACAAACTGTCATCATCTCAGTGACGTGCAGAAGATCATACAACACATAGAAATAAAAGGGCTCCAGTATGTGGAGTATTTTAATGCTGTACAAATTGAGCATGTATGTATTTTAAAGTGTACCTTTCACAATAATAACCAAGTATAATATTGTGATCATATTGAACACATACATTTCATTTTTACTACCACTGTGCATGGTGACTCTCAGATGCAAATATTAGTAGATAAAAAATGTATGTGGAGCTGTAACGATAAGTCAGTGAATCAGTTAGTTGATTGAAAAACATGACGTCTGATCTGATGATGTCACCGTGTATGTATTACATGATGACATCATCAAACACCGTCTGGATATTGTGATGAGCATTTTCACTGTTTTCTGGTGTTTTACTGACCAACAGGTGAATCAATTAAACACAATATTAATGAAATAATCAGCACGTGAATGAATAAAGAAAATAATCGTCCCTAAATAGATTTTTTCACCACAACTGACAAAAGACAACCCGCAAATTAGAAATACACACTGTATGTTCACCATTAGCCTGAACCTGCAAACACTGTTCAACTGAACTGCTTCAGTCATATTTCTATGCAGGTTTATTTCAGAAACCACAATTCATGATGTCTTTTGATCCCAGAGGGGATATAAAAATAGCTCTCTTGTCTCTCCTGTAACTGAGTGAAATGTAGGACAGGCAAAATGGCAATCCCGTCTGAATTCACCTCACTGTTGCCAGCTGCTGATGCAACAGCAGTCTGTTTCTTTTGGACTAAAATAAAAGCGCTATCCTCTAACGTTATGCTCCCGTGAATGAAAATTTAATGAAGCGAGCTTGTTATTTTTGTCACCTGCCGGCAGAGAGCTCACTCTTATCTGTTGTAACGTCAACTAAGCTAGCTAGTTAGCGTTTTATCTATCTATATAACAATGTAAGAGGTTAGTCTAAGAGATATATATATGTTAGTTAAGCGTTATTTCATCTTAACAAGCTACAGTGACGATGACAGCCAGCTGAGAGCTAACCGGCTAACAGTGAAAGATGCTGCTTTGTGTAGGCGGACAGCAGCTGTCACGATTAGCTCCGCTCAAACTGCGACTAATTACGCAACATGACACGATTCGCTTGCAAATAAAAACACATATCCCAATTCCACATTGACTAATTCATGTGTTGTTCTGTCATTTTAAATCAACCACTTGATACATATAATGATACTCACCCCATTACCTTCCATTGGTTTCCCTACCATTAGCGGTGCATCTTCTTCTACTGTTGTGTTTTGTGGTAGTGTTGGCGGTCGGCGGCGCTTTGCTGCCACCAGCAGGCCATGAGTGGAACAGCCAGGTTAGCCGTCCTGTTTCTTTGACAGGGTTCAATATGACACGAGGTAAGAAACTAGCATGTTACAGCAGTGCAAGAAACAAGGATCACAAACATTTTCTGAGCAGTTTCCAGCAAGTTTTACTTAATCTCTTAAAGGGGATTAAATACTCTTAACAATCATCTATTTTTGTGAGACAGCTCATAACTCTGTACATTATTAAAAAAGTCCAGTTGTGGGCTTTTCAAATTCAACGAACATACATTTATGTAAACTAGGACAAAACTTTCTTACAAAACTGTATTGTTGAGGACTAAACACATGTGCATTTGTAGCTTTACATAATAATTTTAATTGCAAATGGAGAGCTACATGTTGCGTTAATGCAACCATACTTAAAGCCGGCACTACATCATGGTCTTTAAATGTATGAATAATCCACGGTAGCAGTAGAATACAACTCGTACAGGATGAACTGCATAATGAAGAAATGAGAAGCACAGTTCTATTTTGCAAAGATGTGCCATCATTTCAATTTTAACCCTGTCATTCCTCTACAAGCAAACATCATGGCTTAGGCAAAGCAATTAAGAAAAAGGAACAGTGAGAAAATCAATTAGCCTCTTCATGGTAAGTGCATGTAGGCGATAAAATGCTATAATAATGAAAGTAAAATGACATCATTTATAATGACAACATTTCTATCTATAGTTTTTGTGTTTGAGAATTGATGTTTGTGCCAGTTTCAGCAGAAATCACCGTATGAAAGCATTTACAGAGGAGATACAAATTGTAGCAGCTGCAGTTTCTCTGAGCTCCACTAGAGGGTAAAAGAGACCACAGAATAAAAACTAATTAAAGCTCTTCTAGCTGTAGCTAAATAACACACAGTGAATAGTGCAAACTTTCTGCAGCCAGGGCCTGTTTTTAAATGTAGAAGTTCTCTCACAATAGCTTAGATTGATATTTCAAGATCCAAAATATGTTTGGATAGGATTGATTTGGTTTGAATATTAAATCATAAATCATGAATGCTCACTGACAGATAACAGTGCTTCCAAACCTGCTGACTAGCAGCTTTTTAAGTAGATGTGTCAAAGTTTGAATGTGGAAACCTGCCAAGCAATACATTTAAATTTCATCATTCATATATGTCTCTATTAAAGATACAAGATCATATCTGTAAAGACAAATTTAATCCCCTTTAGTGGGATGTCTTCAGTAAACCTAGTTCTCTTTATTGCATCTCAGTAGGAAAGTAGAGTAGAGTTTCAAATTCAATCTGTACATTATTCTTTCACTATTTATGCTGTCTTCTCTCTGACAGTGACTATTTAATGATCTTGTGCACACTTGTTCCTCATTTTCTTATTGAGCTTTAGCTTCACAATGAGCTCTGTGACTTTCTGATAGAGGACAAAACAGAGACTCTGTAGGCTCCAACACAAACTGAGTCACCAAGCTTCCATATGTGGCTTTTATTTTAAGTTTGTTGAATCTCGTCCTGAATCTATCCACTCAAGAAAAATAAGCCTCAGTTCTTGAAGATCACTGTAATTATAGGAATTACTACAATTTGGGAAAATGAGGCTGCAGTCCGCAGTGAGTAACATTTCCGCACTCGACAGAAGTCTTGAACAGCAGTGTTCTAGCAGTGATTGTGACCTTTCATTTCATGGAGCTGACTTACGGTTTCAGCACTTTGGAGACGTCAGACCAATGTGCTCCGCTGTCATCACTTGAGCCCAGTGTTTAAGGTTTGACGAGCACTTGGCGGAACAGTCCTGAGACTCAGAAGCAAACATCATCAAGATTTTAGCCACATGGCCAAAATCTTTGCCAATGTTCCTTCTATTCCCCTCCATGTGTCCTTTCAAGTCACATTTCTGTGATGTGAAACAAACAAGGTTCATTTCCATTCAATGACAAGTATCAGGGCAGGCCAAAAGAAGAGAGTGACATTTTGGATTTGCCTCTAAAATCCTTAAAGACTTATGGTTACTAATGCAGTTTGACGTGCTGCTGAGATGAGCAATATAATTAGCTCAGAAGAAAATTATTCAACACACACACGCCTACTGATATTCTGTTTCATCCAACCCCTCAGCACAGAGTGTGCAGGATTGTGGGAATTGGAAACGTCCATCACGGTGGAAGACTTGATTAATTTGTTGGTCACGTGAGGACAGAGGAGATATGGAATAAGAGAGACACAGAGATGAGCTGCACTTGAATGTTTCAGCACCATAGACAGCGCACAGTGAAGCAGGTTGTCTCTGCTGCCCTCCGGTGGCCAAATGTAGGAGGATTTTCATTTTTCTCCAATAAAAGCTGTCAAAAAGATCATTTTAAAGGAATAAAGTTGACATTTGGTGATCAGTTTAAAGTTATAAAAGAAGTATTACAGAGTTGCAAAGATAATTAAAAAAAAGTTATTCTCCAAGAACAGCAAGACATCACCAAAAAGCAAAAGCACAGGTGTCAACAAGCCACATGTTTTGATGTATTTAAAGCACATGACTCTAAAATGGCGTGAAAAATACATTTTTGAAATAATACCCCAGAACAAGGAAGAATAAGACGATTCCAGAATAAACCGTGTGTTGCGATTCTGTAAATAGGTAGCACGAAGTGAAGAAAGGTGGAAGTTAAAATATTCTGTGAGGAAGTGGAAGAGGCAGAAATAGTAAGATATAGGAGATACAGGGGAAGGAAAATGAAACGCAGACAGAAAAAGTCATAGATGAAAGAACAGAGAGAGAGCAAGTGTTTAAAGAGGCCAGAGACGGAAGCTGGGACAGAAGTGAGAGGGAAGGAGAGGTCGTGTCATTCATCCAGTTATCAGTGAAAGGTCATTATAGCTGCAGCAAGGCTGTTAGAATTGACAGGCCCTGCATGGTAGGCACACACACACACACACACACACTCTCTCTCTCTCTCCTATATACTTATAGGATGGAGGAGGTTAATGTGGATCACATCATGGCTGCAGACAAAGGGAGCATGGCTGAACATTTCAATTGCCATTTAATTAAAGTTGGGATAAAAACTCGGATGAAAAGATCTATTTGTGTCTAGACTCATCATTAACAACAATAATAAATAAATTAATTCAAAAAATCTCAGTCTTGTGTTGTGGTCTCCTTGTAAATATTGGGTTTTCATTGACAGCCTTAGAGACAAAAAAACAAAAAACATGCACAAGAAAGGGAAAAGGAAACGAAGGAAGGAAGGAAGGGATTATGAATGCAATACCCACACAAGCAGATACACACTTGTCTGCACACACATACACACACACTCGCGCACACACGGAGGACTCCAGCTGACAGCTGTTAGATGGTGTATTGATTTGTCCTCTGTCTCCAGACCGGCCTGCCAGAACTTGTCAGAATAATGAAAGAAAGAGAGCTTGAGAGAAGGAAGAGAGACAGTGAGACATTTAAAGAGACAGAGAGACAGAGAGAGAGAGAGGAAAAGGTCAAATGGGAATTTTGAACAGCCGCGTCTCCTTTATTGGTGTTTTCTTGTCAAATGTATCAAGCTGAATGTTGATATTGTAAGTGTCTTAGAAATGTTATTCTTCCAATATCTGCGACTCAAGTAGGGTTAAAGGATGGTTCCACTTTATAACATACTGCAGTGGGTTCGGCAGGTGATGACGTTATACTCACGTCACAACAAAGTCAGTCAAGGCAAGAAACACAAGCAGTCACATGATCATACAGTTTTAAGCACACTCTCATGTTAGCTAAATGTATTGAAAGAAAAAAACGAAGGCGAACTAAACATTTTTAACAAAACCTTCCGTTTTGACAGTGTACAGGTCGACTGTTGGCGCGTTTACAACTGCTCTCGTGATCTCCAGTTTCTTGGCCTGTCTGACTTTGTTGCAGTGATGTCACAGTGTTTCTTGATCTCAGCAATTACAGTAACATGTTATCATAACCAATAGAAATGGTGGCCAAAGATAAGAAGACTATAGTCAAAATAAACTGGATTTATTCTTTCAAGGTGACAAATTATACACATTTCCAGGTCTGTATTTCTAATCTGGGGCTCTGCTGGAATATCTTTTGCATGATTTACAGTAAAAAAAACAAAAACTCTTTGTGCAGCCCCTCAGTTCAGCCTCTGTCTGAAACAGGTTGTTTCAACTCCTGTCTCTTTGAGGCGAGTTTAAGTGAGAATGACTGACATGGTTTTGATCAAAGAGGGTCTTCATCAGGTGAGCAACTCTCTCCATCATGCAGACCTGTGAATCACAACAACGAGGAGAAAGTAGCTGAAAGCTGCAGGATGGGGGTGTTTTTTGTCAGCGGCAGCAGCAGAACTTGTAGCCTTTTGACATTAGAGGAAGCGATTTGATCCAGTATCAAAAATACTGCGTAGCTGAACTTTGCTTTCTGCTACATTCTGTCTTTCAAAACCTCCTGTTTTTTTGAGCTGCTCCACTGATGAAATGTGGTATACTGACTTTAAGTCTTCCTTTTATAAATGCGCTACACAAAATCGCTCAAATCAATTTCCTTCTGACGACCTGACTGAATATACAGTTTAAAGAGTCAAGAGGAGAGAATTGTGAATCACATCCTGACAGTTCTACAGTCCAAAAGATAGAATCGGCCTTCACCGATCACCCATGCATTGCTGACACAGCCTCACCTGAATCTTCCCTTCAAGCCTAATTGAGAAACATGATTCTCAACAAGGTCACAACTATTGATTTGGAAAAGTTGAAATGATGGAGTATTTGTTTATTGCTGAATGTGGTAAGTCAGAGATTACTGTTATCAGAGTATATTGATAAAGTTACTGATGATCTTCTCGAGCCGCTAAGTCTTCAAGTCAATTAAAAGGTGGTTGTGATACAGTATGTTCTCAGTGTATCAGTTCAAAAGGCGAAATGAGCATGAGGCCAGTGTGTCATCATTCATTGTGAAATGGTCACATTTAATGGTTGAAACCTGTCATTGTATATACATCTATAAAAAAGACCCCAGGTACAGGTTACGACATTCTACTGCTAATACATACATTATTATTATTATTATTATTATTAAATAATAAACTTTTTGTTCAATGTTAAAGTTACATATCATAGTGTACAAAATAGGATCAAGGAGAATTAAGCCATTATGAATGTCTGAAAAAAAACTAAAACCCTATATGTGTGTTTTTATTAGCCTATTTGTCCATAAAATCAAAAAAAGAGAAAAAAAATACAATAAAACACATCAATATTCCTTTGAATAACATAATATTAACTGGTGATATTGGCTATTGAAATGTAAACTGCAAAAAGACATTTATTTTATGTTTGTAAAGGCGTCAGAATTTGGAAAGCAAACTGTTTTGTGTTATTGTATTTTACAGCACAGAGCAGAATGGAAAACCAACATAGCTCTCATCGATATGCTTCAATAACCAACTTTGTCTTCGTCAATACAAAGTCGAACCAAAACAAACTGGTGGGCAAAGAATAGTTCAGTCTCAAATCCACTTTTATTTTTTTTATTTTTATTTTTTTACAATCCAAGTCCTCCTTGCCAGTCTCTGAAAGCAGAATGTAAAGCTAATTGTCTAAATAAGCCAGACTACCATTACTGAATTCTTCAAAGTGTTAGTCCTCGTATCGAAACGTCAAAAACCACTTGCTCCGTCAGTTTGATTGGGTCGTTGGAGGTGCACAGATTCAGAGTCTGATTGAGAGTTATTTTTTTTTCTTTCTGTGGCTTCTTTGTTAAAATGAAAGGTTTACACAAACAGGAGCTGCAGGGTTCCTTGGATTCGTCCAAAGTTTGATTCGTATACCGTTTGAGTCTGTATCGATCAGGCGTTGTGCGCTCACACAACTTTCTGGGGTTCTCAACCCACGACGAAGGCAGGCACAAGCTTCAGGAAGCTCAATGAACTGTTTGGGAACCATTTTGTTGGGGGGGTGAAGTTGAGTCTTTGGCATGGTGATTTAGCTGTATGGGCTACGGTGACTATACACACAAACACGCATGCTCTATATGTGCGTGTGTTTGTGTGTACAGTTTCAAAGGAAACTCAAAATTAAGACAAATTATTTAAAGAAAAATAAGAGCAAAACAGTAATTAGGGGACTTTTTGTCATCTGAGGTGTTGATTTTCTTGTTCTGACGAGGAGATTCCCAAACAAATCAGTCTGCTGTGGCCCGTCAAAGCCACCAGGGGGTATTACAAGACTGTTTATGTCGTTGTTGTGGTCGGTCGCTGCTCTTGTTGCTGCTGCTGTTGTTGTTGTTGTTGTTGAGGATGATGATGCCGCTTTCAAGAGTTCCTCTGAAGACTTTCTTTGTCACCATTAATCAAAAATGCTGAATCGCATTATCATCGTCTGGTATCTAAGTAATCTCGGTGAGTAACTGTGTGATGGACAGAAATGATCAATGCACTGTATCCTTGAAACATGTGCAAAATAGAAAAAAGATCAGCCTCCTCTTCCTCCTCCTCCTCCTCCTCCGCTTCCTCCTCCACTTCCTCTTCCTCCTCCTGCTCCACCTCTCCCTTCAGGAATAAGACATTTACATCTGGAGGAAGAGATAGAAGCACAAATTAGGCGACTCCAGATCCGGCTTATCACATAATGACCTGCTTATTTTGTTGATCTTAGGCTGATCTGTTGTGGTTTACTGTTTTAGGTTTATATTACTAATTTACCGTTTTTGTCATTAATTTGTGGTTCTGTTTGACTTTTCTAATTTGTGAGAACAGATTTCCAGTTGGCCTTCATCATATTTATCCAACTAAACTTGGCACGGTTCACACTCCAAAATGAGCAGCAGGTGTTCAGTTGTAAATTGTTCTGAAGTGTCATTAGTAAGGGAGTTATGTTTGCCAGTGTTTCTCTTTTGACCAAACTAGGTATAAAAACCATTTCCTCTTTGCAAACCTTCATGGTTAACTTTGTTGCAGTCCATGAAAATCAGCTTTTCAGTATTCATTGCTCAACATCTACATCTTCGACACTATTACAGCACGATTTACAGTGTGAAACCTGTAAAATAAATTAAATGGGACAGCTCTGGATTGGATTTTTTTTCCCCAATCCCTTCCAGGAGAAAAATATGAAGAAAAAAAACAAGAAAAACTCCCCCCCTGCTGGGTCATAAAACAAACTCACCCACTCATTGTTGCTCTTGTTCTATTAAACATCCACTTGACATCAATAGATATGCATTGACACGCTCGTATTGCGACTGAACGGCTGAGTTCATAATCAATTCAAAAGTGAGGGGTTGGAGACTCATTAAAAGGGGAGTATGTGTGTGTGTGTATGTGTGTGTGTGTGTTTGCTCACCACATGAAAAGCGGCAGCATTCCTAACAGCAAAGGGGAGAAGAATGTGAAGAGCCTGGCAGCTCTGCCCACTGGACGTTCAGCCTTCTGTGGTGCGTTGGAGGACGGGATGGGGGAGGTCTTAGTCTCTGTGGAAAACCAATCAGAAAACACAATACTCATTATATGTTTTAACAAATTCCCCTTAAATCCTCACTTTGATTTGTCCGTCAGTTGTTCACTTTTTTTTTTGGTTCATACAGTGTTACATGATTGTTTTGTTCCCAGGGGGCACAGCTTCCAAAACGTCGCTTTGATGAATGGACATTGAAAAAGCGCTCATCATACCGGGAAGAACCAAACAGAAAGGAAAATACAGTGCAGAGTGAAATCAATTCTAATCTGCAAGTACAATCAATATGGGACTTGTCAAGGCAGTTATGAAGTGAACTGAACAAAAAAAAATCTCATTCATACTGAGGCTGCAGGGAAACGGTGAAGGACAGAGCCAGAGCGAAATGGATAGAGAGATAAAATATGGAGATGGAAAGAAGAGAAAGGGGGACGGAGGATGAGGTAAAAACCCTGAGGTGAAGCAGGAGGGGGAGAGATAAAAAAAAATTGGAAATGTACATTACAGCAGTTAATATACTGCTGATAAGAGACGCATGTTGAAAATTTACCCATTTACAGACCCACGATATGCTGTATGTTTTCATTTTACAGCACATAACCAGAGCTGCGGAGCGACTTAAGCCTTTGGCTGGGCGACTGCACTGAGACTTGACTTATGTGAGACTTGACTCCCTGAAAATCTCACATGACATGAGACTTGAGAGCACAGACATTCGTTCATTGACCCGGCAAATTCCCAGGACAATAAATAAAAAAATATCACTAATAATCTGGCATCGCTCGGCCAGAAACCTTGAAGTCCCCCTCCACTCAAAAATATGTTTTTCTTCTTGTTCATACAGGTTGGATATTTGAACTTCACTGTGTAGAATGATGTAGAGTTTGACACTACGAGGCTGTTTTCACATTTCTATGCTCACTAGAAATATGATTTTAAAAGGACGGGCCTACGATATGTGGCATCACAACTAGTTTGGAAGACAATCCTGGTCCAATATCCCACTTACACAAGTGAATATTTGCATATTCATAGATTCTGGAACATTTAATGAGGGAGAAGAAGGAAATGTCATTTTAAGGATTTTAAAGTGGTAAAATATTTGGTCCAAACAGAGTATTCTTATATGTCTTAACACATGTCTAGAGGGAATCTTTGATTATTAGGACTCTGCACTGAAATGTCTGATGTGATGATGTCATTTTAATGATCAGCCTTTGGACACTCACTAACAACTGACTTGTATTTCACCTGCGAGGCCTTCTGACTCAACTCCACCTCAGAGACATGAGACTTGACCCTAAAACTTAATACTCAAATTTGCTGCCGGATATCAACAAAGTCCTCTCTTATCTTATAGTCGAATGTGTAGGTAGAGGATGAAATTGCGTAAGCACACAAAGTAGACAGAAGAAACAAATGTTGAATTTTCTCATACATTTCCAATTACTTTAATACGATTATGTTCAAGTGTTTGAGGCTGGTAATAAAGATAAACATGCTGAAAACTATTATGCTTTTAAGCCATTTTTTTAGTGCATCTGTTTGGTTTTTACATTGCTTGACAAATAAAAATATCACAGTTTAATGCTTTATAAGACTGGGCTATTGCCACAGCTGCCGGCACATATTAACTCATGCAAACTGTTTGCAGCTCAGTCTAGAACCCCAAAGCATTTTTTTTACTGGAGAGAGAATATGATTTCCCTCTCCTTCCAATTAAGGGCTGTTGTGTGGCACTGTGTTGGGAGTCGTGAGATATTAGAAGGAAGCAGCCAGGTGTGAAATAGCTAGAGAGAGAGAGAGAGAGAGAAAGAGAAAGAGAGAGAGAGACATTTAATATGTTCAGCAGCTCAGTGAAATACTTCCCACCTGCAGCAAAACATTTTGCTTTAGAGTGGTGAAGAAAATATGTGGAAATAATGTGATGGTGACAAGGAGAGACAGTTTATGGGGTACACATTGATGTAACAAGCTAGTTGAGGACAGGTAAAGAGAAGGAGACATGACAATGATGTGAGAGAGGCTGATAAGCAATGGAAGTGAAGACGGAACAGTTGAAGGAGGAGAGACGGCACAGAGCAGGCAGGCAGGCAGGCAGGCAGGCAGAGAAGTGAGGGGGAAATTTGAAAAAATAAAGGGTGAAAAAAAGGAAGGATGGATAAAGAACACACTTTGCTGAATGATTTTAACTTGATCTGTTTTAAAACTGAGATTTAGGTTTTTCTGCCTGTTGCCATCTCTGTCAGTCTCTGGAGACAGAAATGTGGGGAATTACGGTGAAGCCAGGTTTCACCTTAATTGGAGGTGAGGTAGGTCAACACCTGTCAATCAAGGCTAAAAGGAGCTACTATATTATATTTTCCCCCGCTGCAAATTCCCATTTTTTCCATTACTTTTAATGACATCCTCAACGTTCATCTCCAGGATAGCAGCACTGGGGAGGGGTTTATGTTATTTATGACCATCAGTTTCACATAAATCAACTTCTTTTCTGAGAAACTATGTTTTTCTTGTAAGCCAGTATACCTCAGTCATTGTTATTATATATAAGAAGCCAGTCAGAGGCATGAATCACAACTGTTGCAAATTCAAAATGCTTTGTCACTGCAGGAACAAAACACTGCAGGTGCTGAATTAATCCAAAATTGACCCAGAATCAGGAAGTGAGCTGATTTAACCCGCTGGATATATTTTCAGGTCTCTACAAAGCCTAAAATCCAGCTTTTGCTCGTTATTAGATGCACAGTTGATTGGATGTTTTGTATTGAATTGCACTTTTACTTCATTTTAAACTGAAATTTGCTAACTCGGTTGCTAAATATTAGTTCTGATGATTCACCTGCAAGAGTTTCAATCCCATACAAGCCTAGAAAGTACCCAAAAACTCTGGATGCCTGAATTAACACTCACCACTTTAATACTCTGTGTCACCATAATGACATCATAAGTGGTAGTTCGCCTATGAATTTAAATCTTTTTTTTTTTAATTTTTATTTTGGAGCCTGCATAGAGCAGAAGAAGAGTAAAGTCACTTCAGCATTTAACTGTGTTGGTTGCTGCTTGTTAAGCACTTGCATGGATATGAACATGTACTCTAAGCATTTATAAATAGTGCCAGACATGAAATATATAAGAAGTGATATCTGGTGTTGCCTGTTTGGTGCTAGACAGTGTCCAGTTTCTGTCTCACAGACTGGGCGAGGCGGAAACGTATATCTCAGATGGTTGCAACACGGAGGATGGCAGCAACTTTTTAAAGCCACGACTGAGCTGCTTTTTACTTAATGGAATGTGGTCGCTAAGCAATGGTCCAATCACCGAGGATGGGATTTCGTCCGACTGTCTCCGTGCTATCCTTGAAGTGCAACAAGCTACTACTTCAGTTTATCTCCAAGAGTTATGGACGACCTACCGTTTCAAAGCGTGAACTGAACAAAAAAAGAAAAAAAGTAGGACAAGAAAAATGTGGCGAGAGAGGAAATGGAGAAAGTCTAGAGTGTGTTTAGACCGTGAACCACACAATCAATAAGTCAGAGGAAGTCCATTCTCTTCCTATTCGGCTGAGCAGCCAAGAAATATTGGTCAGTGTGTAGATGTTAACGAGCTGGTCAACTGACAAAAAATGTTTGGCTCTGGTTGAACATTTTCTAGTCATTGTTCTGGTCGTTGGCAGACAAGCAAATAGTTTCCTTATTTCCTTCCTGATGTGATTCTACTTCATGTACACTAGTAAATTAATAAAGACTTAGTTGACTGACATTCAAGAAGCAACCATCCACCAATCAGTTAGCCGTAGCCTCTTATCCTCTGGAGGGTCTTTACAAGCTTAGCTGACATATTTCTAACTTTTCCAACTCAGGCAAGCATAAAAAACTTTCTTTTTCAAACATTTTTTTTTTTCAATTTCTGGCATTTCTTATCAGTTAATTTATGCACAGATTTAAATGTCCCTTAGTTCTGCTTTTACTTTAAAGAACAGAAGGACAGATTGAAGTCTTGGAGAAATGGTGTACCCATCAGTGGGAATGACAGCCTACTCCGATGCTATTTTATTGATATAAACAAAGCAACTGCACTGTATCTGCACACAGCCACCGCCACAGATGTAACCACTCACCCAGCTGGTCACTCTTTTAAAGAACATGTAAGAAGGCCAGAAAAAGAGATGTAGGGAGGAAAGGTAAGAATGGGGGAGAAAGGCTCACTGCTAAAAGGAGAGAGAGGGAAAAGAAGACAGAAATCGAGAGAGAGAGAGAGAGAGAGAGGGAGAGAGAGAGAGAGAGAGAGAGAGAGAGAGAGAGATAGAGGCGACAGAGAGAAAGAAACAACAAGACAGGGAGAGAGGGAAGGGAAGCAGGGAAGCGTCAGCTGGATCGAGAAGAGGCATGAGGAGAATCCCAATAACCTCCTGTTCTTTCCCTGAGAACAAGAATATTACACTGTGTGCTGAGTGAGTGATTGTGTGTGTGTGTGTGTGTGTGTGCGTGTGTGTAAACTGCGTGTTATCAGAGGGAGGTACAGCAGGTGTGTGTGTGTGTGTGTGTGTGGCCCTGTTTTTATCTGTTTGTGTGTGTGTGTTAGAGCAGGCTGCATGTTCAGTGTGTGGTGTTCAGCATGTGTTTGTGTGTCTATAGGCAAGCATGAGCTCATTCAGTATTGAGTATGTTATGATCTGTGTGTAGTGCTGCTCGTGGCCACTAGAAGTCGCTGTTGTACTGTAAAACTAGTGAGAAACTTCAACGGACAGGCAGGGAGAGAAAGACAGGTAGAGAGAGGAAGACCTGGAGACAGGTTGGGTTTTCAGAAGTAAAGGGAACACCGGTGAAGTCAGGGGTCGTTCGACCAAAATACTCTCCAGTGATGATGGTACAAAAGAATCAGGAATGCTGTTTGAATGCAGTAACCTTCCAACGACACCTGCAAATTAAAATATAGATTTTTTTTTCTCTGCAATCAACAAACAGATGAAGTGGCAGAAGTTTTTTTTCAGCCATTAACAGTGTCTATAAACCTTCTTCTCAGGCTGAGTAAAGCCCAACAATCTCCACCAATCAGAGGGTTATGGCAGCTTGTATGTGGGCTAAGAGGTGAAACAGTGAGCTAGATCAGATGAATATTTTTATTTATAATAAATTCAGAGCTTCTTTCATGTGGAACAATAAAACTGGACAGGAAAATTAAGTGAGTTTTAGTGAGTAAATCCGGAGATTTCATTGGAAAGTGTTCATTTTTATTAGATAGCAGGGAGACACACACAACCAGTCAAAAGTTTAGACACACTTTCACATTCAAGTGAATGGGACCTCATGTCTAAACTTTTGACTGGTACTGTATGTGTGGCCAAAAAGTAGACCGTGGCAGACCTCTGCACATGCCTGTGCACCACAATGTTCCTTTGTCCTCATGTACTGATTGGCCTACAAGCATATTGTGGCAGACATGCTTTGACTATAAAAAGAAACTGTGACATATATATATATATATATGCAGTGAGACTGTCTGAGAAATTGTAATAATCCCAATTGTTCTCCCTAAATTTTTATCTCTGCTGGAAATTCAAAGAGCAATCGAATTTTTGCTGATGTGGAAGTGTACTTAGGGTGTGGCCAGTACACTGTGACATCACTGTAGGGTGTGGCTAGGGTTGTACCACTCACACACTGTACAAAGAGGTGACACGAATTTGAATTTTTCAAGCACTACCTGTCAATTAACAATTATGTTCAACTTTCAACCACACGCAAAGCATCTGTATATGCAGTATTTTGCAGTTAAGTGTATTTCAGTTCCGCTTCGAATATTACATGTTCTATTCACCAGCCTGATATCCAACTGGTACAGATGAGCACTCTCTACGTTTACAAGACCACAGTAGGATTGCAATTTAGAATGTGCAAATTGGTAAAATACTCTACAAAACCTGTTCACTCAGATTCAGTGCTTATTCATTCAAAAAGTGTCCAGCCATTTGTGCTTTGCTATTCCAGCATGGTCAGAGCGATGCATGCAGAGGAGTGTTCAGACCCGGAATGGATGTCTTGTTGTTCAGGGATCATCAGTGCGTAGAGAGATTTCGATTTGACAAGCAAGCCAATCCCTTGATCTCTGCCACATGCTGAAGGGGTGCCAACTAGATAATTCCCAGAGATAGTTTTCGTCCTTTCGTGTGTGTGTGTGTGTGAGCGTGTGTGTCGGGACATGCACAATAAAATAATCTATAATGAATTTCATGTAAACTTATCATTTTTCAAGCATAAAAAAAATGCGGTGGAGTGTTGCTATATTGTAAATTAGCCAATTAGAATTTGCAGGACAGACGTGAGGATTTTTTAAAGGATGGCACAGTTTTTCCCTGAGGCAGTGTGCAGGCTCTCAGGTTGATGTGTGTCCATTTGTCTGGAGGCTGCTGCTGTTATAGCTTAAGCTGCGATAAAAGTTCAAGGCTATCAAACACTTACAGTATACTCAATTTAATGATAAAGAAAGTTATTAACCAAACTTAATTTCATACCTAACTGGTTCAGGGAATTTACTGTGTGACAGCCGTGGGCACAAAGAACTTATGTGGAAAATTTTAAAGGACTAATATAATATCATCACAATGATTTCTACAGCTGATGGACTATGAGACTGATAAAAACCAAACAGCATTATAGAGATACTTTATAATGTTGCTACATACAGTCATTGTAAGCTCCTGATAAATCTATCTGTATTATGGTCAACTAAACTCATGAGGAGCCACTGCAATACAATATATGCTACTGTTAGATACTTGTTTGCATTTTCAATAGCCTTTGTCTTCTTTTAATTTTACCCTTCTAACTTTAACCTGAAATTTTCTATAGACATTCATTGTCACAAGAGAAGCCCGCTGACTTTGGTGATCCCTTAATTTGACTCCAGTGCTATAGATTTTGAAGCTATGCAGCAGTTTTACATGAGTCAGCAAATCTGAACATGACCCTTCAGTAGGAATAAGGGGTACAGGCTTTAACTGAGGCTATAACCTACCGGCAAGAAACTCCACTTCAGTTGTGGAGGTGATCTGCACAGGCTCTTCAATCCAGGGTGTAGCATGTACAGCAACACTCCAGTCACTCCATGTTCCAATCTCTGTGTCTTTGGCAGCCACCTGTTGAACACAAGGATAATAAATGCAGATTATTTGAAACATTCGTAAGTTTTCATTTGAAGTTGTGAAAGAACAGGTTGCATACTCAAAAAAAGTAGCAAGCAAAGACAAACCTCAGTGGCAGAGGAAGTGAGAAAGATTGTACTTCTTTGGATTTGGGAAATAATTTACACTGAATTTTGTCATCACGAACTACTCCTTTATACTTTATATATATTAAAAAAAAAACTGTTCAGTTTCTGGACATACAATAATCATAATTTGAACATTGTAGGCTCAATTTCCTCTGTTAAAATTGATTATAAATTCAATCAGTTGGTGGTAAAAGCAGGTGGTTACATCTGATTAATTTAATATCCATCCATGCTTTAAGCCCAAGGCTTAATTTTTAGGTAAGTTAATTTGATATTCGCTGTAGCAGTTTTAACTTGCCTTTGTTCAGTGAAATAAGCTTGGAAGACCTGGTGGAAAGAAACCCCTTTAAGAGAGGATCTTGGGTTATTTTGGTGGTTTTGTCAGTGCTGTCAGTTCTACATCAGATGCTTTTCATGTTTTAGTCAGAATTATTAGTCTGTGTACATTTGGAGAAGGCTTATAGTTTGTTTTCCAGTTTTGAGGCTGCAGCTTGAGAAGTAGGCTGATACATGTTCCCAAAGGGTTATACAGAATTCAATGTGGACTGTGCCAGAAATGGCTAGATAGAAGACATTACCTGGATGATGTACTCCTTCCCAGCATAGGCATCGGTGATGGTGTGGGAGGTGCTGTCAGACAGTTCCACCTAAACAGCCAACAGAGGAGAGCAGGTGGTCAGTGTGGATAAGAGAAGAACACGCTTGGGAAGTGTTACAGTAATGAGTGAAAGTAATTGTCTAATCTTGCTTATTCTTGAAAGCTATTCTTAAATTACTTATCAAAACAACCTTGGGTTTGATGGCCTTAGGGATATGAAATGTCCCAACATCATGAATTATGAAATCTTTGCTTAAAAAGGCAGTTATGAGCTCCTATGTCAACTTTCAGTCTGAAAGTCCTACCCTTCAACCATAAATGATGTGCTCAGTATAGCATTCTTAGCCTGAGCCTTTAATGTTTTATGGTCGGTGATTCAGCTGTGCCATACAATATACTATTTTTACTAAGTGCTCATTTATTTACAACACACCTTTTAGCATTATTCTGCGCATAGGTCAAGTCTGCTGCTGTTTCTTTACATTTTACTGTTGAATTGACTGAACTCCGCTGCTCCCGCGGCCTTCACACTCCACACATACCAACACTCAGATGCAGCATGCAAAATACCAGTGGCATAATGGATGATTATACCAGAAAGCTTTGGCATCAATGCCACATTTTATAACACAATAATGCATGCCAACATTTGAAAGCTTTTTGTACACACTTTAATTTGCAGAGCGAAACAGAGAATGAACTGGGAGAGCATGAGAGAATGATTTGCTGCTTCTCTGTAATTTACAGAGTTGTGTGTGTGTGTGTGTCTGTGTGTGTGTGTGTGTGTTTGTCTGCTTGTCTAAAAGACTCAAGGAAAAATATATAGATAGTGGGTGCTGCTACTCCTGCAGTCAAATGAAATGATTTAGTTACATGGCTGTTGCCTTCTGCAGACTACTAGTGAAACAAGACACAAACACACACATACATATCTATACATATCTACGGGATTTGAACTAAAGTAAGATAACTAAAGTTATCTGAAATCTTTTATGGTTCAAGCTTAGCAAGTGGTTAATTTACCGCGTCAGCCTGACAACATACAATGTATAGACAATCTCAAATCTGAATTTGTTCACATTCTGGTTGGAGTTCTAGCAATGGTTCAAAATACACCAACCATGTATGAAGTTACATCCATACAAAACTGTAAACTTACAAACTTCAAATTCTTACAGATGTTAGATCACAAAGTTGACTTCAGACTTTAAACAACTGTTAAATCATAGACAGATCTAAGTCCACTGTGAGTGTCTATCTATTACTTCGCACAAAAAATGAAACCTGCATTAATATACTGTGAATACACACACACACACACACACACACACACACACACACACACACACATACACTGTATATAACAGCCAGGGTGATGTGTGTCTTCCCAACCTCTCTCTATCTGCTCTGATCCTTTGTCTCTGCCCCCCTCTCCCTTTGTTTAGACGGAAGTTCAGGCTTTATCTGGCTAACCGAGCGCTACATTTATAGGCTTAATTTCATTACTGGAATGCAATAACAACGTAATCCGAGTGTGTGTGTGTGTGTGTGTGTATATGCACATTTTGCATGTTCCTGTTGAGCACTGTGTGCATTTGTGGATGTACTTTACTATAGTATACTGTATGTAGTGTGTGTGTGTGTGTGTTAACAGACGTGTGTAGCCTTTGAGACGAAATCTTCCACTGTTTACATGTAGTCCAACCAGCGTATCCAACCATAGCTTCTATCAGCATTCCTTCCTGACTCTAATGTATATATGTGTGTGTTTGCATTTGATATGAGTGAGAAAAACAACACACCAGTTTGGGAAAAAATGCCTGCATCCTTTGTGTTTCTTTTATACGCACATGTTTACATTCATGTTAGTACATGTCTGCTGCATTGTTGTTTGTGTTTGCAGGGCTGAACTGGAACCAGTGCTTGTGAGCATAAGTGTATGTGCACACACGTGTGTGTGTGAACTAAGTATATGTGTACATATGGAAGAGTATATGGAGTAAACAGCTTGCAGATAAACATTTCCAGAGAGATGGATGTGTTGCTGCATTGCCAAGTGGCTAAACAGGGAGCAGTGCGAGCAGCACTTAATATCACACGGAGGGAGGGAGGGAGGGAGGGGGGGGGGGGGGGGGGGGGGGGGGGAGAATGAGGGAAGGAAGGGGGGAGATAGATGGAGAGAGGAGATGCATTTTGGAGTGGCTGTTGCTATCAGCTGCCAAAAAAACACCGTCAGATCATTCACACTACAAGACTGAGCCTGTGTGTTGTGGCAACGGTGGTGAAGCAATGTATATTCACTTGTTGCTCGCTGATGTGTGTGTGTGTGTGTGTGTGTGTGTGCGTGTGTGTACGCACGTTTCACATGTGTCTGTAGGGCTTATGTAATATAAACTAAGCTGTTTAGAGCTGCAAAGAAAGAGAAAAGAAATCTGCTTTTTGCAATGTTCATAAAAAGTGAATGTACAATTTGTGAGCACTCAAACACACCGCCACCCCAAACACCCAAATATTTACCATATCATCATCATGTCCCATTGCCTCAGTGTAAATATACAAGATATGATATGATAATGGTAATAATAAAAAATCCGGACCACAAAATGGTCTGTTTCGAAAGTAATGATGACTAAATGTGAAATCTCCTCATTTCACACGTAAACACCATATGTCTGTTCATTGTAAACAGCATATGCAAGCATGAATGTTTGACGATGAAACAGAGAAAACAGAGATGACAGTCTGGCCTTATTGCAGGAATCCACATGAGGAGCAGCGCACCTGGATGATATAACCCCTTTGAACAGGAAAATAATTCATTGTAGCTTTGCTTCCTGAGACAAAATAAAGAAGAAGAAAAAAAAACTCCATAGTGGAAAGCACAGAAGCTGCAGGTCTAAGATGGCTGCAGCTCAAGAGGAGTGTTCTGTTAAACAAACACTTGGATCGAAATTCAACTTTGTTTATTGTCGTTCTGTGGAGCGGTTTTTAAACAAGGCTTGCGCTAATGCAGTTTGTGTCATCAGAAGACATGTCTGACACTGTGAAACCCTTTGTGTGTGTGTGTATGAGGGCATCACACCAGACTTTCTCTCAGATATAATCAAACTGCGATGTTCAATGTCTTCCCAGTGTCATGT
Organism: Euthynnus affinis; assembly: GCA_029490765.1. Taxonomy (NCBI): domain Eukaryota; kingdom Metazoa; phylum Chordata; class Actinopteri; order Scombriformes; family Scombridae; genus Euthynnus; species Euthynnus affinis. Next base: position 8,782,755 of record CM055855.1, on the reverse strand, counting down.
TGTACCCACATTCCTTAAACCTGCCTTGTTCGTTTCCCAGCATGTGCAGGAGATGGTTCATATCTGTAGCTGGAGAACATGGCATGACAATCACGACAGTAAGTTCTATTGTGTCTTATTTACTGTGTTTCCCTACATGTGCTGTACATAAACCGAGAAAGTATTCCATTCTTTATGCACAGTATGTGTGCTCTGCAGAAGGAGCACACATTGTAATGGCTGGTGGATGCTACAGTGAAAAAATGGAGAAGATGGACAGTAGAATGCGGTAACAATGTCATATTTCAAAATATTCTAGTGCATGGCCAAGATACAAACATTTACCCAGAAAAAAGAAAAAAAAACAGACTAAGAAGAGATGCTTCACTCTCCCACACACACACACAGCTTAGTGCTATAATACACACACACACACACACACACACACACACGAACACACTCCCCAAGAGCTTCTACACAAATCCAGACAATGAAAGGGGCAGAGAGAGGAGATGTGAACATTCCTCAGGGATTGCATAAGGAACTGAAGTGACCCCTTACTTTTCACACATCCTTTTTTCCCCTCCTCTCCTCTCCATCTATCTTGTACTTGTGCTTACTGTTGCAAAAAAGCTCAAATAACTTCTCCCAGTGGGATGAAGTCATAAAATAAAGTAAATAAATAAAGTTTCATCTCATCTTATCTCCTACAAATAGACATTAACTGTGATGTTGTGGAAATTTACAAAATAGGGATGAAGGAACTCTGACTGACCCCTGCGATTCACACTAGAGGTCCATGACTTTGACAAGGACAACGGGATAAGTTAAAGGGAGGAAAAACAGATAAAGACAGAGCAGAATAGACAGACAGAAGCATAAGGAAAAATGTAGAGGCTGAGGAAAGAAAGAAACTGAGAGATGCAAAAAAAAAGAGACAGTCAGAGAAAGCAAAAAGCAGATAGAGGGAGACATGGAGGGAATTGGCGTCGGTGGTCAGATCTAATCCAGTGAGCATGTCTGTTGTCCTGGAAAGGAAACCCAATTATATGGCACTTCCACTGGCCCGATGGCGCTCTGTGTGTGTATGTGTGCACGCACAGAGAAGGTTGGTCTCATTAGGTTGACTGACAGCTCCCATTTTTCCGCTGTGCTCTCCTCCCATTTGAGCACGCACGCACACACAGTCACACACACACACACACACACACAGAAACACCAGGTCCGGGGGTAATTTCTCAGACAGTATTTCTGTCTTTGAAGCCCCGATCGCCATAGCAGCAATTACTGTAAAAGGAAGCTACGCTAAACGCCCCAGTCAATCGAAAATCCCAAACGAAACCTTGCGCGCTTAAGAAAACGAGCATGTGCTAGTTTTGAACACAGTGATGGAGGTGACTCAACATTAACTCTGTTTTTTTTGCTGCCATGCTGTCAAAAATGTCAAACACGAACATGTCATGAAAGGTAAAAATTTCAGATTAATACATTTTCAGACCCTTGCTCCTCTTCTAAACAACTCTAAAAAGTTCCTGTCATTTATCCCCCCGCCCCCCCAAAAAATAAATTCTCTGCTTTGGGGATTTTGGGAGATGGACATGTCATCCCCTATCTCTGTTGAAACACCAATTCTCCCTTTCATTCAGCTACTCCTCACAGCTCACTGAATACATCAAAAAATACAAAATTTATACTAAAATATTACAAAAAAAAATCAGAATTTTCTTGGCATCCTGCTCAGCCTGTACCATGCCTCTTGCCAAATGTGAGTTAGGATAAGCTCTAGCCCCAAGTGACCCTACACAGGGTAAAGAGGGTAAAGATGATGGATATGATTGATGTTGCAATACAATCACAAACATTCATATACCACTGACCTGCACACTGAAGCAGATTTAAGGTGAAATTAAACTACGTCTGTCTGAAATTTATCTTGGGATCAATTGTTTGGACTTAATTTAATGTTAGGGTTTGACAATTACCATTTTTTGTTATACAGGCTGCAGGCTAACTGGATGCAATACTAATTCAATTAAAGACAATGCAGCTATAGTAGAGAGAACATTGTATAATGTTGGTATTGTTGCTGAGCAAGCTCACACTTGTTATTTCCACTCTCTGGGGCTGCCTCCTTAGTGCGTTGTTTGTCACATTTGAATCATTGGTCTCTCACTCAAATCACCAGATGGACATTTTTTAAACATTTCCTTCCTGAGTTACTGCCCATAGAACGATGCATGATAAAAGCTTAAGCTGACAAAACATGATGAGTGGTGAAACTGCTGCATGCCAGCTGAAGCACTGTTCTTCAAAGAGAGCGGTGCGGCTCAATGGCAGCTGGCACTACTCATGAGAAATTGATGTCCTTTGAGAGACCAAGTTTTTACAGGTTTGTAAAAAAGTGTAAAGTTTGGATGCACTTTGAACATAATTAAAGACAAACCAAAGCTGACAACTTTCAGTCATTTTTACATTAACCAATTTCAGTTCCACACAATCAATCATTTTCTCAATCCTGCCAAATGGTTAGGCTTGCTGAAATTGCACATCTTTTTTGGGATGATAGGAAATATCAAGCTTGTTTGTGAAAGCTTTGGCCACTTCAATGTTACACTTTTCATTCTATGAAAACTTTATTGGCCATGAGACACAATGCCCCCCCAACACGAGGTCAACAAAGCGTATGTGTGTGTCATGACAACTCAGAGATCATAAGAGTGTGTATGTGTATGACAGCCCAAGGATTGACATGGTGATACAGAAATCAATAGAGGTAGAGGCGAGGGCCGTTGTGCCATCCATCTTCTTTCACCTTAACACAGTAAGACCTCCAAAGCACTGCAAATAGAAAACATCACAGCACTGAAATATCCCAACTGCAATCTGGACAACACTCAGAAAATAAGAAAAGTCTTTAGTTATTGGATGATATATATATATATATATATCTATGATACCTCTTTATACAATACTGTTTAATAAAGAGAGCAACCTTGTGTCTCTGTCTTTGTATTCATATTTTCTTTCACTCCCTTGACCCTCTTCTCTGAAACCTGTTCCATATTCAGTCAGTTATTTATTTCTTATGCTTCCCTAATGGCTAATAAATGAGAGCAAAATTGTCATTGATATAAAAGGATCCTTATTAGACTCTGTCAAAAATGAGCAAAAAATGTCAACAGACTGCACAGTGTGTTTCTCTGTGTGCGAAAATGTTTATCAAAATGACAGCAGAGCTAAATGATGATGACTTTCATATGGGACAGTGCTGACTCTGCCCTGTACGTGTGTGTGTGTGTGTGTGTGTGTATGTGTGTGCATCCGTGCGAACGTATGTGTGTGATAAATGATCTGTCTGTGGCAGTGTCCTTTAGATGGGATGTTTTCCCCCAAACAAGGTCTAAACATTTATCATGTGCACCCATAGATACAAATGGATGGCTTGAGGGATGGATGGTTAGATAGCTGGCTTAATGCATGGATGGAAGGATGGGGTGGATGGATGGATGGATGGATGGATGGATGGATGGATGGATGGATGGATGGATGGATGGATGAGAGAGTGAGGGTAAAGAACGTGGGTGGAGAAAGGGATGGGAAGGTGAAAAGAAAGAATAGAGGACTGGTAGGGGGAGAGGAAGAGAGAAAGATGAAAATGAAAGAGTGGTGGAGAGAATCAAAGAGACTGTTTAGCTTTCATGATGTTCATGTCAGATTGAGTTGAATAACCTCCTTTTCAGTGTCAAACCCTGTCTTCCTCTGCCGTGATGATAATGTTACTCACAAAAGCACACATTACATACACACACGGTTATCCACACACACACACACAATCATGGGAAATGTACAAAATCAGATGCAATGAAAAAAAAAAAGAAAACGCAAAAACATGCACAGAAAATTACACTCACACACATGAACAAGCACATACATACAGTGTGTCTATGAATCTGCCTACCATCACACACACACACAACACACGCACACACACGCAGCTGCTGGCTCACTATTAATCCTTCTAAGTGCTCGTAGGATGAGAGAGACTTTTGGCAAACATACAATCACCGTTATTATATAGATGAGTAGATGAAGAAAGAAAGACAGCATGTTAGTGGTGGAATAGACGTCTGATTACCTGATGTGGAAAAAATATTTAGCAAGAAAGGAAGACATGAGGAGAGAGAAGATTTAAGGAGGGGATGCACAAAGTTAAAGTGATAGGCGGGCGAAAAAGCGACAAAGACAGAGAGGTGAGGGCAGAATGAAGGAGATGGATAGGAGAGGCAGGATGCAGCATGTCAGCCAGAAGGACAAAAGGGGAAAAATGTGGGATAAATAAATGAATGAAAGGCTAAGCTGTGTTGGCCAAGCGGACACAGATTAAAGGGAGAAGAATTTTAAGTCGACCTCCCTTCTCTGCTCAGACCGCTTCAGTTGTTGGGTCCCTCTGTTTTTCTGAGTGTCTCTTACATCATGTGTATTTCGATGTTATGTTCTTTTACTTTTCTGTCCTCTATCATGAATTTCCCTTAAAAAAAAAAAAAAGCAAATTTGACAAACGCCATTTCCCATGTGGTTTTCGGACATTTCACATGTGATGCATTCGTGGTATATGTGATTTTTCAGGTGTTTCACATGTGACACATTTTTTGTCCATGTGGTTTTTGGATATTTCACATGTGATGCATTCATGGCACATGTGGTTTTTGGACATTTCACATGTGATGCATTCGTGGTACATTTAGTTTTTGGACATTTCACATGTGATGCATTCATGGTAAGTGTAGTTTTTGGACATTTCATATGTGATGCATTCTTGGCACATGTGGTTTTTGGGTGTGTCGTTATGCATTCAGTGGCGCGTGGTTTTTGCACATTTCACATTGAATGCTTTCAGTGACATGTGGTTTTCAGATATTTCATTTGCCTTTTTTTTTAAATATCTTTTTTTATACCATTAATAAGCTTTAAAGTCTTCTTCCAGTCCAATACAATTATTTCAGTACATTCAGTAAATTTATTTGTAGTATACTAGCTGTGCATGTGTTGAATGTCTGTTCCATGTAATGATATCTGTGACTGTGTGTGTTCTTTGTTTTTTCATGCACACTCATGAGCTTGGACAGCATTTGCATTTTTATTAATCACTGTAATTAGAAGAACAAGAATGTGCACATATGCAAGTGTGTTTGTATGGACCCGTGTATTTATTTATATGCATACTAACACCTACAATGGGAGGTATGTGCAACTATACAGTATGTTGTGTGTGCGTGCATGTTCATTTCTGTCCTGTGCATGAATGTGCGTGGAAACGCGTGTTTTCAGTTGAATGGAGTTCAGCATCATCCCCAAAGGGCAATTACAGCATAGCAGATGCAGTTTCATACCACGTAGAGAATATTGAGCAATCAGAAATTGTTCTTATCACAGTTACTGGACCATTGCTTTAATTGCCGTGAGAGTTTGGTTTCTCATCTCAGTGAAGAAAGCGTGAGGGCGGGATGGAAGCAGGCCATGGGAAACAGAACAATTCACTGAGCGTTTACAGACATACAGATGTATGTTCTCCATCATTTTACTGCTTTTCATCCGGTGATTCTTTTGTTTCTTTGACAGTTGAGTAGTAGTCAAGTTACGGTATCCAGGATGTGTCGATTCGGGGAGTGAATTTGGTGTAATTGCAACTTCTGTGGAGCACGTGGGAACTAGTGGAGCGTTGTATCATTGTCTTACTTAGCAGTAAAATGCAACGATGTGTGTCAAGCTCCATACGGTTCCAGTGTGCGTTGCTGTTTAGTCCTGAAACTGAGCTGTTACTTCACTGATTCATTTTTGGCCAACTTGTATGTTTCCGTACCAAGGAAAGACTGAATAAAACTGAATAACAGCCTTTACAGCAATGTGTGTAATTACTCTTTAAAATCACAAGTGCTGGTGGATCTTCTTTGCATATGTAAAATACCCATATCTATGTTCTGTTATCTGATCAGGCCGTGCTTTAAGGACACAAGATCCAATTTTCCATTCAGCAACATCATAAAATCTTGTCTTTCAAGTAGGGCTGGGTGATATGACTTAAAAAAAAAAAAAACAACAAAAAACCCTCAATTTTCACGATTCACAAGTTTAATCTATTTTTTCCTCCTTAAAAATCCAGAAAAACTAAAACATGATTGACATTTCATATCTTTTAGGTGTTCATGTGCAAGAGCTGCAAACATGCAGGTTATCCAATACAGCTTTGCACAGTCAGCACCAGATGCTTTAACAAGGTACAGTGCAGACATCAATTTTAATAACAGTTTCAGCACATATAGAGCATAAACATCCCCACACTAATTCATCTGCTTGTACTATATGTGCGTCACGGCATCAGCCTGATATCTGCAAACAGCTGGCAAGGTAGCATTAGCTTCCCAGCTACATAAGCAACAGGAGGAAAAAAAAAAGCAGAATACGCACACTGTTCAACTGATTTTTGTGGCTTCTCTCGTAACTAGAGATGATGTCTTGTCAAAAAACACAAAGCGAGAGATCAGATCAGCGTGCATAGTCCTTTTTCATTCAACCCCTCTCATACATGCTATTGTTTGATTCACTATGAGACAGCTTGAGCCAGCTAGCCACCTGGAGTCATGACAGGCCAGTAAACTGCTGCGACTTCTGACTGCCCTTCTATCTCTCTATCTGTCATTCTGTCTTTGTTGCCTTTGTCTGCCTTACAATCATCCAGTTACTCAATATGGGGATCATTCTGTCTTTTGTACTGTCTTTCTATCTGTGGTTTATTTTAGTTACAAGCCATCCAACATTTATTTTGTGTAATTCAAATGGTCATACTTTGGCCTAAAGTCTAAAGTCTCTACCTCCCTCTATTTCTTCATTTCACCCACTATTTTATGGTTTAACTTATTCCAGAAGTTCCTCTCTCTTTTGTTCACTTGAACTGCTCATCTATCTTCCTTAATTTGAAACACCTTGTAACTGATAGCTTATAAAACCTCCCTTTCAAAGTCTCCTCAAGAGCTCCCTTTTTCTTCTCGTCTCTCACACTTTGATCCATTTATCTGTCTGTCTGAGGCTGACATTCCTCCACACATTTGATCAACAATCTTCTCCATATGCCAATTTCTCCTTTTCTTTCCACGCCCCTCCCACCCACAATCCATTATTCTTTCAATTTTCAAAATCAAGTCATGTGGTCTGAGACTTGTATGGTTTATTTAACATCACATCTTTTTTAAATGAAATAAGCACTTTTGTTTAACTTTGTTTCCTTTCCTCAGTCCCATTCTTCATCCCTCATCCCAGGGCACATGTGAGTCAATCACTTTTTAACTCCATAACGTTAAGTCCAAATCCTCTCATGTTTATCTCATTTGTGTGTAATGCTCCTGTCTCTGTACTATATCTACCAGAGTCTGCTTCCATTTACATGTTTCCCCTTTTCAAATGCACTCCATTCATCTCTACTTCAAAACTTTTGCGCATTTTCCTTCTTGCGACTGAATCTCCATCACTCTAAGTATCTGGGCCAGTCATCCCTTCATTCCTCAGGAGGATGAATGGTTTCCTCTGAAGACCAGTCTGATCACACCGATGCTTTCATTTCTGACTCAGAACACATTTCAAGATGTTACATGTGAAAGTCATTCTCACCCTGCTCTGCTGCCTAACACATTAAAGGTAAATTCCTCAGCAATGTCAACCACTTCAATTAGTATTCAACCTCTGAGGCTATAATTATATTATTATGAACAGTGTATACTCATTAAACCACACTTAATGATTTACGTCACGTTTTGAGAGCTTTAAATTCAAACACTCTCTATGACAGTGTTCTACAAAACATGTGATTTGCAAGTATATTCAGCTCTTATAGTAGCTTGTCACTGACTGCTGCCATAACAGCTGAATACTGAGTATACTTGTAATCAACAGTAATTGCTCTATAGTATAGTATAGTATAGTAAAGTATTGAAGTTGACTGCTCATACAGCAACACCATTATATGCCCATATGAATATGGTATGATGGGTGTTAGTCTCACAGGTAATAACGAAGGGCAGACTGGTGTTTATAAAACAAGGACAAAAGAGTATAGTAAGACATTTTTACATTTATTTTTTGGAGGTTGTAAAGCCCAGCCATTCCTGTTCTAAGATGGTAATGAGAGTAACCAATCAGTATTGACTGACGTATCCGTACCATCAAATTTGAGCTGACAACAAAGCCGCAGTAGCAGATGCAAGGCGCAGTTAACATTTCTCATGTTGATTGAAGAAATATGTCAAGTTTTGTTCTTTTTGTATCTGACTTACAACAATCTGTCTAGATTTGTTGTTGTATTCATGCTCCATATTTCCACATTTGTTTGGAATGGATTTGGGCACTGGTGCAGGAAGACGGTGTCCCCTTTCTTAGGGGCATGGGCAGCAGACACAAACACAGTGCTGTATTCAAATTACTAAAAAATCTGAAATGTGGAGTGTGATTTAAAGGTCTGGAACCAGGCTAACAACATCTCCCATAAATGATACACTGAAATAATAATATATATATTTTTTTGTATCAGCTGGTTGTTTTGATGCCACTTGGAAGATTTTTGCAACAAACTGACCTGTTCCAAGAATGCTCTGAAATCAAATTGGCATACACGTGACAGTTACTGGGAAAAACTGGAGTCATTCTGCACATACAAGTTCTACACAATACAATCAATTATCTCTCTATCAAGCAGGTCATGTACTTTCTGTGGCATTGAGAACGCCGCCAACACGGTTACCCAACACCTATTAAAAGGAGCAGAAGCGTAACCATGAACTGTTCACATGTCTTGAGGTGACAGGTTCAGAACTACTTCTTCTGAAAACCGCACTTACTGCTGCGAAAATTAAAACCATGATCACGGAGACATTTATCAAAAAAACACCGCAAAAACGGAAAACCATGCAGTTTTCAGCTGTCATTGACAGTATTTATGTAATTTCCAAATTATATGATCTTACCCAATCCAAATATTGACTTGGTTTCCCACCTTTCACGTTATGCATCAGTTCACATATTGATTGATTAGTGTTGATGGCAAGAGGGAAAACTGAGTGTGTGTGTCAGGTTTAATCATCAGTTTAAACCACAAAGGTCTGAGGCGTTGTTACAACTTTCTACATTCCAGCTGCTGTGAGCATATGTGCGAGGGTGTGTGTAAAAGAGAAACAGAGACACTTCTGGAGAAAGAGAGAGCGAGACTGGATGAGTGTTGGTGTGACTGAAGGTTTGTGCGTAGATGTAACAAGTGTGTAGCTAGGCAACTATGTTGAGTTTATATACTGTACATGTAATTTCTTGCGTGTGTGTGTGCATGTTTATGAGCAACTTGTGAATAATTACATTTGGTTCTACTGTGTCTGATTACTGCAGACTGCTACTCATGATTTGCCTGGGTCTAGAGTTTGAATCCACTCAACTCCACTGAGTCGAATCGACTGATTCTAGTCTGGCATCATGACATGAAACAGCGGTTTTTCGGTTGAAAAAGCGATTGATCCAATGAGTGCTGCAGAGGGACTAACGCCATTGTCAAGCTGTTGTCAAGTGTTGTCAAGATGTGTGACGGAGCCAAGGAGGAGTAAAACTAGGCAGTGCTGATCAAATATGAATCAAGATTCTGTTACCGTATTGCCTATTTCTCACCCCAAATGTTTTCAGAAACATATTTTAGTGTACTGTTTAGCTGTAATATGAGAAAGTTTGTGGCCCAGTCGCCATGTTTAAAACGGATGAGCTAAAACCAACCCAACTCGCCATAAGACCTAAGCTGATTTCACCACAGCAGCATTGTGGTCAGGACAGAAAGACAGCGGCTCTTCTTTGTCTGCCAGCTGAGGACGTTCAACATGGACTTGAGTATACTCTAAAATTTAACAGCCTGCGCTAGACAAGACACCAAGGTGCCAAGCCTTTACAATGTGTATTGAAAGCAATGCATCACCAGGACTGATCTTCCCTCCATGCAGAACCTCTACACCCAGAGAATCAGGATGAAAATCTAAATGAGGTCCTTGAGGACCCCAGTCATGGGCTGTTCACTATCTTACCATCTGTCAAACAGTACTGGTATATAGCAGCACGGCACAACAGTCTAAAAGACAGTTTCTTCCCCCGAGCCATATTGCTCTTGAACTCTCCATTCTGAACACTTAACCCCCACTGTACCAACCCTACCAGCCTATACATACTATCACCTAAGCCACTACCACTCACTGTCACTTACCTCCTTTAGACAACACTGCTGCATTTTCTAGTAACCTGCCTGCCCTTATGTTTTCACTGACAGACTAGCACCAAGTGTGGACATTTACAGATTCAACTACATTACTTTAACCGACTTTGTGCATACCACAGAGTTTATTTGACTATGACAGACTACCTAATTAATGCAATTATTTTTCTTCCATGTGACATGGTCACTTTTACCTGCAGATATAATCCTCGCTATACCTATTATAACTTTGTTTATTTTTGTCTCGTCACTGTATATCTTAATTAAATGAACAAGTTAACAAACAAGTGGTCTGAACAAGCCTGTCTGAACCTGTTACTGTCTCATTGCACGTGAACATGTGACAATAAAAACACCCTCAAACTTGACGATGAACAGAGAGATAGAACCGGAGGAAAAGCTGAGGGAAAATGTGTGGAAAAAGATGGACACACTGATGTAGCAATGAAGATGACAGACACAAGTGTTGAAGGGAGAAGGAAAAAGTGCGGGAAACACTAAAGAAAATGTGTACGGGTCTTTCATTCATATATATGTACGTGTGTGTGTGTGTGTGTGTGTGTGTGTGTGTGTGTGTGTCTATACTGAGCGTCTGTAACCCAAGTTCTTAGAACAACACCTTTGCAAGTCATTGACGTGCATGATAATAACGCTGCAACGTTAGACCTTTGTAGACAGAGCTTTCATCCCAGGAATCCTATAGTGCACACATATGCTTTTACTATATAGAGCCCTCAGGGAACAAAACCCACAAGAAATAGTCAGATACAGTAACATATACCAAAGCAGCTGAGTGATTATGCCTGCCTGACCAGGGATCAAACTCAAACAGCTACAGGTTGGATCATTTCACTTATAGCTACTAACTGCTCTCAGAGGCACGACCCTGGACAAAGAATTTTCAGTTTTTTTTCTTCATCTTAAAAATGTCTCTATGTTTAATTTACTATGGGAAACATGTCTGATTATAAAGAATAAAATTAGGACTCGCGTTTATAATAATAATTAGTTTTTTTAGTTAAAAGATAACCATATGTTTTCAAATAATGAATCATACTCTAGTAGGTGTGTTCTAGTGTTTTCATTTTTGGCTTTTGGTATAGTCATTACATGTGTCAGCCAGACGCATAAGGAGCCAACTCTGATTCAGTTCTGTTTATTAATGTGCGCTTAATTTTCTCATGTTCACTGCTGATTGGAATTATTTACTGAAACTCAGGGGTATCATAATTTTGAAAGCAAATTGACAACGGGGGATAAAACTTTCCAAACTGGACTCTCTTCTTGCTTGCTTGTAAATGATACAGATTAAATGTGACCAATATACATGACATAATAGGAGAGTTTTGTTTGTCTCATTTGTACTCAGTGTATTGAAACATGATCTTAAAAAAATAAATGTTTTCATCTCACGCACATGCACACACACACACACACACACACACACAAACACAAACACAGCAGCGTTACTCACATGTTGCCACTGCTCCCGGATGAGCGGCCGGTATCGAAGGAAGTATTTCAGAGGGAAGTTGTCAATGTCAGGCCAGGTGGCGGGGCTATGCCAGGATACCTCCAGCCTCCGTGCGTTGTAACGAATCGGGGTTGCCGTCACACGCTCTGGGGGGTCTGGTTTGACTGGGAGGCGGGAGGACAAGAATAATTAGTTAAAGGGGCACCCCACTGATTTTACACATACGTGTCAGTTTAATAGTCATGGGGAGCACCACATTAAAACAGCTTCTGTCCCTCTGTAGGAAGATTTCAAAAGAACCCTGATTATCTAAATTTAGTCTATCTGACTGAAAATTCACTTTATAAACTGGAGGTATGGGGTTTGAAAGATGAGGGCATTAAACAGGTAAATGTCTAATCAAAGATGCTATTGAGTTGCATTGTGGGAAGTGGAGTGTACCAAATCTGATCTGATAAATCTGTCTCTAGTAAGTCCCCAAACTTACTTAGAGCACAATACTAAATTGCTACTATAGCTAAACCACCTCCTCTCTCTCCACTTCCAACTCAGAAGAAGAAGTTTTGTAAAGACAACTACTACTATTATTATTATTGTATTTAAGTTCAACAAGTTGAAAAGTAAGATGAAGGTGACCCTTGTTAATTTATTAGGGAAACAAAGCAGCAACGACAAAGACAGAAGCTGAGAGTGTTTGAGGGAGCTGAAGATGGGAAGAAGAAGAAGCCGTCAGTCCCTGCAGAGAAGGCATGCATAAACGTTGTGTTTCTGAATACACGTCCACTGAGAAAGAGAGACAGTAAAAGAGACTGAGAGAATGCAATGCTTTTCTGAAGATATTGAATGACCTAGTCTTTGTTAGATCATTCCCACTAGGGAACGCGCAGGCCTGCCGCTTCAGCTACATGAAACCCCTTCTCTACCGGATACACACATGGCATTACAATAGGAAATGGATAGCTGCAATTACAATCTGAAAGTCTGATAACACACACACACACACACAGATAGTATCGTGAATTTGAGAGTGATTCAGGTAAATAGCATAAACAATACACACGTCGAAAGGCATGTGAACAGGCACGCAAGCAGAAAGCACAGAACCAGACACAGACGGGGAAGACAGACCGGCATCTCTCTTAGTGTGACCTTCATGGAATGAATGATTAAAAATATGAAAGACGGATGGAGATGATGAGAGACAGATAAAAGCAGACAGACAGCTTTCTCCCTTGAGAAGGAGATGTTCATCTCATTGTGACCTTCTGCAAATAAACATGTAAGAAGATGAAATGGGGAAGGGAAGAAAAAAAGAGAATGCAGACAAAGTGAAACACGCATGAAATCAGTGGAGACCAGAAACTCTCCTCTTTGTTCACATCAGCCTTGTCCAACAGTACATAACAGAATGAAACATTTTCAAGCACAGAACAAAATCGAGAAATCTGCATGGGTGGTGTGCCCCAAAGGATTTTAAAGTATTCATTTGACTTGGAACATAGAGTATTACCTAACACATCCTTATCTAATCTTTCGGCTTATCTGTCTTACCAAAAAAAAACAAAAAAAGAGGACAAAAGGATGTTTAATGGTTGTCCTGCTGGCTACAAATATGCAGTAATCAAGCAGCAAAATGTAAGAGATCTGCAAGCACTAAATCTGCATGTCGAACTCAATGTTCTAACATATGCCTGAGTAGAGAGCTTCTCTTTTGAACATCTGATTGTAGTGTTTCTAAAACCATTATTATGCATCATCTCGTCCTGTCATTTAATGCGTCCAGATGTGACTGCATAATGAAAAAAAAATGACATTTAAAACCCTGTAGCGCCTCTATTCTCTGTCCTCGCATTGCACCATATTTCCTTTCAAATAAATGGGTTTTTCAAAAAAAAAAGGACAGAAATGTGGACAATTCGGACGTTTTAGAACAGGTGCTGGATGACAGCATCTAACAGTACACTTCAGCAAATGGGAAAATGGAGAGAAGTAAAGTGTTTCCATCTGCAGTGAAATCATACCAAAAAAATATTAAAAAAGGAAAATGGAACAAAAAACGTGAAAAAAATGGCTCTTTTAAAACAATTGCTGCTGCGCAAGTGTAGCACTAAAGCCCCTCCATAAACAATGAAACAGAGTGGTTAGCAGAGGTCAAAGAGACATAACACCCAGATTTAAGCCACATTGTTGCAAAAGAAATGACAGTGCTACATGTTGTCATATCTTGAAAATTCTAACTACAGTGAGTCATACCAGACCTGCAATGACAGCATTTGTCAACCTCCTGACTCAACTACTGTTCGATGGGGATACAAGAATCTCTCACTTGTAGTGTTTAATCATTTGAAGCAGCTCTGCAGCATTTCGAGTTCTGTTTGTGCCTCTGGGATTTCAAGTTTAAAACTGCAATGGTGCAACTGGTCTCCAGAAATCAGCTGCTTTCCTAGAGTTTTGTTTTGTGCATGGTGGTAATTAGTGCATCTCTAAGTAAATATGCCTCTAAACTTCTGCCAGCTCTGGGAATGTTTTTTTTTTGTTGTTGTTGTTTTGTTTTTCTTTCTTTTTTTGTAGATGATGCTGATATCCGACCTCCCTTTTGGAGAAAGCTGAGCATAACTTCCCTGCTGAGATCTGCAAAATATCACAACAGAGGATGTTTTGCTAAACAAATCATCTTGAATTGCAAATCAGCTTGTCAGTGCAGTCTGGGCCACCAAGTTGGTAATGCTGGAAAATAATAAATGAGACAGCTACTGTACTGTAAATAGCACTGGGCTGTTTTTATTAAGCAATTTGAACTGGCTGTCACATTACCTTGCTAATAGGTATCCTGAAGAAGGCAATTATGCTGAAACTAAAAAGCAATATTTACAGCAAATTACAGCAGTCAGTAAATACTAAAATCTACTTTTACTGGCTTCTCCTGGGACCTGCCTCGCTTCACTTTCTCCCAAAATATACCACAAAGTAACCGCAAATTAAATCTCAACATGATCTCTCCACCTTCAAGTATGAATTGAAAGGATAACCGAGGTGACAGGTTACTGTAGATACACTGACCCTTTGGAATTGGGTTACAGTATATTTATTTTAATCACAATGAATGAGTGTGCTCATGTGAGCTAAAAAAAAGTTCTTTGTTGTAAGCTTAACCGTAGCAGCCTTTACACTTAGACAAGATCAATTATTGTTTGATCATCTTGGCACTAGAAAGCTTTATGTTATCATTTGATGAGTCAGGAGCTTCCTTGAGGGTTCTATTTTATAACTGTACCCATAGCATGCACATGTGAGAATGCATACACACACACACACACACACACACACACTCACAGTCTCATCTAATTTCATCCCAGCTTCACTTGGATGAACAAGGACAGTTGAGAATCGTCTTACTCCCACTCAGAATTCAGAAGTGCACCGGGAAGCATGAAATTGTTTTATTTATTTACGATCTGCCTCATTGTGCCTGAAAATGAATGTGACTTACAACTTAGAATAGCAAGAGAAAGACTTTTAACAATGCAGGAACGCAGTGGAGATGAGGGGAGGAGAGACAGGAGGGGCGCAAGAGGGCAAGCAGTATGAAAAAAAAAAAAAGCAAAGTAAAGAAAGAAGAGGGACATACAAAGAAAAAAAGGAAGACTATGCCCAAACTTATTTTTATAAATTTGAAAACACATTATAATTCTGTCTTTTCAACTTGCATTTCTATCATAAAAAACCTGATCTTTTGTGCACTTGAGTGCTCGGGTACATTTGCAAAATGCTGGTCTTGTGTTCAAGTGCAAATGGGAAAAAGAAACTGCCATAAACTTCTCTTGGTTGCATTTTGAAGTGTCTCT
The DNA here is from genome assembly GCA_029490765.1 of Euthynnus affinis. NCBI lineage: Eukaryota > Metazoa > Chordata > Actinopteri > Scombriformes > Scombridae > Euthynnus > Euthynnus affinis. Next base: position 8,767,172 of record CM055855.1, on the reverse strand, counting down.
TGCTTCCAGCTTTCTCTGATCAGTGACAACAGCTGTGTTATTGTGTCAACAAATAGCATGTGATCAGAGTGGGAATTGGAGACAAAAGAATCAAACTTGTTAACTAGCTTGTTAAGACTAACCAGACTATGTAATATCTACCCATGTGATGTACAAGATAGCGGCAGTAATACACCATTTTACTATTTAATAGCTTCAGTTCCACTAAAGCTTAAAGCTTTTCAATCCATTTGAAAACATTAGTGTGGATGTAAAACATTTGTCACACAAATGGCAGTTTCAAGTTTATCTGCCTTGTTGTGGATGTGGCTGAAGAGGAAAGAACATTCAACTGATAACAAAGAAACAGAGGATGAAAGATGAGAGAGGAAAGAGAAAAAAAGAGGAGGGAAGAGAGGAAAAGCAGTACAAAGTCACAAGAAGGGCATGTGGGAATGAAAGAGAAAGCAAAGGGAAAGAAAGGAGCAGTGGGGTATTTTGCTATCACCAATAGTTGAGGGATATTTCCTCAGCCAAGGCGCTAATCCGGCTAGCATTAGCATTTTCATGAGTCCTGTGTCCGGGGCTTGGCAGAGCATGTCACTGCCTCATTTGGTTACTTACACACACACACACACGCACACACACACACACGCACGCACACGCACGTGCACACACACACACACTCTCTCTTTTTCAATACCTAACCCTCTCAACCGATACACTCCACACAATCGCTCACAGCCCCGTTGGTGTCTGTGTGTGTTTATGCGTCATGCACACCCATATCGCCCTCTAAGCAATACAACAGAGCTGAGGACTGCTGGCAGCACTTCCCTTATCTATCAAAGTACTCCTCATTCCTTCTTTAAAATGAATTTCTCCTCTTCACTGCTTTCCAGTCTCAGTCGCTTATGAATTCTACGTAGCCTGCTGCAGCCTGAGTGAACAAAAAACTTCACAAGCCAAACTGCATTTTTTTTTTCACACTACTTACCACATGACTATTAAAAAATATACAGAAGGAACTAACTTTCAAGTTTAATTTCTTACATTAAATATGACTAAGATGTGTGTACATGGCGGCTGGTGTTTGGGTTATCAGGCGCGTTTCAGAGAGAGAAACCAGACCATTGGTTTGTGACTGTCACATCCCACCCGAGCCTCAATTAAATACTGTTTGCTGAAGAAAAGGTCCAGAGGTAGCATGTTTATTATCTAGTGCATTTGGTAATGACAAGAGTGCATAGTCAGTGGGTTTCTCGCTAATGGACTATGCTGATGCTTAAAGAAAAAAAAAAGCTGTGCACCCTCCTTTCAGCTGGGTGACATTTATTTGGCCATTGAAATTTCAATTTTCTTTGTCTTTCTGGCTCCGAGCATTGCTGTGTGTGCAGCAAATCTCCGAAGGGAACCAGAAGTGAATGAAATCAGTCATCTGTGGCCAAACAAATGCATTAATATTGCTCAAGGGTTGGCATCCTTAAAGAGACGCTTTGACATTTTGCATTTTAGTCCAAATTTGTCAAACTGTGTGGAAAAAGGATCGTAGATCTGTTCCTAAGTTTAAAAAAAAAAGTGTTGATAAACTTTAATGAAAAGCGTTTACAGCCTGAATGGGTAATGAGGAAATATTTCTCAAATTTTCAAAATGGCAGTGTATTCCCTTTGAACGCTGTGGGCTCAGAAACCAAATTAAACCATTTCATCCTGAGCAAAACCTCATCAGGAAATGTGTTTTCACTAGGCTCAACAGTGACAAGCCTGTAATTTCTTTTATATCTAAACTCAAATTTGGTCAAGGGTAAATCAATGTTGAAAAAGGCATATCCTCTGCCACCGGAACAGACTAAAGCAGAGCATAGCCAATCTAACGAAAAATGGAACAGAAAATAAAAGAAAACATCATAGCTTAACATATCTTGACACAACAGCTGCCTTTACCTATACTGGATTCTTCAAATGAGATGGTCATAGAGGCATTCCCCAAGGCGTTGACTGCTGTCACGTTCACTTTGTAGGGGAAACTGGAGAAGACCTCGGGAAAACGTACATGACAGCGATTCTTGTGTACTGGATCTTTCTGCACCTCCAGCGAGCGCTGGTTATGTCTACAGAGAAAAGGAGAAACAAAAAAGAGGAGGAGGAGATAAAGTAGAACAGGTTAAGGATGATAAAAATAAGACAAGGACAAGTGTGGGACACGACAGAAGATGGTTTTCTACGCTTCGTTTTTATACGCTTGTGTGTTTTCTGCTTGAAAGAAGCTTTATACACATTGATGTGGAAATGTAGCAAGACTAGGAAACTGGTATTTATAACTGGTACTTTTTTCTTTTTTGTATTTCTGTGTTGAGACTGGATGTTATACCTCAAAGCTGGCACATTACTCTAATCCTGACACTGAAAACTGCTGACAAGCCATCCTGCTCCACAGAACGGGACATCTTAGGTCTGGGACATAGCCAGACATGTTTTACTGTCTTGCTCTATTTTTTGGATTTTTTTTTTTTTTTTTAGCTGGCTTCTTGGCGGATATGTTCTTTTACAACTTAATTTTACATTTGCTTGAAGGCTAAAATCACTTGTAAATGACTTTAAAGGAAGTCATAAAATTCTGTCAACTTCTGTGAGGTAATAATTAATCAGAAATCCAGATCACAGCAACAGAGCTCCCAAGGACATGTTACAGTCCCCGCTCTAGGATGTGATGAAAGTTTAGGATAAAATGTACAACACGGCTCAAAAGTGACCTGAGTGAATGATTTTGTTTTATATCTTTGCATATTATGCATTTTATTACTTGATTTTTAATGAATTCCTCAACTACATTGTTTTTTATTAACATCTCTAATGTTCATTTTAATTTTATTTTATTTCATTTCTGCAAAAAAACCCAAAAAACAACAACAACAACAACAAAAAACGTTTTTGCCTCACTAATCCATAAAGGCACAACATGGGTCAAAAATGACACTACTCCCCTCAAGGTCACAGTTTCACCTTTTTACAAGTCTGCCTTATGAAAGCTGTGTGATGCATGTACGTTTTATTGTAATTTTCACCTCAGCATGAAATCATAGAAATGTGATGTGAGAACAGAATAATTATGTGTTTAAAATCATTATTGAAATAGCTTGACCCTTTGTGTTTTAGCTAGCTAGCTGTTGGCCTATGGTGCTTTAGAGAGAGAGAGAGTAAGTGTTGACCTGTTGTACTCTACCAGTAAGGCAAAAATATAACCAAAATAGAGTACAATCATTTGAAAATATGACAGTGGGTCCACTTGTTGACAGTGTTGACATGGCTGGTTGCAATCATGACAGATTTAGGTGTGACATGGTTATAGACATGCTGCTTGCAGACAAGTACAAAGTGAGCAGCCAATTCAGAGATCTGAAGTCTGAGGTAATACTGAAGTTATTTCCTCAACTGCGCTGGTTTGGTATCTTGGTGACTAGCTGTGCACCTCAGGGGGAGGAGAGCATAGTTGAGAGTGTGGTGATCTCAATCTAGTGGTGCATTGCAATCTTGGTGCCAAGAATGAGTGTGCCTCCTGAAAAGAGAATTCAGCTTAAAAAAAAAGACATCATCTGCTCTTGGCAGCATAGTTGAGCTGCTGTATTCACATTTGAAACTTTTTGTGTCCCAGCCAATATAGGTTTCTTCTGAGGAAAACTCTCCATATGACTCCTAAACTGTCATGACAGGGAAAGCTCTGTGTTTAAAGGGGATGAAATTAGTGAATATGATTGGCCATGACTATCACAGCCTCCAACACGCCCACCTATAATGTATGATAATGTATTCTTTCTGATCCCACACTATACCCAAGGCTACGAAAATACCAACTTTACTGTGATCTGTGCCGCTGGGTTCACAAAAATAGGGCCCTCTGAAGATGATGATCCTGACTATGTCCCACAGGGTCCAAATGTAGTGAGTGTGCCTGAAGGATCAGCTTCATATGATGACTATCAGCATAGTTCAATACAATGTTTGAAAAGTCAGTAGTTGGTGCTCTCAGTGCGACAGACCCATGCGCAAGGGTCATAGTGAAAAGCACACTGTGGTTACTTGATATCATTGTCCATGATGAGACAACAATGAAGGAATGCAAGTGGATGTTGATGCTGTTAATTTTAGAGGTTTTTCAGGAAAGTCTTAATGTAAGAAAACTGTTATCCAGATCAATAACACTAGGATTAGATATGTGATGTGATATAACAATTCTTATACTATAATGGGAAAGTCTCAAATGAATACACTTCAAGCACAAATACATACATTTGAAATAAGTATGATTATATTTTGTCTTTTTAGAAAAAAATCATACTGTTGACTTTCATCCTGATGGGTCGTTTTTGACCCATGCCTGCAAATTTCAGTTAGATGTATAAACAATGTTTTTTTTTCTACATATTAAGACAAAAGCATTTATATAATGACTTATAATGACCCATGTTGTGCATTAAAAGGTTTTGAACATGTTGTGTATTGGAGGATCAAGAAAAATGTGGAACTGGGATGAGATGGGATGTAAAATCGCTGTTAATTGCTGCTCTGCTCTCGCTAAAGACACTGACCACTAAAGACACTGTTTCTCTATCGCCCTCTTCATCTATGCTTCTCCCTGTCCCATTCCTCATTATTATTCAAACAGAATAATATTGGTATTACAACATTGATGAAGGCAGTGTCCACCTGCTGTGGCATGAGCTGTGGGGCTGTGATCTGGGAATATCAAAGAGAACATGATGGAGACAGACTATGGGACTTTTTTCCTATCTTTATTCAAGAGCATGGTCTTTCAGTTTGAGAACATGATTTATTGATTTCACATTCAGATTTTGTCATTCTTTCCCTCAAAACCCTGCTTTCACATAGCTCTCAAATAGCCCGTGCTTACACGTGCTTTGCTTCTGCTCAAGCTGTATGCTTGCACTCAGAAATATTGTTGCTTGCACAGATTTCCTGCTCCAGCTTCAGCACTTCTCCTTGCACTCAGGCTGCTTCTGTGTGTGAAATAAATGCTCTCAAATTTCTTCTCTGTTGTCCAATTTTTGTGCAACAACCAAAGTTGTTGTGTCAAAGTCCCCAAACCAACAGAATGCCAGGTGTAGTATTGACCAATGAAATGATCTCTGCCTCGCGTTAACTGCATTTGCTTTACTTAGAGTGACCCATAGAGGCGGTTATTCTTTAACTGGGTTCATCCACTCCCACCCTCCAGGACTTTATTAAATGTACTTCCCTTTCTTTCTTTTACGATCTTTGGAATGAAAGGACAGTTGATATATAAACCAACGTCAGTACTTGTTCTTTTACTGTAATAGCTACATTTAATAGTAGTCATACAGCAAACTGGCCTCCTGTCAGTGTGCTAGAGGAGAAAATGACGTCACCTTCATGTCTCAGAAGCAGGAGTCTAGTGGATCATCAAAGTCTAGAACCTCAAGTAAGTTTCTTTGTTTTATGATACTATTACTTCCTTCAAACTGAATTGGTCAAATGCAGTACAAGAATACATCTACGATAATATTCAAGGCTTTCAAGTGTAATACGTTACATGAACACTGTTGCTACGCAACCAACAACAATATGGATGACACTATGTTTCTTTTTTAATCTGTATTTCATTGTTTAGTAATGGCAAGAAGTACCAACGGCAAAAGTAACCAGCTAAGAAATTAAAACAACATTAAAACAGTAGAAAACAAAAGTAACTTCATAGTGCTACTACAGTTGTATGTTGGTTGTATGTTGTGTAGTTATGTCGAAGTGCCTTCCTTCTCTTCAAATACTGTTTACAGTTGCTTGTTGAAATTTGCTTTTGTTTTATATTGTCTTAATGTCTTAGTTTCTAAATACTAAAATACAGATGAACAAAAAAATAAACTTTTTGTTGTTAGTGGCCTAGAAACAGTAACAGTGTTCATGTAATGTATAACAACTGAAAGTCAAACATATTATGAACGTATTCTTGTGCCACCAATACGACTTAACCTATTCAATTTGATGGAAGTAATATCACCATTAAAAGAAAAAATGTAGGTTTTTGAGGGAAAGCATTAAAAAAAATCTGAACGCGTCCGCATATTTTGAGCATTTAAGGTGCAACTACTGTTAAAATGTGCCTGGACACCTGAAGAGACTTGGAGGTAGTTAACTACAGAGTGAAACTAAACGATTGTAGTTTCTTTTTTTATGAGTCTCTTTCTTACAAATACATTTTCACATTCATTTTGGTTTTTAAACATTTCCAGTTTAAACTTTTCTACTAAACTTTCTAAAGGTGGTGTTTTTCTCATTTTTTCTTTCTTTCTTCTGCTTTGCATTTAAATTACATTACTCAGGAGCTTGGGGTTAGAAATTTCCATCTTAGACTAAAATATGAAACAATGTGAAAACTTTTTTTTTTTTTGCTGTGGGTGCAGCAATGTTTAAATTTACTCTGTATTGAATAAGGAATTCCAAATATTCCACAGAAACATTTGGTCGCTTGAAACAGAAAAGCAGTTTTGTTTAAAAGAAACATTTTTGATTAAAGCATCTGAAAATTTGGCTTGAAATAGTAAAAATGCATTTATAATATCAAAGTCAAATATCTCATTAAGCATCCACAAAAATCTGAGTGAAAATAAACATTCATTCACTATTAGAAAACATAGTTTGAAAACAGCTCATTTTGCTGTTTTGACCATTTCCCAAGACCATGTAGGTATGACAGATCATATTTTGTTCAAGCAGCAACCTTGGGGACTGAAAAATAAAGCCAATGTGCAAGTCTTCAAAACTGCAGCTCCTCAAACAGCTATTTCAGGTTGGCTCCAATAGTGAGTCAATCCCCATGAATGTTGGGTGGGTAATGCAACCATGGCTTAACCCTAGGCTCATAGAGTATAGGCGTAGCCATAGCCATCACGATTTCAGTGTGTTTACTGTTCATGAAAGTTAATTCTAACATTTTGGTCTTGTACAGCATTTGGTTGTTCTAAGAAACCCTCTAAGGAGTTGGATGTTCATTTTTTTCTGGCTAATGGTTTCAAGCCTGTTTTTCACAAGCGAAAATTAGCATTAACATTAACACAGTTAACCATAGACTGTAAATGCACCATGCTAACCGAGCTAGCAGCTATGGTTAGGGTCAGCTGCACTTTCTCATCCAAATATGGTCACTTCTGGCTCCAAAAAGCCAAGATGGTGACGTTCAGAATGCAAACCAAATAAAGTAGGCGTGCCGGGCTAGTTCTTTGCATGTTATAGTAATATAAAGAAACATGAAAATGCACAAGTTGCACTCACACAAAACAAAAAAATGCACTCACTGAACATCCACTTCAAAGTTGGTGGGGATGTACGTCTGGTGTATCTGGTGCCAGCTGCAGTAGAAGCCTTTAGGATAGGTGTTGGATCGACAGGTGATTGTGGGCTCTCGAGGGGGAACTGCAGAGAGAAAAAAGAGAGAAGGGTAGACAGTTAACTTCCATGTTACCAAGAACTAGGGTGAGATTGAAGAGAGACAGGGAGAAAAACAGAGAGCGAGATCAACTATCAGAATAATACACATTACATTAATCAAATGCAAAACAGTTGTGCATAAGTATATATTTCCTTATTTAATAATTCATTCTTGATCAAGTATTTCATTAAATAAGTCGCTGCCGAAATTAAGATGTATCTCTGGTTATGCTTTATTTGCTTTTAATTTGTTTAGTTGTGATTGCCTTTGGATTTTTTTCATCTATTATTTTTTTATACCACAAATAAATTAAAATTGGGTTCATGGTGGTGGTGGTGGTGGTGGTGTGTAATTAAAATCTCTTAAACGCATGCAGACTCTAACAACTTCTTTTCCATTTTTTGTTTTTCTTTTCTATAAACCTTCAAGCTCCAAACAAACCCGATATTGTGAGCCAGTTTGCTTGTGAGTCAGTTTGCCCCTCCCAAAGCTGTCAGGATGTTGGATATATAAGAAACAGTGAGCGGAACACCTGCTGTAGAATATCTGTAAGTGAGAACAAGCAATCTATTTAATCTAATCTAATCTATCTAATTTAAATGATCGAGAATATGAAAATGAATAGCGCTGAAGCTGATAGAGAATTGATTTGGAGAAATTGGACAGAGCAGAGGAGGGGGAAACAAGTTTAGCTTAGCCAAGACTGAAGAAAGGAAGGATACTGGAGTGGTAGCGCAAAAGAGCAAAAGAAGAATAAAGAGGTTGGCCAGAAAAAGTGATGTTACACCAAACTCTGGCCTCCTCAAAGATTAGGGTCTTTTCTCCACAGCTAGTCAAGCGTGCACTCGTCTACCACTCCCTCTTTCTCCCCACAGCTTTAACCCTTTTACACTTGTTATCTCTACTATATGTAATATACAGCATATGTACAGTGTGGCATCACTAAAACAAATTCTGTGTGATTTTACTCTCTGCTTTTTTAAAATCTAAATTGCAGCTTTTTATTTCCACATATAGCTATGAAAATATGGGGCCGGCATTATTAAATACTGGATGTCAGCCAGTCAGTGATATATACTCCTGATGAGAACAGCTACATTTATTCATTTTAGTCAGTAATGTACACCGAGTGTTGAATAGGTGGGATGGGTTAACCTGTCTTTAAAAGCCACCAACCTATTCAGTGCAGACATGGGAAAAACTGCATGAGTTGCTTAGTAGAGCAGGATTTTGCTCCCCTGTGGGGAAAACGATAGCTCAGATTGTTTTTGCAGAACAGTGCTTCCAGGGTGTGGTCAGATAAAAAGGTGATAATTACACCCAACAATGTTACAAAGAGGAGTCTGTCTCCTTCCTTATATTTCAAATAACTTTTTTCAGCTATTCACAGTGGTTTGATAATGGTAGTAGTTTAACTCAAGGGACACTGGAGATTTCCAAAGAGATGAGTATCTTTCGTTTCACCATCACTTGGTTTAGAATATAAGTGAGCTCATGAGTGTAATGTTGCATAAAGCATAACTAATGTTGTTATGATTACTTGCAGTAGATCATCAGAAGCACTGATTTAGAATATTAGTTTCACTGTTGCCCAGAACTGTTTGAGATGTCCTGATGTCCAAACAAAGAAGTACCAAGGCAAGATACTGGAAATAATGAATAAAGAGGAGGTAACAACACAAGTGGAAAGGGATGGAGGTACAAAAAAAGATGAAAATTTCACTGCTTTTCACATGTGAGATAAACATTCCATTCTGCAATGTGACCACTATTGGTGTTCCAACAGTAGAGCTCCTGAAAAAACACATCTCTAGTGGTAATTGTGATTTATCAACTATATTTATATTTCTCTCATTACTTTTATTATTTATTTGACATAACGATTTTGGAAGTATTCGTCTGTAATTTTGTTATTTGATGACTTAGTCTTGACCTCTGACTTTCTTGAGATTTCCCTCCTGGGTGAAGTCTAGGTGAAGTAATCCTTTTTTAAAAATATATCTTAATGGTCTCTCATTGGAGATTAATTTACAATAAAACATTTTACATACTGTAGCAGCAATTATCTTCTAATTGGTAATTATCATATCACAACATCTGTGTAGCATCCTTTGTGAACGTCTCTCTCTCAAGATGTTTGCGCATTTGGTCAAACACAATACGCAGTAACACACACGCCCGCAAGCGAGAGGTAGGCTTGATTGGCTGGTGTGGGGTCATTTCACTGTCACACACAATCAGCTGTGTTTAAACGGTCACCACGGCAACTAATTATCCTGTCAATAACTTCAATGATGTGGTGCCAGGGACGACATCCAATCACACTCAATTAATCACAGAGACTAATTGGGGCCATCTCGATCAATTGGCACCTCATCTGAGAGCTTCAGTCAAAGTCAGGAACACACAATGTTCAACACAAACAATTGTCTGGAAGGACACACACACACATATTGAAAGCTGCAGGTATTCCTGTAGGGTTTGTAGAATTAGCCATAATCAAATCAGCCTATTATGAACTTGGAGAAGTTACAAGTTCAACAACAACTTAATATGACAGTGTTAGAGTAGAGAGTGCAGTGAAAGGAAAGTTAAAATATATTTTTTAAAGAAAGAAGGATTGGAGAGGGAACACGGTCATGAATAGGGCAAGTATGAGTGTGTGCTCAGCCCAGCCGTGTTTGGAGTGGTTTATTTGAACTCCGGAGGGTTTGCTCTTTTAATTTAGTTCATTTTGCCAGGCGTGAGCTGTGTCAATCAAGCCACCTCTGAGACGGCTGAAAGGGCAGTTCTTAGGGCTTCTCCAAGGGGACTGAGGCGCGGTTTGTTATGAGGGAGAACGTGATCTGAACCATCAATACTAAATGACCCCAGAACTCTAGGGTTTATGTGTACAAGGAGACAGATGTTGACACCTAAATGTCAGCTGCTCATTGTAGTTTTATGGCCAAGGACAAATAAAAAAAATGGACTAATGCTGATACAGGTTACTAAAGATACTTGTATTTTAGAAGCCCTGGTTTGTTTGGAAAGCTTCTTTTTGAACTTTTGACCGCACAGGAACCCAATTATCTATATAGGCCATACATTACTCTATGTGGCAAACATGTAGCTGTATTTCTAGAGATGTGTCTGTCTTTCTTTTTTATTTGCTTCAATGGAGTTCATGTCTTCTTAAAGCCAGCATTTTGCTGCCGTTCGATGAACAATCTTTTGTGCATTTCGGCACTGTTTTCACCGTTTAGCCTTGGTGGTTGGTGCATGGTTTGGACACGAATGAACTTAATACCAAGACACAATCAACTCAACAATTCCACAGTGATGCACAGCAAATAAAATGAGTTAATGGTTGAAATGCCAGAGGATAGGAAGAGGCTCTGTGTTAGGATAGCAGAGGGAGGGTGATGAAAGAGGAAGAAAGGATTGACATGAGATAAGCAGAGGAAAAGAGAAAATATCTGAAAGGAGTAAGGCAAATGCAGGAGAAATGGAGAGGAGGTGAGAATAGACAGCATACTTTTGTTGGATTAATAATTAATTACGTATTACTAATTACTAATGTGCCCTTAAAATAAATGTCAGACTCACAACATGTACGCATGCACAATAAGACATCAAACACTGTCTATGTATCTAATGAAAATTGAGGGAGAAACCAAAAAGAAGAATGCAAAAAAAAAAAAAAACAGAGAACAAAGATGGTATGAATATTAAAGGAAATAAAACAAAAATTTAAATGAAAATGGCATTCTACATGTTGTTCTTTTTATGTGAACCAACCAGTGAGATATCACCTGAGTCAGTGGCAGACAGGACACTGCTCATGCATAATAGTTATTTGAATTAGTGCGCTTTCATCATCTGGTTTGAATTGCTAAACACTGAATGTGATTTTGGAGATGCTCTTTGTTGGCCTCATGAAACACACACCTGCCTGTATACACATTTGCGCATGCACAAGTGGTTAGTAAGGTTACTTTTAAATGGTAATAGGTCAGAGACTCAACTTATTGTAGACTGTGGCGCATAAATCATAATGAGACCAACCAAAAAAAAAAAAACACAAGCATGTGTATTTTATGTTTAAGTCTCTATGGGCCTCACTCCACCTCTACCTGTGACATGGCTTTATTAGAGACCTTTTATTGACATGTGCAGTCAGAAAGTGTATCTGTCACATTTTAAGTCACAGATTTAAAATCTAATATGTTTTAAATCTCTATACGATGCTTTGTACACTGCTCTTTTCTTTCTTTGTCATGTTTGTGTGATTTTATGGTTTTTTTTTTTTTAAATACAATTATGATGTTGGATGTCGATATTAAACATGGTCAAAGGTCCTTAACTTGAGATGAATGTATGTAAAAATGTCAAAAGTCAAAAGCCAGGGTTTCAGCATGCTCCCAATGTTCCGTTTAAAAAGTGTTACTTCTACTTTCTCCTCCTGATGATGTCTGATTGTTCACACATGCCTGCAAATGGCCATCTGCAGCTTTTGTTGCTAAGGCTGTTGCTAAGGCTCCACAGGTTGTTTGCATTGTCCACTTGCATATTTTGGATCGGATTTGGACTTGAACATGTATTCGAGAAGTTTACATTTTGATTAAAGAAAGAAAGAAGAAGTGAAACTACTGTTTGTTTACATAGCCAGAAACAAAAGAGGAGTTCTGGCCAATCAGAACAGAGTGATTTCATCAGGAGGCGGGTCTTAAGCCTCTTTCAGACAGAGGCTGAGTATTTGAACTGTAAATCATGCAAAGAAATTCCAGTAGAGCCCAAGAATATAAATATAGACCTTGTAATGTGCATGATGCATCCTCTTTAAGTTACAGTGAAATGGCAAATACCCTATAGAGCATCTTTTGTAATGTATTTCTACAGTAAGTGAAACAGAATGTGTGGGTAGATAATTGAAGGATTTCATTTGGCAAAGTGACATAGTGAGCATTAAGTCTCTGGATATTCACAGCGATGGGGAGATTTAAAGGAGCCTTCCCCCACATCTCCCTCTCCACTGAGTGTTAGCACAGGAGGAACTTTTATGTTTTAAAGGAGAAGGGAGAAGATATATATTGATTTAAAGATATTTTAAAAACATTTTTTGGCATATATTTGACATATAAAAAGACATACTGTAGCAAAATTTAAGATAAGGATGTAGGACAATGAGGTTTGTTTTGGTGGAGCCAGGCAGACCATCAGAACAAACCTCAATTTTAAATTCATCAGATTATATAATCAAAGTCCTGATGTAGTTAGTAGAGCACTGTGGCGGCTTTTCTATTTTTTGATGACCTTGTTCTAAATAAATTGATAAGAGCAGCTAACAGCTTGTTTATAGTTCTCTCTCTCTTTCATAGAAAGTCATACTATCTCTTCTTCTGTCCCACTATTCTGAACCTGTCACACAAAAATTCTGGGTCTCCCAAAAGAGGATCCTTGTCACTGGAGGGCATGCACACACACACATACACACACACACACACACACACACACACACACACACACACACACACACACAAACACACAGAAATGTGATGAGGGGAGGGACAATGACATCCAGTGGCCTGGTTGCTAGGCTGCAGACGCCGTAGTATTTGCTATTTGGTTGTGTTAGCAGCCTCCCTGTTGTTTTGTGAGAGTGTGTGTGTTCATATGCATCCCTGTGTGTGTGTGTGTGTGTGTTCACATTCATGTCTTTCGGCGCTTGTGTGTTGTAGTGGATTCTCTTGCTATGACAACAAAGATGAATGCTTTTCCATCCCTTGTTGCAATTTCTCCATTCATTCACTCTTCTATAAAAAAAAAATCTGGGCTTATGATATTCAAATATTTTGGAGTCTCTTTGGCCTCCACATAAAAACACTAAATTACCGACGTTCCAGAGTCAAAAAATGTCTATTCATGCTGCCCTTGATTCAGTTTTTACTTTCATGGAGTCAATTTTGACAAAAATAATGTTTGCTGAATAAAGTTAAGTGCCAGAATAACAAACCAAGGGTCTGACAATAGAAAATGAATTCATCCACCTACCCATCTATATATCTATGCAGAATATGTCTATCATGCATATCTCCTTTGGTTTAAAATCACATTTTTCATATTAGAAATTCTACTGGGAAGAACTGAATCCTCTTGGAGTCTGCTCTGAATGGCATAACTTGTTTAGGCATATGGCTTTGGTCTCTGCTTGACTCGGCCTGCCAATGCTGGGCTCACTGCATTTTAGATTAGCTTAGTCATGCGTCATGGGAGAAACAGGAATGTAAATAAAAACTGTAGGACAAAGTCATAGAAAGAGAGACAGAGACGCTGTGGTGCCGTTTTGTCCAGACCAGCTGTCGTGGCTAACGGTAATGAAATTGTGGTGTAATATTTTTATCCGGCGCTCTGAAGATATCCTGCAGCATGTATGCACATGTGAGTGTGTGTGTGACAGTATGCCATTAGATTGTGTGTACTGTAATGTGAATATGCAATTTTATTTATTTATTTATTTATTTTTTACATATACGCATAATGGAAAATGCATGCATTTGTGGATATTGAGTTATTTGTTTGTCCATACAGGATGTGCACTTGAATATCTCCTTAAAAAGGGTTTGTGTATCTCTGTGCTGAGTTATGAGAAGTGTATTAAAAGAGTGCCTTTAATCCATTTAACATACAGTTTCCTCTCTTTGTTTTTAAGTAGCTTAGCTTTGCTTGTACAGTACATCACTTTATATAAATTTGAGGGGCATATTTGCTATGTTTGGAAAATTTTGGTACTCTAAATTCAATTTAAAGTGCAGTAAAAAACAATCTAATAAAAAACAGAGACATATCAGAAACCTTAAAAGAAAGACCTTGTGTGTGTTCTTTATGTGTGTTTGTGTGTATGTGTATGAGTGGGTGTGCTCTTTATTGCAATTCTATTTGATTATACAGAACTTCCAGTCTAGTTTATACAATCACTGAGATTAACTTACTGACTCAACGCAGAGGAATTGAAACAAATGCGTATGCACACTGAGTTCTCTTTTCTCTATTTGGCTTCTTTTCTAGTTTTATTCTGTATCTATCTTTGTTTTTGAATCCTCCCATCCACTCTCTTTCTCTCATAGTCACTGGTCCAGAGCTGCTCCTCAACATGAGGGAGTGAATAGGAGAGCGGTGAGTACACATACACACACACACACACACTGCACAAAACAATGATGCACTGGCATTCAAGGAATGTCTCTGGGCCAATTGGAAACAGCCGTGTGTGAGAGATGAATGAATGAAAGGAGGATGAATACCTTATGAGAGCATCAGGAGTTGATAAGTGAGACGCAGAGAGACAAAGGTAGAGAGAAAAGCAGCTAGTGTGGCTTAACAAGGAAAAACTGAGATGTGTAGGATGATAAAAAGAGGATAGAATAGATAAATTATCTGTTAAATATTCTTTTCTATTCCTAAAAATCACGGTCAATCATGCAAAAATGAGATGGAAGCTGTAATAAACCGGAGTTATCCTTTAAAAGGACTGAAGAGAGGTAAAAATGAAAGGAGATGTTGACAGGTTTCCATTGACCTCAGAAGCTCTGGAGGTCAGACGCAGGAAGACGACTATTATACCTGGACACTTAGATTACCTCCCGGCATGTCTCTCACTCTCTGTCACACACATGCACTCACTTAGCCAGCTGACATCACAGATCTTGCTCAAAGCTTGGAAATAACAGCTCATGTTTCACAGGAAATAAAACAAGATTCTCAAGCAGCTTCACGCGTATAAACACAATCTCACCTCAAGCTCTTACGAGCAAATTGTTTGGACATTTCAACTGCTCCCTTCCTGACGCGAAACCTCTGATGGTAAACGGTGCAATGAGATGACCGAATAGGTCTCATGACCAACGACTCATTTTATAATACACTCAATACTAACTGGGTGTATAAATCTGCTTTTTAAGATGATAACAATGGAAAGTTTTCATTCCCAAAAAAGTGCTTAGCCAATAATCATTATGTAAGGTTGATGGTTTATTGAATATGGAATATTTCAGTTGCAAAATCCAAATTTCAACATGGGAATCTGAATTTCTTTGTTTGTTGAGAGACAAGTGAAAATACTACTGTTACCTCTTAGCAGGAGAGCAAATTCTTTCTGCCCCCTTCCCACGTATCTCTATTTCCCTTTTTCTCTGTCGGTCCCAACCATTTTTAACCACTTCCATTCATTTTCTGCCCCATTCTCTCTTGTCTGTGCTGTCCAGTTATCGTGGTTATGACTGTGCAGGCGAAGAGGGCTGGCGTATAGAATAACAGAAAACATAGGAAACATCAAAAAGCCAAAAGCTCTGTCAGAAGTCATATGGATTAGGACTTGCAGGCAAAGACATATATTGTATTGTAAAATGATTAAGTTTCTATTCATATTTGTATGTGGTTTGGTTACGAGTGTGCCTAACTTGCCTCAGACCTCTGCAGAAACTATTGTAGTAGCACAGAATCTAGAAGCTTATGAAAGGCCAGGCATTCCTTTCATGCTACTTCATTCTTACCATATTTCATTATTATTTATCTTGACAGCACAGTGAAGATTGCCAGGAAAGTTGGGAAACAGCATAGTGCCACTCATGAGTGATTTGTTCATTTAAAAGTAATCTTCTTAGAGAAACTGGGATTTTAACTTTTCAAGCTGTGACCTCACATGCCTGGACCCTTCGCTACACTTTATTTCAATTCTCTTTAGTCGCTGCATTACTGCCACAAGAAAGGTCTGGCATAAGCCATCGCAAGGACAAATGGAGGCAGTAAAATAAAGTCCACTGAGAAGTTTTGTGTTTTTCTGATACTTAATTAATCGCCGAGCAGAAATCATTCTTTTCACTTTAAGGATCAAATGGTCTTACGCTCTTTAGAGCAGTGCCTGGTTGAGGATTAATTGCTTTTGTCAGGGACACTGCAGCAGGTCAAACACACGAGTCTGGGACAGTATCCTACTGTAAGTAATCTAGGAAGGCACTCAAAAACTAAGGTATCAACAGCCGTCATCTTTCTTTTTTTCGAAGTTGGAGATAGAGGGCAGACCAATTATTTCCCTCTGCTCTTCTCTTGCAATATATCTGATCAACTTACCAACCACTTTTTTGTGTCAGTAGTGGCTCAAATAATCAGAACTTTGTACATAGCCCTTTACTGTACTTTATCCTGAAAGAAAGTGGGAGATACGGTACATCACACGGATAGTTGACAAGACTCTTGGAGAAAGTTGTAGACTAAGAGAAAGAACGAGGAGGAAAGCTATTGAGGTTGACATAATGAAACTAGAAATGGCCATTCCATCACAGAAAGCCCTGCCAGTATTACTAAGCAGTAGGTGGTGTTTTACTGCGCATAACTGGAATTTGAATGTGTTAAAGCGGTGTTGAGTTGTCTCTAGTCTCACTAAGAGGTAAAGCTCTATGTCACCATGGCAATAATAACCTGAGGCTCTGTCACTGCTGCGACAATTGCTTCTCAGCTGCGGTGTCCATGATGGTGAAATGAGTGACAAGCCGGGATGGACCAATCAGAGGTGTCAGTCTGCCAAATGCACAAACAGCTAACTGCCATCACTCACACAGAGAGAAAGAGAGATGAGACAGGCAGGTAACAACCGAATCCCCGACGACTGAATTGACACAGCTGACTCCTTTTAAATTTAGCTGTCAAATTCGAAGCTAGACAGACAGACAGACAGACAGACAGACAGACAGACAGGGAGAGAGACAGACATAGAGAAATCGAGTGTCTGGCCTATAAAGCTTGAGGCCATCATTGTGAATTCAGCCAGCTGCTTTGTGCAGGAGCACTATGTGCTGTCTTTTTATATATACCATGTTCTCTTTACGGAGTTATGAAAGGTGTCACATTACTGTGGAGGCACAAAGGCTCATTCTGCACAGTCAGAAACCCTTAGATACACATATATACTGATAGAGAAAGGGCAAACAGGCAGCTGCATGCACACCGTGACTGCCTGTAAGAACGAAAGCAGGGCAGAGCGCACACACACACACCGATAAAAAGAGAGACAGCGTTTTAGCAGTTTTGCACACCTTGGGGCGACGGCATTGATGCTAGGTAATACTGTAATGTTATTCTAATGGAATGTTTTTACAGAGACTTAAAGCTACATGGTTTCTATCAGGTCCTCCACACACCAGCTGTGCACTAGCTGATCTAACCCAGGCCTCCTGTCAGCCAAGCTGGAAGATCTCAACTCTTGGCAACTTCAGTGAAAACTAGAACTGACTGCATAACATGAGACCATCACCTCAGCAGGATCCACAAGAAATGGCTAATATAATATCAGTTCTGTTTATATAATGACATAGAGATGGGTAAATTAAATTTTGCCTCAGCTGGTACAACCAGGCTCTGTCAACAGACTACTGCCTAAATTAGGGCCAAGCAAGTAGCAATTATACTCCATTGACTTGCAGTAGCATCATATCATGATGTTATGGTTATATAAAAGAGTCGGCTTTACACATGAATGATTCCAAGCAAACTGTAATTAAAAATAAACTAAATTAGCAACTGAAGGTTGTGCGTTATACATTTCAAGGGTCGTGACTGATGTAAAGTGTAGCAGTGGGACAGCTTTGGATACATGCATACTGTATGTATCAATTAAAAATGTACACAAAAGAATATCAGTGTGAAATGTAAGTTGTGCCTGGGTCAGAATCGCCTGTCCAAGGCAGCAAAGTAGAGTAAAGAAACCAAAGCATTATACAGTATGGTAGCTCATGTTAACACACACTGTTAATGGCATGTCTTGACATTGTAATTATCCTAAATTACACGTTGTATGGGGATTATAATTCATTCTTCTCTTGTACTGTTTATACAGTGTCAGAATTTGATGTGACCTTTTTACTGCACCGTTGTTAAAGTCACTTCAGCCCAGAGTCGAATGACCTGGTCACTGTGCACCACAGATGCGATTTATTGCTTGTCAACAAAGAGCAAGCTTCACAAGGAGGAAATGACAGCGTGAAGAATAAAGGATGCATTCCATCAGCAGTAATACACAGCAGCATGTCCTTTTGTAAGATTCCAAAGCAGATAGTGTAATCGTAAAATTAAATTCCCTCATCCTTGAGGGAAAATGTCTCTATATTTCCTGTAGGCAAGAGTGGGCAAGGAGGAAGGCTGGATTGAGGCAATAAAGCAAGATGGACTCGGCCTACATGGTTCAATGAAGGAACAAACAGTGATTCATTCCCTCAGCAGCATTTTGGCACCGGCGCAACCACAACAGGATGCTCTTATCGCACCTATCCTCATTCCTTTGAATCATGTTTGGATTCAACAGCAAAGAAACACAAACATCAAGCTGATGCCTCAAGTTTGGAGTATAACCCCGAATCAGAGTGATGGGTTTAAGTGATGCATACTTTTCCTAGAACACTTTTTCCCCCTTTCTTTTATTCCTCTAACTTCAGCCAACTCCACCCCTTGAAGTAATTTTTGTGATAACAAAATGGAAACTTTGAGAGGAAATCTGAGCATAACACACACCAGCATAAAACATAAAAAATAAATATGAGCTTTTTTCCCTCTTCTTTGAATGATTTATAACATGAATCAACTTGACTGAATCCTAGAGACAGTTATTCCTAACCTTCTTGGCTCGTGACCCTTTAAAATGAACTTCACTGGAGACCCCCCCTGTCACTGAGTAAAAGTAAAAATGCAATTTGTGTACTTTGCGTATGTTTTTATACTTTACGTCTTATAACCATCATATGACTCCTCAGATTTATCTCATAGCCTCCCGATGCCAAGGTTGGGAACCATTGCTATAGGAGTAAGTTGCAATTACTCTGTTTGTTTCCTCGTCCATGTCTGCCACTATACATGACACAAAACTGATTCATTTATTTAAATGCATGTTCTGTTGGTTAATTCTGATAAGAATACACACTGCAAAATGTACCCTGAGCTTATCATTTCCACTGCAGTTTTGGATGGTGGTCTTCAACTTAAAGATCACTGTTGTTAGTTTTGCTGGATATACCACATAAAGATCAATAGTTTCTTTCTTTCAGAGTAAGAAAGAAAGGCTGGAGGCAGGGGAGAGTACATTGTGGATCTTCTCTTTATTTCAGTCTCATTATGTGTCCCTTTTCTGTTCTTTCTTTAATATGTGTTTCTCTGGCTTTTTTCTCTCCTAATCATCCTTTCTCATCACTCTCCCTCTCTTTCTTTCACTTCCTCCCACCCTGTTTTTTTTGTAATGGTGGTATCACAGATATCAACCACGCTCTACCTCAACCGTCACGACCTGCATGATCATTAGCTGATTACAGCAGCTTTATTGGCACTGGGTGTCTCAACTATATTTCAATCAGGAGAGACAGCGAATGAAGTAAAGATAATTGTTTATCATAACAGATGATGTAGTGGAAATTAAGTTTTGGTCAAGAAAGTCTTTGGCGCTTAGACTCTATGGGGTGATTTTTAATCGAAGGGCATCAGCCCTGAGCAGCAGTGTAATAAATCCCCCTGTGACGTCCAGACACTGGTGGTGCTGGTGGTTGATCACTTCTGCTGAGACAGATAGGGTGATGAGGCTGATGAAGAGATGAAACCGATGAATCTGCAAAGACTAGGCAGTGACAGGGAGGTGGAGGGGCGCGCACAATAGCAGCATGAACGCACTAAAGGCAGAAAGATAAACATATTTAAAAAGACAGAAGCAAGAAGATAGGCTAACAATGGAGGTGTGTCCCTGTGCTATAGGATAAATGTAAACGGCTGATGTGAACAGCTGATAGCTCAATTGACAGCTCCAGATAATGACATTAAGGGAAATTATGAGTTTGCAGGCCTATGGAGTCTACAGGCCAATGGAAAAGGGAAAAGATAGTCTTCTTGACTGAACTTTCGCTTAAGCTCCATTACAGGACTTGGCAACCTGTCATTACATTTTATCAGCCAAGCTGTTTTTTAATGGTGTTGAACTGGTGAATCATTCGTGATTGCATGAGTGTGTGTCATCTTGAAAACATTCCAGTTTTCCATGCAGAAACTTTTATTCCGGTCAGGTATTCCATTTTACAGAGAAAAATCTACTCAGATGAGGGAATAAAACCATTAAGGGAGAGAGGCGAGCAGACGGTGAGGGAGATGGGGTGGGGGGTGGGGGGGTGTGTGGGGGGGTGGGGGGGTGTGGGGGTGTTGGGGGAGGTTGAGGGGAGGGGTCAGAGATTAAAAGCAAAGAACAGAGCAAAAAGAAAAAAGAAAAAGAAAGCGAGTGGGCAAGAGAAAGAAAAAGAGGATAAATGACACTCATTGTTCCTTCCTCTTGCTGTCAGTTCTCAGTAATGCTAATCATTAGGCTAATCTGACAGGATGGTACACACACACTCACACACATAGGCACACACACACCCCATGTCCCCTACCCCCCTGTGTTGCATTCCAGTGCCCAGTGTCAATGAGAGGGAACCGCCACATTACATGGCTGTTTGTTCTCTTTGTATGCTTGCCCGCAATGCTATTAGAACTGGGGACTATATGTGTGTGTGTGTGCACATTTGGACCAAGTGTGTTTTTCTTTAATAGATGATTAACTTAAATAAAAAAGTAAATATATGATGAAGTCGTGGTTTTAAAACATTTTTTTGTGGAAGAATCCTATCGACTGGGGTAGCCGCAGACCCCAGAGGTTTACTTTTAGTCATATCTGACAAGTGCTTTATTATTCCATTCCAATTTTTTGTGACTCTGTCAATCAGTTAGTTCCTTATGGCCTCATATCATTGTTTTTGGTTTCTGTTTGAACTAGTTCTTTTTAAATACACCAATATTTTGGGGTCCTGGGGGACCCCAGTCAAAAGCACCCAATTCTGTCTGTGCAGTTTTAATAGATGGAACTATTTATTGAGTTCATGTCTGCCATGGGTCCTAATTGAAAGCATCACACACTATTAAGGGAGGTAGGGACACTCTGTCAGTCATTCTGAAAGGTTTGTGGGAAGCTCGTATTTGGGATAAAAGCAGCAATTTGTATTAAAAAGAAGTCATTTTTTTCCCGTTTACGCAATATGCAAATTAACTGTAACTTTCTTCCTAAAATAATAATAATAATCAGTTTTTTTTTTTGAAATTGCATTAATTACATAATAATGTTTTGAGAAGAAATAAGTTAACATTTGCTATGCTTGTCATTTCTTACAGTAGTTTATTCTTGGAATCCCCAGGAACCCCAGTTGGTAGTCTTTGTTTTTCAAATATATTAGTAGAATAAGGGTTAACACACACACACACACACACACACACACACACACACACACACACACACACACACACACACACACACACATACACACAAACTATATTTTGCCAGGTTTAATGACACCATGTTCTCTTGTTTCCATGCAGAGACAGCAGCTGCAGTTACTCCATCATGTGAATTTGATTAAAAGCAGACTGAAATCAAACATATTGCTCCACTTCTGGCTTTGTTTTAATAAAGGAAGTTCTTAGATTTAGAACATATTTTTTTCATTCTGAGATTTACTATCATACCATTTCTGACAGTGAATCATAGCTAAATCAGATTTTTTTTTTACATTTGTAGTTTGTGGACATAAGATGAACTTTTAATTTGAATGATATTGATCCATGCTTCTTTTTCCTGGAATATGGGTAGGTTTTACACTGGCCTTGAAGGGGCGCTCTTGGTGCGCTGGGCTTTGAAAGCAAAGAAATTAAGAGGAGACTTTTGCCATGATGCTACAAAGCTTGGGCTCAGTGTTTTTTTCTGTAGCTTGGTTTTATTAACTGAGAACTTGTTCTTCAAGATTTATTCTACAACTTTACACTTGCAAAAGCAGAAGTCCACTTTCACACAAGTCAGTGTTTCTAAGAGAATCAGAAAGTAAACAGAAAAAAAAACTTTTTAAAAGAACCACATGATTCTCACTTTTAGTGAAAGTTTAGGAGGCCACACAATCTTGGGCTTAAGTGGGATGCAGTGCAGTTAAATAACTGTGTGTGTGTGTGTGTGTGTGTGTGTGTCCTGAGGGAAAAGAGGGATCTTGGTTTAGAATAGGTAACAGTGGAATGTAATTGAGCTGAAAATTGAAAAGCGGAGCCGTAGCAAAGCCAAACTGGTGTGCGTGTACGTGTGTGTAAGAGTGTGTGTGGCGCAGGTATGTGTGTCTATGTGTGGGGAGTTTTTTTTTGCATGGGATTTCATGTGTGTGTACTGGCGTTTGTGTTTTAAAACAAGAGTGGGATGCCAGTGTAATCCTTGCACAGCCAGACCCCCAAGGATAACAGAATTTACTGCTGAGTGGGTGAGCCACACACGCATGCATATGAGAGCACGTCCACATACACACACACACACACACACACACACACACACACACATATAGAGCCCCATGCCAACTACCTGAGAGAGTAAAGAAGAGTGAGGATGAGAGTCTCCCCAGAAACAATCACTTGGAAAATTGGAGAGAGCTTTACCGTCTCTTCTGGGTATTACTCATGATGATTCATTTTATACAATACATACATAATATACTGTGCATAAAGCTATATATTTTGTTGCTTTATGAAGTCATTTCCACCATATTCCCTACAGTACAACAATAGGTATGATTTGACTCTTCTATAGAATGTGTCATTCTAAATCCATCGCTGATGACGGAGAATTCCTAAGAAAAAGAAGAAGGAGAAGAAGAAGAAGAGGATTTGTGAGCTGAGAATCCACGCACGAGCAATGTTGTCTCATTACAGGACTCCTTGAATAAATCAGTGGTATAATCAGGCTTGGCAAACTACAACCCTGAGTCAATGGTTAACACGAGGCAGAAAAACACTGATGTAAACAAGGACACAGTGTGCGATAGAGGTGAAACTTCCTGCAGCGTTGCAGAGAGGAGGCAAACGATCCTGGTTTAATAGCTCGTCCGTAAACAGTGTCGTGAATACTAACGGCCACTAGGGGCAGAGAGAGAGAGAGAGAGAGAGTGAGAGAGAGAGAGAGAGAGAGAGAGAGAGAGAGGAATGTGAAAAGATGAATGCGACCTCCATATCCTGATGATGTGAATCTAAATGCAGGTGCTTTGTACTCTGATTGCACCTTTCCTGGAAGTTTAGAGTGTTTTGTTTGCATTTCTGCACCGGTTCTTTTTGATTGTATTGTGAATATTTTAAATACAAAAGCATGAATCTGCAACTGCACGCCCTATTTCTCACATCAAATTTGCTGAGAAACCACTTTTGGTGGATCATTTAAGGGACATTTGACAATGTTTCCAGAGTAGCTGCCAAAACATTTCAGTTTGATAAGCAAAAGAGCAATAGCTGTTTGTTTGCTTTTTTTTTCTGCTGTAATTTGATGCCATTCACTCTGTTTGTCTCAGCTGTTTTATTGTTGATGTCTCATGCATTTTATTACTCTGTGCTATACACGACTTATGCTTCACAAATTGAGTTACCTTGCCTTTAAGGAAACTGGATGGAGTCTACAAATGAATAGCTACACTGACTTCAGGTGTTTTACCCCCAATGTGCTTCAACATAATCTGTCTTTTCAATAGAATCTAGTGTTTAAGTAAATGATACAACGTTGCTGACTAAAGCAGTACCTGGAACTGATGTGTGCGGCTCGGTTTGCTATCAGCACACATTTCAGTCTAGCAGACCAGAGGCTTCACTGCTTCTGTTATACTCTTTTTGATCAACATGAAACAGAATCGCTGAGTTTGTTTGACAATCCTGGCGGGTGGTCAGAAAGTAAGAAGTTTGGCTTTCTTTCCATCTCTTCTCACATTTTCTTCTCTCTCCAGCCTACTGATTTCCTCACCGCTCACCTTCTATCTGCTCTGCTATTCCTCCCTTTCTGCAAGTGACTCGGTGCGCTCTTGTATCTATGTCTGTGTGAGTGTGAGTGTGTGTGTGTGTGTGTGTGTGTGGTCTATAGAGAGAGAGTTTGACGGACAGGCCTCTGTAGAGAGGTCACACTCCGCATGCATGTGTGTGTGGTCACACATAAATATTCCTCTATTGGGACACACACAGTGACTCTGCTTTAGTCGGAATATCAATGTGATTCACAGCGCTCCCCTGATATTACCTTTTCTTCTCTTGGCCTTTAAACTGGTGTGCGTCTGTTTTTTTTGTACTCTTATCTACCTGTCTTTCTCTCCTCTACTCCCTCTCTTTATCTGTCTTTTTCTCCCTCTCTCCTGTTTCCTGTCCTTGCACTTCTGTTCTCCCTGATTTCGAATCCCCCCCACATGTTTTCTAGCTTCCTCTTTGGATGGTTTTTCCACCTATTTTCCACCTTCTATCTTCTCATTCCCTCTAACTTTGAGAGCAAATGATGTGAGGATGGAGGGAAACAGTAAGAATACAGAGATATATATACATTTATTTATCCACTCTTTGATGATTCTGGCATCTTTTTTCTTTTTTTTTTCATTCAGCAGCTTGACAACCTTGGGAACTTTGCTATGTTCCATATCCATTCATTCCCTCGTGCACACGAATGACAACATTGGTATGTGAGGACATGCATACCAGCGTGGCGTTAGGAAAGAAAGAGTGCTGTCACTAATTTCCCCGAAGGATCAAAATAGTTCCCAAACACTCAACAAGGAAGTGCTCCCTGGCAACAGAAGCGGCTAAGGGAAGTAAAGAGGAAATTGACCTCTAATTTCTGGACAAATTGACCTTTAAATTGTTTAAGATCGTTCAATGCATTTTTCTCATTCACAGACAACTTTGTTATGGGAACGTGATGCATTCACACAAGTTGCATCATTATCAAAGTGAAATAATGGCTTTAAGGGGCTCAGACTTTGGGAACACATCACTAGCTGTACTCATAGTAACTTAAACGGAGACTAGCAAATGTTCTTCAGCATAAAAATGTGTTGATTATACTGCATGTTCCAACACACAAAGCATAAAACTTCCCTCAAGAGGGCTTTGCAAATTGTACAGCAAATCCTCTATACTTACACTCTCTATTTGAATAAGGTAAAACTCCCCCCGAATAACTTGAAAAAAATGGAGGGAACCTCAGGAGGAGCAACAAAGGAGGTATCCCTCTCCAAGGACTGACAGACTAACAATAGATGTTGTGTGTACAGAATAGACCAGATAACTAAATTAAAAGAAACACAGCATGGCAAAACAGGGTAACAAAATTATAGATGTATTGATAACAAGTATCTGATCAGCAGGACGTCAAGCAACTTCCAGGCGCCGCCAAAAACAGATAAGACCCGAGTCATTATTGCTGGTTTGTTGGCCACACAGCTTGTCATTTTTTATATTCGGCAGACAAGAAAAGTTATTTTGTCGAAATAAGTACAAATCCAATAAAAGAAAACAAAGAAAGACAAAAATAAACGACCAACTTGAATAGTGATTCTGTTTGAAGATGTTTAGATGAAGCAAAAATCTATTCAACCTGTTTAGGTTAATGTATTATTTATAGTGATTCATCAACTCATTTGACTTTTTGAAAGGAGGAAAGGCACAAAGTAAAAAAACAAAAAAAACAAACTTGAATGCTCCTACTGTGATTCTGTTTGATGATGTTTAGATGAGCGAACATCTAATCAACTATTTAGAGGGTATTTATTATTCTACACAATGCACAGAGAAAGACTGATTTCTTTCATCAATCCAAGGATTTTTTCCTTTTCTCTTGTATAAAGTTTTTGGAGATGAAATAACATCATCATTCAGGATATTTCTACATATTTTGTACATTCGAATAAAAACCTCCAAATGTCTGTTTCATGTGATTCACTGTGTTGACAATTTCATGATATTTGACATTTTATCTCAAAGTTTCCCTCTCCTTTTGACTCTTTCTCACCTGTTCTCACCCATTCTCTCTCTCTCTCTCTCTCTCTCTCTCTCTCTCAGTCAAGTCTCACATTCCAGGCAAGCTTGGCCTCTTTGTCCTGAGTGACATCACAGACATAAGGCTGTGACAGGCAAGACAGGAGGTATGCAGGGTTGAGAGAGGGAGAGAGAGCATAAAAGAGAGAGAGAATAACCAGATGATGGAGAGAGAGAGAGAGAGAGAGAGAGAGAGAGAGAGAGAGAGAGAGAGAGAGAGTCTGGGAGGGAATGAGAAAATGTGAGAGTAAAAAGGGAAAACCAGAGAGAGAGAGAGAGGGAGAAAGAATTCCATTGATTCAGCAGGGCATGAATGGACTTCACAGAGGACTCCCCCCCCACCACCACACACACACACACACACACACACACCTCCCACCACTACAACCCTCCTAGCCATACACTCCTTCCCTCCCTCCGTCCCTCCCTCGCGGCCTCTCTCTCATCTCTCCGTCTGTCCCCTCCTTCTCTGTTTGTACTCCTTTCATTAATCTCCTTTGGGGGAATCAGACAACAGCACTCCCTCCACAAACCCAGAGGGAGAAAGTTTTCACACATGGCAGCGGTGAACACAAGTCCGGCTCTGTTACACAGTTTAGGAGAAACAACTTTTCATCAGATAGTGTCTGTGATAAAAGCTTTGTTAAGGGAGTTTCTTTTAATGAAAAAAGTACACCTGTGTTAAAAGCCTTAATCATGTAGTCGGACTGCAACTGTGACAAGTGTCCCAACTTCCCTGGTGATGTAATTCAGCTAGTCCTGAATAGATAAGTCACTCCTACAAGCACTTTGATAATCTATTAATTATTCTAGTACTTTATTGAACAAATATGCCAAAGTTTCACTGGTTCCAGCTGCATAAGTCATTTTCCTTTGTTGTACATCATAGTAAGTTAAAATACTTTTGAGTTTTGGACTGTTTGTTGGATGTAAGAACATCTTCCACAATTTTATTAGTCTGATAAGTCAAATAATCATAAAAAATGATATTTGACAGATTAATTGATAGTGAAAAAAAAGCTATAGCCCTAAACACAACTTGTTTGCTAAATGCTGAATGAGCACTAGGAAAGGAGAATGTTTTTTTCTTCTATTTGCTCTAAAAGCAGAAAGTAATATACAATGTAGTTGTAATTGTTTTATACGCAAACAGATTAACTTAATGTTTAGGTCAAAATGATGAAATAGTAAGACATCTTTTTTGGTGGTTAAAAAACACAACAAGTGATCCAAAGGAAACAAACATGTTACATCCACATCACAAGCCATCTTTCATGAGAAAACATGAAAAGTAAAAAAAAAAACAAATACATATTTACCCAGGTTCTCCCCGTCCTTCCACACTAAACATATCGGTCGGTTTTTTGGGTTTTTTTTTTTGGAGGAACTAAAGCTCAAAATGTTCCATCAAATACTACCTGGATCTTCCAGTGTGCAGAGATGCCTGCTGCTGTTTCCTCTTGCAACATGAAACTGCTCAGTATTTATAGCTCACTGCGATGCTCCCGACATGGTGCTGAGCTACTGTGTGCTTTTACAAGAGATACACGCTGTGTGGAGACATTAGCATGAATCACAGCAAACCTAATAAATATTTCATACACAAAAAGTGCAAGTTCAAGGTGGGTGCTTGCCATCAAAAGGTCAAATCCACTTATTTATATAGTGCCGTCGGCTCAAACAACTTTGTTAGAAAGCACTTCATGATATTAAAAGAGAAGATAACATGAAAAGATGCAATACGATCGGACATAAAAGAAAAAATACAGCATATCAGCTGCACTAAAAGTCAACAAAATGAAATGATTTAAGTGATATTTAAATTAGAAATCGCCTTCATTTTTCAAAGTGCTTTGCTTAATTCGGACCTTCTTACTTCACCCTCATGAGGAACCGTTTGGAAACAGCTGCGGCAATCATGGAGGAATAGCTGCAGGATATGGTGGCCTTCCACAGCGGTTACATGGTAAAGGGTAGAAAAGTGGGATAGACGCAGGATGTGGGGACTTCTACAATGGCTAACGTTGGATGACCACAAAATCACACAAGACAGATTGCTTTCCCGCGGATATCTCAGCACAGCCACATCAAGGCCAAGTCTTTCGTTCTGACGGAGGGAGAGAAACGGAGAGGCAGAATTACAGAGAAAGAGAAAGACAGTCAGAAGAATGAAAAGTGAACCTGGAGCCTGAAAAGAACGCCGGGAAAAGTTAAAACAAAGTGAACGAGAGAAAGAAATACGTCACGCACTAACCATCAGGCGGAGTTCCATGGTGACAAATTAATTTGTCGTGAGATCGATAAGTCATTATCACATTCAAAACAGAACTGCAAACACACAGCGGGCCAAAAAACACAAATATATAAACAGAGAGACATGCACACAAATTCAGTGCAGTCACTAGGACACACACACACACACACACACACACACAAAGTTGAGATATGGAGCGGTTGGATGAACTTTTCCAAACCTCTGTCCTGATGCGGTGAAATAATTTCACCCCATTAAAAACAGCAGAGCAGCTCTGCCAAACTAATTATGGAGAATTTTGTCAAACGCAAGCGAAGGGGGAGAGTGGTATAAAGAAGATAGTGTGTATGTGTATGTGTATGTGCTTGTGTGTAACCGCAGATGAGGTTAACATACACAAAAACCATAAGCTAGTACAGCATCTGCAGATTAAATTAAAGAACTAATACAGTCCGTCTGAACCAGATACCCTTTATTTTCCAATCAATAACACTTTCAGTCCATAATCATCTCAATAACGGGCTTGGGCGACACAAAACAAAAGATTCGCAGACTCAGCTGTCAGGTGGCGCATTGATTGCTGCTAATCTAATCAATAAAGACAACAATAATTACACAGGAAATAAGAATGACAATACCAATCTGTCTATAAGAACAGTAGTTATTAGATTAGATGTGCTAAACGTATCCGTTGAGTCGATCTAAACCGGAGACAGTGTAAATGTTGAGGTTTTTGTAAGTACACTGAAAACATGGTGAATGCTTCTGCAAACAGATTCAAATCAAGCACACAGTCTTACACACACACACAGAAACACTAAGCTAGCTGGTCGTTAGTGTGTGAGTGATGGTGTGTTACGTTTGAGCTGACTCTGGTCCACATTAGGGTGCAAATGCAATAACAGCAACATGAACTGATCACCTAAACAATCACTAAAAGCTTCTTTTTTGCCTGCTTCTGTTTTGGGAATTTTCTCTTTTTTTTCCTGCAAGTTCTCTGCTTTTCCATCTTTTTCTTTTCTCTACCCAAAATTCAATACCCATGTGTTATTTCTGACTCACTTATTTCCTCTCTCTCCCTTTTTTTTGTTAATTGCTTTGCTACTTCCTCTCCGTCTCTCTCTCACTTCATGTGTTTGCTGCGCTTTGTAAAATCGTTCAACCCAGTTGTCCATTCTCTCTCCTGCCTATTTTTCTGCCTCCATCCCTTATTTTTCTGATACTGTCATTCTGTTTTTCCATATGTCTTCCAGGGGGGGAGGAGGAGGAGGAGGGGAGGATGGATGGATGGCACTCTGGCCGGACAACGAGCTTGTCTGTTTTAGTTTATGGTTTGAAATATTAAATATTTGGTTTACAATAACGTTAAGTGGCCTGGGCCTGAGTTATGGTGCCACGGTGGCTTCTCTGTTTGTTTTGTTGTTTATGGTTTTGAAATATTAATCTTTTGTCGTAGACTAATAATGCTAAGTGGTCTGGGGTGAATGAATTATGGTCTGTGCATCAGCTGCTTTTTGAAGCATTGAGCACATTTACATGCTCACAAGCTCATGTCTCATTAAAGGTCATATATGGGATGAGCAGTCTCTATGCATCCGTGTATGCCAACCCCAACAAAGATGCACAGATGGAATGAAGCTCACTATTTCAGAAAAGGGACACCCGATCCTACAGTACGTTCCCGATTATACTGAGCAGTGGTACATTATTGTGAGGTCAGTTCCTTTGTAGCTCCAGAGGAATACATGCAGAAACAATGCAAAGTTTATGTTTACGTGTTTATCATTTGAAAAGTGTTAAATGGGTAACTTTCTTATTCACCCGCTCTGAGAGTTACTGAGATGTTTATGTGACATTCAGCAATCCCGCAAATTCTTCCCTCCTAATTTCACCTCAATAATAAACTGAGAATAAATGGTAAAAAAAAATGCTTGTCAAATTTTTAAAAGAGCATCTTTAGTTGGAAAAAAAAAGCTTTTTTTCCTCAAAATTGATCACTGATAATAACAATAAACCCTGTGTGCTCCTCTCTGCTGTTAACAGCCTCATAAACCCAGCTCTAAAGAAGCCTCTTCAACACCCATTCAATATCAAAGCGATAAGTTCACAGTGTTCTTTGGAGATAAGAACAAAATTCAGTCTGATATATAAACCTGTAATGTGTGTGTGTGTGTGTGTGTATGTGTGCCTGTGTGTGGTTAGTAGTCCTTCTCCAGTAAAATACCTGAGATAATCTTGAAAGTTAAACTCCAGAAACAACTTTCTTAGATGCATCTCAGGCCGCCACAACATTATTCAAAGAGCTGGCATCTGAATAGTAGCGTAGTATGCCCACTCTAGAGCTCTCTGCTGGTCCAGCATTGGCTTCAGGCCAAAAGACTACAACTTAGCATCTAGGAACGTCACCTCTTGATCTGTCTGACAGTTTCCAATCAAATCTTTAAGCTGCAGTAAGGTGCCTGAATAGCTCTCTGGAAATGATGCGACTCAAAATATGAAATATCATTAATCTTTTTTTTTTTTTTTCAGCTCCATGAGTATTACATGGAGAGATGTTGAAACACGTCTCCAGATCACACTTTAAGAACAAACATGAATACAAACACCTTTTCTGCTAGGATACAGAGTCCTATGTTGTGAAACAGTTCTATTAACGTTCCCCTTGAATTTCATATGTCCTCTACAAGAGTTCACAGATGAATACAAGAAAAAGGTTTATTATTTGTTAATGTTTGAGCATTTCTACCTGAAGCAAATTGAATTACATTTTGATGTGCTTTGCTTTTGTCTGTGTGTTTTTTTTTGCGCGTATGTCTTTATGCATACCGGCATGCATTGCTTCTTGTCTGTATGTGTGTTGTAGGTCTCTTGGGGGGGGATTATGACTAGGTAGAATAATGGCTGTGTGATAATTAATGGGATTAACATATTAGACAGAAGATTACGGCAAGGCTGTCTCCATCACTGCTTGATGTTTGCCAGACAAAGAGATGAAAAAAAAGAGGAGAAAGGAGAAGGTTGAATAAGTAAGAGAGAGGAAACAAAATAAGAGAAAGAAAGCCAAAGTTCTTGTACATTTGCTTAAGTTTAGACAACGTTTAACATTTCAGAAGTTTGTCTTCTTCTGTTAAAGGAAGAAAAGTGTTGTTTTGGTGAGGTTGGAGAAAGATCATGGTCTTGGTTTAATACAGAAAAAGTCAACAGGGGCTTGAAGCTGTCTTCTTGTCTTAATGTCATTTGTTTGTTGATGTTTTTTTAATTTGTGGTATTCGATAGACCTGCAAATCACATTAGCTCCTTGGCCAGAATGCCGTCTACTATACATAATGATGGACAATGTTAATGTAACATGCGCTAGAATTTCAAATATGTGTCCGATTTCACATCTGGTGTGAACCCCAAGGGCCCTCACTGGTGTTTGATTGAAGTGAAGCCCAGAACACTGTTTTGAGGTGGACTGGAGACCTCTTTTCTTCACCGCACCTGGATTTGACAACACCTGTCACACTTCACCAAATGTACCAAACCCTCAGTGCAAACTGTTAAGGTAAAAAAAAACTCCACTCTCCATGTCCCAAGTGTAAAACCCCCTGGAGATTTAACAAAAGACAGACAGCTTCAGTTTTTTCTACACCGGTATAACAATAACAGATAGTAATACATTGTTACTGGTGTTGCATGGAAATAATCTGTCCTGAATTAAATTGAGCTAATCTGTTTCTCTTCCCCGCGATATGCTAAGATGTTCCTGTCCTCAAAAAACCCTCCCCATGGTTTCCATGAGCTGCTATTGTTCTAGTTTTGCTGTGAAACCTTGCAGTTATTAATGATGGAGGGCAATCTGACAGTTTGTCATTGCTTTACATAATCGTTATTTGCCTACTCACTGCAATTTGCAATAAGTTATATAAACTGTGTTACCTTTTCGCACTATGAATACAATTTCATCTAATCTTACATGAATTTATTTGTTATTATACTTCAGTTTTGAGTTTGCACCAATAGGACTCATGAGTGCCATAATGGTTATAGTACTGACGATGACATTGACACTAATGGGTACATCCAGTATCATCATTTTGTTATTCTTTTATTCAGTGAATCCATCAAGCTTGCTTGTAACAGCAAATACAATGTTCTACCAATAACATCCTGCAGGAAGTGCCTTCATGTATTTTAATCATGCAAACCCCTACTTAGATTTTTATTTTTGTGTGTGTGTTGAGGTATTGTGCAGTATGCCATCATTTGGGAAGCAACAACATGACAGATTCCCAGACTGTACAGTGGATTTGGAATATACTGAGGGTTATGGTTTCAGTGCCCCTGTGGCTAAACACTACCTGCTACCATTAAAAAAAAAACACTGGTACTGAATAGACATCCGGGCATACACATGCACACACACATAAATGACTGTATGGTGAATCATTTAGCCACACAGTAGCAGACTGGACAAGGCCATGGGCAGACCCAGCCAAGGCCACAGGTCTGCAGATTGCTTGTCATAACAACAAAACCTCCTGTTTGGCTTCACACAGGATATCTGTGGTCATGACTTTTTTTCAGTCTAAACAAATGATAGGCTGTAGCTGAGAAAAAAAACATTTATTCATTTCTCACTTTTCCTCAAGTTATCCAGCATCTGGTGTTCAAGTCTGTTGTCTGTTAATGATTTAGATTTTTGATCATTTTCAAGTTTGTATATGTAAACAAAAACTTGCAAATTTGTGAACACATTTTACATGACATAAGACATAAAACTATTTAAACGGTATTGTACATTCTATTTCATTACGCCCACCTTTCTAAAGAAGTAGTTTCTTCATTTTGGAAGCTGTCTCCTTCACAAAGAATTACATTTAAAATTAAAATTAAAAATCAGATGAAATGGTGCTTTTACAACCAGAAAAAAAAAAGATTGGTCCACTTTATTACAAAGACTCCTTTGCAAGATGTCATACATGGAGGAGAAAAAAAAAACAAAGGAGTGCATTAAGAGAGCCGGCATCTGTAATAATTCACTTTGAAATTCATCCATTGTGACATTAGTCATAATACACTTGTTCCTTATTATAAACACATTAGTGTGCATCTGGCAGGTTGAGAACTGGCCTGTGTCTGCTCTCCATTACACTGAAACTACTGAAAAGAGAGGAGCTCATTGTTCTCATGTCCACATTTAAAATGCAGAGAGAATATGTTTGAGGAGGTTTGATGCTCGAAATGTACCATTGCAAAGCTTTAATCTGACAGTGAAAGAAAGGCTCGAAAATAAAGGGTGGGGGTGAGGAACTTTGAAAGGGAAAGCCGACTCAGAAGCAAAAACATGGATCATATTACAAATATTAGTCCAGGGAAGAGGAAAGTTACTTATTAAAAATAATTTACAGTGCAAATGTTGCTCCCTCGTGTGTGACAACGTGGCTCTCTGTCTGTTTTAATGTTCTCACTGAGGTGCACGCTCACACACTTTCACACACAAACCCAATCAAGGACCCTATACATACTATATGTAATGTGTGCCTTTTTTATTATTACCATACTATACTATATTAATTGTCTTAAGGGGGCATATCATGCTTTTGTGTTTTGTGATTTTTCCAAAACTTGAGGTTAACATATGTAAAGATGCTCCCTCTAAGTCAAAAGCGAGGGCTTCATCCTGCTCTGAGCACTTTATTTGCAATGTTACCTCCACTTCCTCCTTGGGATGACATCACATTGTTCAGGCATGCCCCAAAATGGCTGACTGTTTTGTAGATTTTGTTGCTAATTTTTTTTTTTTTTTGCATGGATTGTTCATGTAGTCTATTTGTATATTTCAGGACAGATTTTGGCTCAAATATGTACACATGCATTTAAGAAGTTTCCACTTTGAGTAAAGAATGAGAAAAAGAAGTGAAATCCGACTGCTACGTTTGTTTACATAGCCTCGTGAGCCGCCGGAAGTCTGCTGAGACGCAGCTTCCAGACACTAACCAATTAGAACAGAATGGGCTCATTGGGAGGGCGACCTTAAAAACACAGGATCCAACGACTTCCTGAGTATTTTGAAATTTGCATAATTTAATTCCATTTCAACATCACTAGCAGTCTTCCCTTTCTTCTTCTTTTGCTGTCTTGTTGCCACTTTTCTTGGCATATTACTGACACCTGTTGACTGCTGCGATCTGTGGATCAATGGAGCATCAAGGTTCACATATATTACTGCATCTGCACTCACATTAACAGGTTGTGGGGAGAGGGAAGTGCTACCAAGACAAGTCATATGATTCCTGTGATGTGTCTTAACATCTATGTTGTGTTCTAACTCCCAAAGTTTAAAGAAAAGGGGGGGTCGGGACTGAGTGCACTAGCTTGTCACATGCATATGTGTGTGTGTGTGTGTTGCAGAGTATCAAAGGGCAGGCTACGGTGTTAGCTGGATGTGGATGGAATGTGACAAGACTAACCGCTCCGTGCTGTGGCACACAAATACCACCGACGTCACCTACGAAAAGACCTTTTCTTTCCTGTCGGCGGACACCAAGACACACACACACACACACACACACACACACGTATAGGGCATACACACTATAACACACAATGCATTAAGATCACACAGAAACAATCTGAAAGCTGTGGAGAGTCCTTGGTCAGAACTCTGCTAGTGTTGATTGTGCGGTTACTTTGAAGGGCAACTTCATCTGGCTGACGGAAACGTGTGTGTGTGTGTGTGTGAGAGAGTGTGTGTTTTTCTAGCACCAGGGGGTCAGTCACCTGGGGTGTTTGGGAATTTTCTATCAAAATATTCCTGTGTAATTGTAGAACTCTCCATATAGAGCTGGATGTGTACGTGTGTTCATTCATGTATGCGTTCATTTTGCATAACCTGCAAACGCTTGTCTGTGGGTTCTCTGTGTGTGTGCACGCATGCGTGTGCGTGTGTGTGTGTGTGTGTGTGTATGTCGAATGGTTGGCATGAGGCCAGGTGAATAGAAGCCTTGTTAGTGTTTTAAATGCCTTCTTGGATCTGACAGGACATGTGCAGGCATATAGGCATGCCAATGAGGTTTGTGTGTATGTGTGAGAGAGAGAGAGTGTTTGCATTCACTGAAGAGAGATGGAAGGAGCCAGTCCATCATCTGCAAGTCCTATTGTCCTCTTTATATGTGCGTGTGTGTGCGCGCGTGTGTGTACGGTATGCTTAGAGAGAAGAGGCAGATGTTATAGATTTCCATTTGAAGTTTCAGTTCAGAGAGAACACACTCACACACTCCTTCTATACACTCTGTCTTAAAATAGGCCGCTATAACTGTGGCAAACTCTCAAAACGACTGTCTTTTGATGTTCTGCTCACCAATATGCATTCAGAAAGTATTCTCCTTCTGCATTTGTCATCAGACCATTATCTGTACATCTTGGAGTGACTGTGTAGCTAATAGGTTGATGTTTTATTAAATTTCAAATAGGTACAGTAGTTCCTACACAGTTTGAATTACATGAGGCAGTTTCAGTGTTGAAGTGAGTCTCAGTGGTGTGTTATTTTGTAGATGT
This sequence comes from Euthynnus affinis, assembly GCA_029490765.1. NCBI lineage: Eukaryota > Metazoa > Chordata > Actinopteri > Scombriformes > Scombridae > Euthynnus > Euthynnus affinis. Next base: position 8,731,035 of record CM055855.1, on the reverse strand, counting down.
AGCGCAGGTTTGTTAAAAGTGATCTTTTTGTTGGATGAAAGACAATGTTTTCTGACTAAGCTTGTTCAGTAATTTCATCTCTGGCTTTAAGAGCCTTCATGCCAAAATAGGCAGGAGAGTGCATTAGAGGAGAATGTCAAAACAAATCAGATGTGAGTGCAAAAAAAGAAAAAAAGAAAAAAAGAAATTCAGCATCAAAAACATCAAAACTCCTGTTCCAAGTAATTTCATGTAATCTTGCCACAGATGTAGGTGTCCTTTAGAATTAATGTGGTTTTCAATAGTAGAAAATCCTTTAATGTATGTTTCAATTTCGTGTAAATTCCATAAGCATAAGATATGTTTGCATGCAACAGCAGAAATGCAATTTCATAGGAAATAAGGTGATAAATTGAGAATGACACAGGCTGTACTGGGGGAGGTTAAGAGGTGATTTTTCCAATATCTGTCATCCAAAAGTGTTTGTAGAATATATGAAAGCTTTCCATTTCTGTTGATTGAATCCCCATAGACGTCTGATGGCAACAGAAATAGTACCCTCCATCTGCAATCTTTAATTAAAAGGGAAGAGGTACATACACTGAAATCACCATGCATCTGCGCATGGCTCATTCCAGTGTTTGTACCTTGATTAAACTTTGCACAACCAGCACCAGGCTTTTGCAAAATAGGTAAGGGTATTTTTTTATGGTGCTTTTATGCACAGAGAAATTGTATGGTATTCCATTACAGTTACCAGCAGAAATAAACCAAATCCTTTATGATCACTCTCATGCAAAAACTCTTTGATAGTCAGGTACATTGAAGTTGTGAGCAAGAAAAGAAAAATACTATGGATGTAATTGTGATTATGATTAAAAATGACAGAATAGAGAATTATTATGAGTTATGTATGTAAATGTAACTAAATATGGAACCTGGTACAAAAACATGTAATTATTATGTGAATGAATTCCTATAATAAACAATAAGTAAACATAGAGTAAGATTCTCCAATCTCCAGAGACAGTGTAATTTAACAATTACACACTTTTCCTAAAATGACCCAAAATATACAACTAACTTTTAACTTTTATTTATTCAAAAATATTGTTGCATTCTTCAAATTCATCAAAATCATACATGTGGCCCTGTTTTAGGTGATGATATAGATGATATAGTGTGATTTTGAATGTCTTTTTCTCTGTAAACAAATATTGTAAAACCTAAAGAACACACTCTGCTCCCTGAAAGCTTCATTAAGGATGAATAACCTGATGACTGATGAAGTGTTTATGAATGAAAAAAAGATTTTCGGTTCAAAAGTTTGGTATAAAGACTAATTAGGAGGAGATACTGTCAGAATATGAACAGTGTAAGGGTAGAATTGGACATCATCAATATTTTAGGCACTCTGAACAGTAAAGTTTGTCCAGATTCTTTCATTATGAAACAGCCATGGTACTGCTTAACTCAGTGATTCTCAAAGTCGGGTTCAGGGATGCCCAGTAGTCCTTGAGGGGGCTCCAAGGGGTCCCCAGCAAAAAGGGGAATACTTTATTTTCACTATAATTTCATCTAACACAATGACAGAATTTATGACTATTTTGGTCATGGGTTTCACACACTTTCTATAATAAAACATCTAAAAGTAAAATCTTATCAAAAAGGAGTCAATGGTTTAATACGTCTGTTTAGGGGTCCTTGACAGGAAAAAGTTTGAGAAGCACTGGCTAAACTGGTGATGATTGACACCAGCTCAAACCACATCAAATGGTCATTTATTCCTTGTGATGTAACCTCAGTTATTACTGGGCCTCAGCTGCACTGACACTTCTGGTTGCAAAATGACTGATAATGATAATCCAACGGTCACGCTCAAGTGAGTAATTGAATTCTGGCAACCATTTGCATTTGGCCTTTGATTAGTTATGATGACAGAGTCTTGGTGTCACATAATGGTCTAAAATAGTAAAATTGCTGAAAATACTTCTGACAATTTATCAGTTGAACTACTACTGGACAGAAATGTCAATGAATTTGTGGCAAATGGTAACTGGACTGCATTTATATTGCACCTTTCTCATCTTCCAACCACTCAAAGCACTTTACGATACATGTCAACATTCACCCATTCGCACCCACATTCATACGCTGATGGCAGAGGCTGCCATGCAAGGAACCAACGGGATGATCAGGATGTAACCTAATGCACATTCAGAGACACTCACAAACTGCTGGGGCAGCCATTGGGAGCAATTTGAGGTTCTGTATCTTGCCCAAGGACACTTCGACACGCGGACTGGAGGAGCCAGGGATCGAACTGCTGATCTTCCAATTAGTGGACGACCTGCTCTACTTCCCAAGCCATAGCCGCCCCCAAATCGTAAATTTAAAGTGATACTATTAAACTTCACTCGATGTCTATCTATTGTTTAGATACTGTTGTTATGTCTTTGTATTTGTGCTGTTTTCACCTTCAGATTATGAAAAAAGCTTTTTATTTTAAGGTATTTATATGTTCATCCTCTACCAACAGTGTGTGTAAGTGTGTAGGCATGTAAGTATGTGTACATTCATGTGAGTGCTTGTGTGCATGCCCGCACATAGATACATGAATGAAACAGTGGTCTCAAATGTTTTTACTCAAAGGTTCAATTCGTGCCCCTGCATTACTTTAGAGAAACAGACAAAAGAAGAGGAGGAGGAAGGAGACTGAACAAGGGCAGAAGAAAAGCCATGAGAAAAAAAAGGTCTAGCAAAACTGAGAAACAAAGATAAAGCAGAGAAACTGAAGACAGAATGGAGAGAAAAACTAAAGGTGAGGAGTGAGCTAGATAAAACATTTTAAACACGGGAGTAAAGCGGAAGAGAGAGACAGAAAAGGGAAATAAACCACACACGACCAGGAGGAGATAAGGCGTAAACATGGTGTAAACCCACCGATGAGAGGGGGAGAGAAAGACTGGAGTATGATTAAATAACAGAGAGGGAAACACAGTGTGAAGAAAGCTGTAGGAAAGACGTGAAAAAAGAAAGGGAGCATGGGAAAGAAGCAAAGAGGGGCAGAGAGAAAAGGAGGAGTGTTTGAGCGAGCTTTATGTAGCGCTTGGGTGATGAAATCATGAATGACCCCCCGCCGTGGACTGCTCTTTCAGGGTGCGTCTCTACTCTCGCATACACACACTTAAACGCATACATGCGCACACATGAAAACAGATCTGCAGACGGACAAACACAAAGACACAAACTCAAACGCACAGAACTCACATTCACACAAAGGCATACATCTCCCCTTGTTGTCCCATTTGATCAGAAACACACACACACACACACACACAGAGAAATCTTGAACTCCAAATCCCATCTAACTCCCCCCTCCCATACATAGCTTCCTCCTCTCCCTTGCTCTTCCCTTCACTTTTTTTTCCTCCTCTCCATCGCTCTTCACACTAAACATAAGGTGACAGTCCGTAGCCAGAGAGGGATAGATCGACACAGAGGGAGAGAAAGAGAGACAGAAAGACCAGAGGGTTACGCAGACCAATCTCTTGACAAGAGGAGAGGGAAATAGGAGAAAGAATGAGGGAAAAAAAAGGGTTTTCCTTGGAGAAATATAGAGGTCAGTGGAGGAGATTGCTTCAAATTTCCAGCTTTTGTGTCCCAAATTTCACTTGTTTCTGATATTTCTTGTCTGGTGGGTTTAATTTAGGATTCATGAAATAACGATGCAGATACACTAAATGTCCAAAAGTATGTGGACAAGTGAATCCATATGTGGAGGAAGGATTTGGAACCTGGCAGTGGAGATTTGCTCCCATTCAGCATCAATGAGGTCACTCAGTGATGTTCTTAAGGGCCTGTTTTGTTACATAAAGGATTTTCCCCTATTTTAAGAATAACAGGCCAACTGCAGACGAGGTGATGTCAAGATAATTCCACAGCAGCTACAATGGAGTTTATCATTTTATGCCGACTTTCAACAATAATACAGAGAGAAATCCATCATGGCAGAAAAAAGACATACCAATTTCTCCACTGACAATGAAGCCACGGCCACATCTAGCTTTTCCTTCTCTGGAAAAACTCAGCTTATTTTATTACTTTCTTTGAGCGCTGTGGAGAGGCATTTTGGGAAATGTAGTAACAAAAGTAGATAAAGTAGGTTGAGGGAAAATGGGTCTACAGAAAACTTTTTTTTTTTTTTGATAAGGAGTGTTCAGTGCCCAGTACATTACCTCATCGCCACGTGGCCATATAACATGGATATGGGTCCATGCAACAGATGGAATATTCAATTACAGACTGAATCAGAGGTAAAATTAGAGAGGAGAGAGGGAGGAAAAGGAGGAGCAGAAGAGTGATGCGCTGTCACAGGATGAAGAGAGGGAGATGTTCCTCTGATACATAATGGGAAACCACATGCAAGGTCAATAAATATCAGGTTTTCTCAAACGGCAGCATCTGAATTTATGGCCTGTTACTTTTTCAAGCGTGATTAGCATGTGTGTGAGTTCTTGACAGGCGGTATCATCTGCAGGAACATTCAGCAGCTGTGCGATGTTAAAACAGGGTGCCTTTTGATGTTGATTTTGAGGATTTTTTGAAAGAAACTTGACATACATCAAAACACTATCTGTTAATCTCGTCTGAGATGGTGGGCAAATGTGGCAGGATGACATGCGCACGCTGACAGTAAAATGAATTCAAGAGTGTACATCCAAATGGACGACTTTTAACAGGGAGTTAAGGAAATAATAGTAGACATTTGAACATTTTCGTCTAATTAATGAGAATTAGTGAGGAAATTATAATTAGTCTTAGATGAGGATTGTTTTCATTCATTTCAGTTCATCTGAATGTTAATTTGCTTGTATATGTTCAGTCAATGGCACAGTTGTTTACAAGACACAAACAGCAATATCACTGATGTAGCTCAGAGTGCTGCCGAAACATTTACCCACTAATATCCATATGAAAACCAATGTTTCATCATCGTAATAGTCTGTTGTTGGCTTTAAACATCTACATTTCCATTTCTAAACACATTTCTAAACACAGTAAAGATACACATGTCTTTAATATGAACCAATAATGTGATTTAATTTCAGTCTCCTGCTAGTGAAAATCACCATTATGAAGTGAACCCTTTCATATACTCCACTGTTCATGCAGTAGACCAAACCAAGTGAAAGCAGCAGATGAGATTGCAACATGAAAACAATATATGAACAATGTTTTATGGAGGATTCTCCATTTGTACTGTAATCTTATAAAAACAACAATGGTTTTAGTTTAATTTAAATCCAGCAAATACTTACTGTATGATCCCAGGAAATAAATAAATGAGTAAATTAAAAACAACAAGGCAAAGTGGGATGAAGGTAAAAAAGTGAACAGTAAATATGGAGCTTATAGTGTGTGAAAAGTATTGTTGCCTTAAACCTCTCAAATCCTCTTATCAGACACACACAACACAAAACTGCTCTTTATGATGTACAAACAATAGCCTGTGAGGTTAAGAAAAAAAAAAGCTATAATACACCGTTATAGCTGTGAAGTTTAGTGAGCATTTTTATCTTGTTCTCAGGCTTTCCAGAGATATTTCAGTGTATTTATATCCGGCTTATTTTCTTGCAGGGTTAAAAGTCTCTTCAAGAGACTCTACCTACTCATGATTTGATCTTTCAAATTCTACAAAATGAAACTTATCATCCAGTGCCGTGATGCAGCTAAATTCAGCTTCTTATATGACGCATACAACTTTCATTACTTCCAAACACCTGACAAATAACAACAATCAACACAACAGCCTGATTAGAATGGAAACAGCCAGCAAAGAGAGCTTGCACAGCAAAGACATGCACTTTGTTAAAAGTATGCCGGCAGATATATTATAATTCAAGTGAGAAATTCAATTGGACAGAGAAACAAAACTATGTAAGAGACATTACCTTAATGTCAACCTAAACAAACAATTTTCACCCACCATTAAACCCATTTCACACGACTGCCAGGTTTCCTTGACTGTGCTTTTAATGCTTGTCTGCCATCAAAAGGAAGTTGTTCATAATTCAGTTGGACTAAAGAGTATTTGAGGCCTGTTATTTTAGCAATTCAAAGGATATGTTTTCTGCTTTGCTCATTATTTGGAGATGATGATGGTAAACAAAATACTGTGGCACCATTTCAAGGTGTCTGAACCTTAATTACATTTTTAATAAACTCCCTGGCATGAATGCATATGTGTGTTTGTGTGCATGATCCTTGTGTGTGTGTGTTTATGCGTACAAATTACCCACCAGGAGAAGCATTTTATGTGTGTTCGTGTGCTTTCGCTAAAGGGTAATTTGCACACACACACACACACACACACACACACACACACACACACACACACAGATAGCCAGATGCTACAAGGGCTGTATCTGGTGAACTCTAAGACACGTTGATATTGAAGCTTCTAATGGCCATCATTAATCACATGATACTAAATCACTTTAGAGATAGAGAGAGGGGGGTGGAGAGGGAGGGAGGGAAATAAAATGGGAAATATGATAGAGGACAAAGGTAAGAGAGAGGGGAAATCTACGAAAGAGGCAAACACAAAGCAACACAATGTCTATGTAGGCTGCGTAGCGAAAGCAGCCACAGCAGATTCAGTCCTCCGTCTGCATCCTACAATGGATGTGTTCAGCTACAGTATTGTAGTGTAGGTCACCCACGCTTTGGCAGCACTCAATGCCCAATATACAATCCCTGTATTTACATGCGTAAAATTGAAGAAAACATACTTGGAGCGTTGAAATAAGAGGGAGTGAAGGAAGGCAAGCTGTTTGACAGCCTGTGTAGACAGCTGTATTGATTAAAATAGAAGAGCGAGAGAGCCTGTAATTCCTCATGTGTAGACAAGCTGTAACACCATATCTACACAAAATGCATTTAAGACAACTAACTTCTCCACAGTGGAACCTGCTGCATTGTTGGTTTTGCTTTTTGTTTTTCCTTGCCATGCTGGATGCTGCGTTACTTAGTTATTACATTAAATTGAAATATTATAATTGTCATGATATGGCAAATGTTTCTTTATCACATTACCAACATGAACCATATGAACCATATGATATTGCACACCCCAGAACAGAACAGAATATTCAGATAAGTGTGAGATTCTCTGTCTTTCCTTTCTCCGGCTTGTGGTTGGCTGTTTGTGTGGCGAGACCAAAGGCAGCACCCATATCATTAGTTGTGCAGACGTACGAACACATCCCATTTATAAACAGTCAACAACACTGAGGCAAAACACTTCAGCCTTGAACGTGACCCAAAAACCAAAAAGCACACATCAGCAAGGCTGCCATCAGAATGACTAGCTTCACTGTGTGTGTGTGTATGTGTGTGTATGTGTGAGCACATCACATAACCACTGTGTGAAGGGTAAATGACTGGTTTTGATACTGCCAGGGGAAATTCCCGGGTCAGATTATATACAGATCAATTTTCATGTGGGTTTAGGGGTAGTCAGACGTTGCTATGCATTTATTATTGCATGTGCCTAAGTACACACACACAAGTATGCGCATATACTGCATATACAACACCCTGAATATGAACACCGAGACACACACAACAAATTAAATGGATTTACTTTCACCATGACAGTCATTTCAAGATTTTTTTATTTATTTTTTGTTGTGTTATTGAAAACTGTTGACCTCTATTTCAAAAGAAAATCAATAACCCAAGCAAACATAATTTTCAAAAATGCACCGTTTTATTGGCATTTAGAGATGTTTGCATGGTATGCAGGAGATACTGTGACATTTGTTAATTGCAAGTAAGGACTAATCCTTTAAGTAGCCAGTCACTTGCTTTACATTTTCCATTAGCATTTTACACATTTAGCAGAGTGTTATAGAGTGTAATTTACGATGTGTCTAATGTAGAAGCCAGGTGGGAAAATGTTTTCCCTTTGAAAAAGGCAAGAAAAAACATGGTCAGGTGCAGTGATAAACGGATGCAATTCTTCAAAAGCCGCATTTCGAATTCATAACGGAAGACAGGGAGTGACTGTCAGTCTGACTGGAACAGGAGGCCTGTTCCCCCACTGGAGAGCAGAAGCTGAGAACAGGTGGAGCGATGACACGATCGCTACAAGGAAGGGAGACACAAGTATATACAGGCTGCACAGTGGAGCTTTGATGTATTACACTGGTGCAACCTAGAAAGCTTGTATGACTCAGACAGGGGCTTTGAATTTGACACTAGAGACAACTACTGGAAGGAGGACACCATGAAAACATGGCAAAAATTGGGGAAGTCAAAGGTAAAGTGAATTGGATTGTAGTAAGAGTCAGCCATGCTACCAGTTTGTCCCTGTTGTCAACTATGGTACTCCAATCTAATAGACCCTTGGGGCCCACAAAGTATTTTTCAACAACCATTATATAAAGTGTGCCTGAGAAACTGGCCAAAGGACACCTCAAAAGTCAGACAAGCTTAATTAGTCCTCATTGTTTTGGCAATTTTTATGCCTAAAAGTTTAATATTAGGGGGCCAAGGGCCAAGGGTGGGAAGCTTCATGTTGAGGGCCACAAACCTGTAGGAGCACAGCCTGGGTCTGCAACTTTTTTATGAATTAATGGCTGCAATCTTGCTGCAGGGTATCCAGGTCTCAGCACACATCTGGGCAGTCTTACCAATCACAATGCTTCGCCTGCACTTGTGTATGTAAGATACTTTTAAGAGAAATACATCCAGATCGAACAATTGCTAGGTTCTAAGAAGCTATTTAACCAAAGATCAAATGAATAATGACATCCTGCATCACATTACCCCGGTGCCTTCAGCCTATGACACCAGTATGTAATCGAATAAATTATGTTCCATTTACTCGTGAGGCCATTAATCCCAATTTAATGGCTGAGCTTTGCATCTGAATTTGCTTTCAATAGCCTGTAATACCTTCAACCACTAAGGACAGAAGGGTAAGTAATGTTCTACGAAGGCTTGATTCTCACATGTGTTTCAAAAGCTGTACACATTGCCCTTGACACTGCTATAGCCTGCATTATGAATTTTATAATAGGCAACCGGCTTGCTTCCTATATCCAAAGGATATCTGAAGATATGAAAAATTGTTGTCAAGTAAAACCCTGTATGAATAATTCATTTTTTTTTACTGCAATGGACAGCAGACATTTTCTCCCAGGAAATGGATCCAGAGCCTGGAAACAAGTTAGACTATCGGGATTGAATTCTGTAATGACACTCGCGGCCAGATCTAATAAGCTCTTCTAATACCTTTTCTAAAAGGGTATTGGATGCTAGAGGTGTTTGACATTAGCCTGTCATTAACCTGGAGGTCACAGGATCAGGATAGTGAGAACAGAGCAGGAATGTTCTGCACATGGCAGGGTGTAATTTAACATGTGCAATGTTGCAATAGATTTTCTCTGTCTGTTTAACAGCTGTAGTTACTAAAGTTAGTTTGCAAGCTTAAAATTGTGATGCATATTTAAGATTTGGTATGTAACGTACATAAAATGAACTCCACCTTGACCAACAACTACATTAGAAATCTTAAATACATATTCTGAATGCGTTTTTTTATGTATTGTATACAATAATTTCTTTTTTCTTTACACTGTGGAATAGTTCTTTTTACTCTAATCAAGGTTTTGACTGTTTTTTAAACCACTGATTCTTAGTTTTCTTTTAATGCTTCTCGTTAATAAATGTAACAGTCTTTGGTTTTATATTTAAAAGACCTCTGGGTCTGTAACTGCAATTTTTTTTTTTCAGGAATAGCAGAGTCTTGGACGTATATCTTCAAAGAAGTGTCACATTTCAAAGTCAAATATTAAGTCAAAGCCTTCAATTCAGAGTCAAATGCATGACACACCCACCTGTAATTAGCTTTAATGTCTAACACTCAGAGAGAGCTGCAATAACACAATGTTGCGTGTTTGAGTGTGAGACATACTGTGTGTGTCCATTCACAGTGTGTGTGTGTGTGCGCACGAGCCAGTGAGTGAATGTCTCCATGGGAGTGTTATGTATCTAATTGCTGTATGCTTTAATAATTTACACTCCCTACTCTCTGATGCCCTTCATTAAGAAATGAGGGACTTACCCCCAGCTGTATGTGCGTCCGTGCGCGTACTTGAGAAAGTGTGTGTTTGAGTGTGTGTATATCGCTGGGGAAAGATTGTACTTGTGCACATACACTGTATTGTATGTTTGTATGTGTCTGGGCTCCATTGCTCCATGTCTCTCTATGTGCTCGTGGTTGTGCCTACATGCGTGGCCCTCGAGTGTGTGCGTATCTGGGTGGGTGTGGGTGGGTGTGTGTGTGTGTGTGTGTGTGTTCTCTGAACCTCTTCCGACCATTACAGTAAGTGTACATTATTCATTGTGGCCTGCCATGATCATTATCAACAGAGAGCAAAGATGGACAGAAGGAAATGAAAGGCTGGTTGGAGGAGGAGCGGAAGCATGTTTTGTGCTGTTAGATAAATGGTACATTTCACCTTCTGTCACCAACTCCAGACGAACTATTCTATATTTTATTTGATTTCTTACATATAACCACCTGAACCCCAAGGTTCTTAATACCCCTTAAATCTACCCCCCAAGCCACTTCATAGTAAAATAAAGCATTGTTCCTGTTGTTTGACATCACATGTGGTGTATATTGCCTTTGGTTTTACAACTTAATTGCAAGGTACTAACTGGATCTTAGAGGAGGAGGCTAATATATGTGCTCAAGAAATGTAATAATGTAGTTTAATTAATACCATTAGGCTTGCATTTGTTTAAGCATATTCTACTCTATTCTGGCCATTGAATGAAAACATACTATTTACTGCTTCTATATTATTACAGTAACAAGCTATCAGGGAAACTGGTAACACTTTTATGTTATGGGTCTGTGATTGCTGTGTAATTTTCTGATCATTTCTAAGAAGTCTTACAGGGAAAATCTAAACAGTTAAATGAACTAGTAATGGAAGCCAGAGAGTCTTTTCGGCAGCGCACAGCAGATAAGCTGAACATGCAATAATGTAAGCCTTGTCTACAGGCAAATATACAATCCAATATGTAGAGAGTACAGTTCCAATAATAAATGAACGATGAAGAAATATTTGTGCGGGTTTAAAGGGATGTTTTCATTCAAGTATGTTCCTATTTTCTCCATGATTAGCACAAAATTACATACTTCTTTCCATCCAAGAAAGGTTGAATCAAGGGCAACTGGACTTCTCGGTTGTAGATACTTCCGTGGGGTTGTTATCAAGGTCACTGACGCCGCTTAGTTTGTTAGCGCTTCTGGCTGATAACAAGATTCGTTAAAAGTCATTAGAGTCAACTATCTACAACCAAGACGTCCAGTTGCCCTCGATTCAACCCTCCTTGGATAACCATAACTTGGATGACTCAGAATTTTCACATATTTCTTTCCAGTAAATTTCACAAGAAATTATGAGAAAAAATATTCTGCAATTATGAACCTGTAAAGTAAAGCGTTACCAAGAAATGTAGTGAATCAGCCAACATGAAACTATTTCTCTCTCATTATGTCAGAATTTGTTATTTCAACATGATAACAAAGTTATGGTTCTAAAACTGACATGTAAACACAAAAATAATCAGCTGCGCGGGTGCCAAAATAATATTTCCTGTCTACAAGAGAATGTTTGTTGCATTTGGATGATCTTGCAAAATTGTATCAATATCTCTGCCAGCAGGGGCGGTAGGTCAACTGTAATGTCATGCTTGAATTATCTTTCACACTAAATAAACTGAAGACTAAAAACACACTTTTTTCTTCTCTTGGTGTTTCAAGAAACTGGCAAAAGCCTTGAATCACGTTATAGTAATGAGTTGCATGCTCAGTATGACTTTTAATAATGTAATAATTAATAATTTTGCCTTCATTTCCCAGAAGCATTTACACACTGTCAACTATCTCTCTTTTCATTGTAAGTCAGTACTATGAAATACCACTGGGAAACTCTGCCCTAAGCAAAAGTGAATTAGGTTAATTATTTCTTAATAAGTTTTATAGAGATAATACAACAGAACTGAAGAGGCAAGACAGTGATTTTCAATTTAATGCTTCAGCTAAGAAAACATGCCGTATGATTGTGAGACAGATGAGAAGGACAAGAGGCAATGTAAAGATGCTGTGTGTATAAGATGAGAATCCAAACAGAAGAGAAAAAAAAAGGAGAAAAAGGATGTGGAGGGTGAGAGAGGAGTGTAAAAGTGAGACAGACAGGCTTGGAGAAAAAGAAGAAAGGGAGTATAAACAGAAGGGGAGAAGTGAGACAGAAAGCAGGGGGAGGAAAGAAAGAGAAATGAGAAGGCAGACTGAGCATGGAAATGCAGGGCGACTCAGTAGACTGTAGTATTGCTTTGATGATTTCATCTTTCTCTCTGATTAGCACACAATAACTTTCCCCTCCAGAGATGCTGAAAGAAATCTTAAATTATTTCTTTTTCTCTTCAGAGTTTTCTGACACAGTTAATCTCGCTCTCTCACACACCTGCGCTCATGTGCACATGCATGTAGGCGCACGCACGCACACACACACACACACACACACACACACACACACACACACACACACACACACACACACACACACACACCTGTTGGCAGAGCCTGACAGAAGGAACGTGATGTATGCCTCTAAACATATACATGAATTATTTATCATTCTCTCTCTATTAACAAGGTATTGAAGGAATGGTTTGTGCTGGGGTTTTACAGGGTGGCTGCTTCATGAATGATTCTCTTCTGCATGCTCACATTAACAATCATGGGTGTAGATTCAGTTTTAACTTTGGTAGGGACTTTTTTTTTTTCTTAATCTCACAATAACTGCTATAAGAAAATAAACGTTGAACCTGTAGGCGTCACTTTTATGCTGACGACACAAAGGTGTATATCCCCGTTAAGCCCACTGACCTCAGTATGTGCAGTTCTTTATAGGAATGACTAGCGGACGTAAGAAACTAGGAGATTTTCTTCAGTTGAAGTCAACCAAATTAGAAATACTTTGGCTCCAGCAAACATCCAAATTCAGCCATCTATGAGGTACCTTACGCCTGTTGCTAGAAATATTTGCACCTTGCTTGACCGTTATTTAAACTTTGAGCAGAACATTACAAATCTTGAAAAACATGCTTTATCAACTAAGGGACATTGTCAAAATTCCTATAAAGTTTTAAAGATGCAGATCATTATTCATGCTTTTATCTTATCACACCTGGATTACTGTAACAGCCTTACAAGACTTTTTTACAGCCTTTTACAAGCCTTAATAGAAAAACTGTAGATTGGTTACAGACAGTACAGAGCTTCTAACCAAAGTAAACAGGTTTGAACACATCACCCTGGTTTTAGCCTCTTTACACTAGCTTCCAGTACAATTTAGAACTGACATTTAGGCTCTTTTAAATACTTAAAAGGCACTAAATGGTCTGACTCCTCATTACGTCTGAGATATTTTCTCCCTGACCCTGCTTGCACTTCAAGATCCTCAGGCAGTGGCCTTCTATCTGTTCAAGACTCTGGGCTGAAGACTAAGTGGGACAGAGCTTTTGAAATCAGAGCCCAGAGGCTCTGGAACACCCTGCCCGAGGAAACAAGGCATGATGAGTCAGTGGCTTCTTTTAAATCTAAGCGCAAAATATACTTGCACCCCACCGACTTTTAAATTTTTATATTGCTTGTTTAGTATTTTTATTCTTTTATTGCTGTGTTTCTGTTATTATATTATTGGTGTAGGTAATGTGCTGCTCTGTTTGAACCAGCTAGCTGAGGTTTTTAAACCTCACCTGAGATTCTTGTTGTATAAATAAACTTTTGGGAACAAAAATGTTCTTCAGAACAATATAGGGTCTTTATTTAAATTGACAAAAATGGAACTAATAAGCAGCACAGTATCATATATACATTTGATAAGAACATATCTCCAGGTCTTTCTATCAATTTCACTGGTCTTTACTTATCACAGTGCCTCCTCAAAATATCATTGGCTAAAGTCAAATTAGAGAGTTGCTCAAAGGTGTATTTACTTTATCTGTTTATGCTTGTCAGACTGTCTGATGGAGAGGATCAAATTCCACTTCTGTTTTTACCTTAACAGATGAACATTATTCAAAAAAAGACTATATGAGACTTAAAAATATGAATAAAGTAGTCAATAAAATTACATGTATTTAGTACTTTAAGAATATGTGAGTTTATGTTATAAAGAGTATATATGCATTACATTATGAATTTCCACCTCATTCTATAGCTCTGTCTTTCTTTCAGTTTGTTGACTGATATCTTTAAATCATCTCAAAAACTGGTAATTGTGTCATTCAGCTCCTGAACTTATAGCTTCATCTTTCACTATGATATCGGTGCTCACCTGAGAAGCTGCAGCTCACCTGTCTGTGTTTCTCTGACATCAGAGCTCACCTGTATGGCTGCTGTTCACTTGTCTGTGTGTGTCTACGCTGCTCAGGCTGCTGCTGACAGGATTTCCATAATGAAATGATGCCTAACATTCACAACAAATCAGCTGGACAAGCTGTGGCTAATTTACTTTATAAATAATCCATGTTATAATGACCCATATACAATAATAACTCACCCACTCTTTGAAAAGGGGAGGGATGTGGTTATATAAATATTTCTTCTAATAATGTCAAAGAAGATTAATGTTTGTTTGATTACAGAACATTCTTATTTGCTAAGCTTGACTGTTACGCTTCGGTTATTCTTTAAAAAGGACCAGATGTCTGAATTCGCTTTTGGGAGCAATTTTCGCCTTCGGTAATAAACGTTGTGTCTGAGCAACAAGTAAGTAAGTAACAATAAAAAACAAAAACGCAATAAAAAAAGTCAATAAAAAACAAAAAATGCAATAAAAGACACAATAAAAAATAAAACAATAGAAAATAGAAAAATTACACAAAGGCAAGTCTAAAAAGTGGGTCTTTAGCTGATTTTTAAGGGTATCCACAGTGTCCTCAAATCCACAGGGAGAGAGTTCAGAAGTTTAGACCTTACAACCTCAAAAGCACAGTCACCTTTAGTTTTAAGCCTAGATCAAGGAACAACCAGCAAGCCCTGATCAAAGGACCTTAAAGACCTCCTGGTGACATAAGACTGTAGTAGATCTCTAAAGTATGCAAGTGCCTGACCATGCAGAGCTCTAAAGGTGATCAGGACAACTTTGAAACAATTGCAAATTATCCAACAAAACTTAACGCCTGAAATTTAAATATGATGTTAGTTTTACCCAAGGAAGATGCCTTCAATGCTGTTGTGTTTAAAACATTCAAACTATAAATATTATCTGCTTCAAACTCACCATTGTTCATCACAGACTCCACTACGACTGCAGGGCTGCAACTAGTCGACAATCATTCAATCATAATAACCCACCTTTTTACAAAAAAACATACAACTCTGCACTAAACAGTAACACTATGTAGAGTTAAAATGGCAAGCTTGTTTGAGATTGGTAAAAATATTGGTAGAGACATGTCCCTACCATCCACACCCAAATCTATGCTCATGTTAATGATGTTCGAGACTCTTAACAGACACTGCTGAATATTTACAAAGTAATGGAGGTTAAGTCACAAGTGTCACTCGCCTCTGAATGGCTCTACAAATGTGTTCTCGGAGCAGTGAGCAGATTCACATTACTTGTGTTATGGCAGATAATTTCATGGTGGATGGATGCACATTAAAATAACTTCAGCTCAATACAGCGCGCTCACGTCACATCAAGAAAGCATTCGGAGGAGCATGTACTGTCTGCCAAGTCTGCACAATCCCGTGAATGTGTTTGTTGTGAGAAAAGAGAATGTTTAATAAGGATGCAAATCTCTATCAAAATACACAGTGACAATCATGCTGATTTTTTTTTTTTTTTTGGAGAAGATCTGACAGTCACATTTTGCAGGACCACTCAAAATAGATGTGTGTATGTGTCATCAAAATGTGTTTAGGAAATAAGGCGACATATTGTGTGTCAAAAAGATCCTGCCTTTTTGACTCAATGAAATTTATACTAGATGTATTGGGGAAAAAATAGAAAATGAACCATGAACTATCCCTACTTTATTATTAGCTGAATTCACTTGGGCATGTGAATGTTTCTGCACCTCTAGCATGCTAAACAATTAGATGTAGATAATCAATTTAACAGCGAATAACAGACTTATATAATCAAAAATGACTGGACTGTTTCACGGCTAACCAAATGCTTGTCACATTTATATGAAATACATCATCATCATCAACAACAACAACAAAAGTTAGAATGCTTTCAAGTTCCCGAAAGGTTGAGTCAGTCAAAGCTACAAAGATCTCAACTCACAGCACTATGGTATTTGAGCGGTTTCTGTGTGATTTGCCCTCCCAAACACTTGAAAGCTAACGAGGCAGATTTAGGCAGATGAGGCGAGCAGGTACGCTAATGTGAGGGAAGCACACCAAGAGGATGAATGACATTGGTTGCTGATGCCTGGATTTAAAAAAAAAAAAAAAAAAAGCGGCGTTTGAAGTTGAAAGTTGAAAGAGAAAGAAACATGGAATGAGAAGTGAAGGCAACGATGGAAAGAGGAAGGAAGAGGCAGGATGTATGCACACACACACACACACACGCATGTCCTTAGATGTACAACCTAAAATGTGCCAAAAACAACCAGGTTCACACTTTCCCCAAACTGTAAAATAGGTAATTAGACTTGTTATGAGCGTGTTTTACTTGTGTGTGTCTATGTGACTATCTGCATGTGTGTGTACACGCTGCCTGTTTGAAGCGAAGCCTGCACAAATAACTAGCAAGCTTGAGATTTCAGTGGGGCGCGTGCACAGACACACACACACACACACACACACACACACACACACACAGACATACACATTCACATTCACACAGACATAGCATCAATACAGCCCACATTCTTGTCCGGCCAAGACCAACATCTCTGTGTTTTTCCACAATAAGAACGGCTCATTCGACACAGGAGCCATGTTTGTGTGAGACTCCTTTCATCCGCCCACTGCAACATGTGTGTGTCTGTGTGTGAGCACGGGCATGCGTGTGTTGGTGTGTGTCTGAACATCCAGAAGGCAGTGCTTGTTTATCCTAAACACGAGTGGAGCACTTTCCATATCCCTCTGTCTAAAGCTTTTTTTTTCACATCATGCATCACAGATATTTCTCTTATTTATCAAACATCTCTTGTGTTTATGTTACTAAATATATAGTTAGAATGGGATCCAAAAACGTAATCGCTTCATCCCCGTTTTAGTGTGAGTCCCAAATGACAGTCCCCTCTTCTTTTTTTTCCACATCATGCTCTTGTCAGTGCATCTTTACATTGCAGCTGTCACGTTAACGTTTTCTCCTCTTTTTCCCGTCTCTCTCTCTGCCTGTCTTTTCCCATGCTGTTGTGTTGCTGCGAGTATTTCCGTCCTTTGGGAACATCCCATTTAGCCACAGTCCAGGCTCACAGCTGCCTGGTCCCCAGAGAGTGGACCGACAAGCTGGTGTAATTGAGACATCTCCAAGAGGACAGCAGCGCTGCAGCTACTGAGGCTCTTATGAAACAACATCCATTATTTATCAGAGATACAAATACAGTATATATTGTGCTAGTGCCACCGCTGCTGCTCTTGTGGTGAAAAGCAGTGCTTTTGCTTAAGCTATTAACACTACCATTAACATTCTGCTGCTTCCACTGGTTCAAATACAACTATTTCTTTTAGCTTTTACTGCCGCTGCTCCTGCTATTAATAATGCTACTATGACTACTGTTGTAATTTGTGTACATAAATGACTGAAAATAGCATTGCCTGCTAGCACTACTGTTGATGGCGATGCAACTACTGCCAATACTGCTAATGCAACTACTGCTTCTATTTGCTGCTACTACTACTACTACCACAATCTTCTATTTCTTCTCCCCATTATTGCTATTATGATAATAGAGCTGCTATACATCTGTATGTCCTTTTTATTGTGAACTGTGCGATGCTTTGTATAGTAAGATAAACACAGATATTGATTTTGTAAACCTGGATGATGCACAAAGACTGAGAGAGTTGGGTGTTCACATATGAAACATACATTAATTATGTTGTGAGCCTATTTGTTATACATAGAGCTTCCTTGCGATGCCTTTCTTTGCCTCCCACAACAGTTGCAATTAAATTTCTGTATGTACTGACTGACTTAAACCAAGTGCACAACCACTGACTGTGTATAGAATCTTGCTCGAGGCTAGTTGGACTTAACACATGTCTGATGGACACAATGTTGGCTGTTTCATGAACTTAAAAAAAGGCCACAAAATATGTTTTTCTGAGTTCCCATGGAGGCTCAGTGCAGCAGAATACATTCCTGAAGCACGTCTTAAAGGGCTAGCACTCTGCCTGTACATTATCATCAGTTTAATAAGTCGGTGAGTGAGAAACAATCTCCTTTTGGATGCTGCATCAAATAGAAATGACCTGAATAGACTAAATGAAGAA